>JAMZEH010000010.1:1710000-2145000 GCA_024699665.1 Ostrea denselamellosa
TAGAAATTCTTTTCTATTCATTTTTCAGTGATTTTGATTCAGTGGTCAGTATAGATGAAGATATTAAAACTTGTGTAACTAAACTGATTACGTATTTTCCTTTGAAGTACCATTTGCATTTTAGTACATAATTAAGAGTTAAGCATAGGTCTAAATTTGCGGTACTTCACATACAACTAGTGACGTCTCAATATGAAAGGAAAATTCTCGACGGGACGAAGAATAAACAAACAAAATCACAAAGCCTATTAAATATACTCGACTAGTTTCTTTACTTGTTTCAAAAGAATATAATGAATATTTGCTTAGTTACATATGTACACAGTCCCCATCCTTCACAGTTTACACGTGTAACTACGCAATATTCAATATACTCATAAAGTAAACAAACTAGTCGAATATACTCAATCAGCTTTGTGATGATTTTATTAAATTACTACTTGTATATATTTTATTACTTGTATATTTTTATAGGTGTGATTGCGGATATGAAAACTATTACGTGGATACTGTTATAATATTCAATATGAATGAAAAATTCTCGACGGGACATAAAACAAACAAACTGTTATAATATTGTGTATACGGTTGTGATCATGATGTGTGTCATATACGTAACATTTTCTATATATTGTTTACTTGTGTAATTATAGATATATGTGTACTGAATCATTGTGTAATAACTCTGTCCTCCAGGGATCCTTAACTGGAATGACTGAATTTCATGATAATAATTATAATACCTCTTTATGAAGTCATCAATATTCTCACAAAACAGCTATTTAAAGAACTATTATCTCTACCAATGATTATGACCGGTATTTTTAGAATCTGACAGGTATGAAAACCTAGACAGGTACACATTACATGATGAATTGGGTACACCCATCCCCCTCCCACAAGTAGCTAATTTTGTCGATTTACAACCTTCATGAAGAGCAGACGATATCCCTGCTGCCCGGTCTGATGGTGTTATACATGCACGCGTAAACTTCGATCTAATTAAACTGTTAGCTGCATAGCTTTGTTAATTTCCATTTCTCATACATTTGGAAAATTATGTATATAATGTACTTTCGAAGGGAATTTTCATAGGCAAGGTTTTTACTGAGAGGGACTGTATCGGTGTATAATACATAAAGGCAGATAAATCCTGTTTACACTATGACGTCGGATACGGCTCTGGGTAGGATACTAAGAACTGGATCAAAGATTTAAAATACCCTTTTGGTATAAGTCCATAATAACCCCGTGGGTTCCGGGTTGTTAGAATAGATCCTCAGTACCCCTTGCTTGTCGTAAGAGGCGACTAAATGGGACGGTCCTTCGGACGAGACCTCAAAAACCGAGGTCCCGTGTCACAGCAGGTGTGGCACGTAAAAGATCCCTCCCTGCTCAAAGGCCATAAGCGCCGAGCATAGGCCTAAATTTGCAGCCCTTCACCGGCAATGGTGACGTCTCCATATGAGTGAAAGATTCTCGATCGGGACGTTAAACAATATTTAATCAATCAATCATAAGTACATAATATTCACTCTCAGCGATTGCATCCGGTGTTCACAACACGTGAATTAAACAATAATTTCAGCGATAATCGTGCTCTGTTCTAACCAAATCTTGAGTGTCATAAGTGGATATTCAATATACACGACCTTTTTGTTACCATAGGTTTCTGAGAAATCAACGATTTTTTTTTTTATTTTACTCACCTATATCTACCGAAGGAGATTGATATCCGATTGTATTCTTAGTTCTTCACTTCCACCAATCTATAGTAGATAATACTTTAAAATATTAGCCTTTAACTTAAAGTTTATAGCTCATAATTTATATATTTATAACAAAGGGTGAAGGAAATTGGGTACAAAGGACCTCGGGGGTTATGGTACACTAGAACACAGGTTTCCTCCTCATCAGCAACACTAAGAACGCGGGTACATGTGAACCGTGAAATAGACGTTTTTAATGATACATTTTCAAATTGATATGAAAGACAACTCATTATATACGTTAATATAGTAGAGAAAAGACATTTTTGCTTCTATTTTCTTCAATATTCTATATGTTTATGTATAATTTTACACGCTTCGGTGTACTACTTTTAGCGGAATTTCGCCTCGGTTGCGAACACTCACGTGCGGCGTTGTATTATCATGCACTGGACCTAGATTTTTCTCTTTTATTTTTCAAAGATATTAATATCTCTCTTTTTATACCCAATAAAAACATAAGAATTAAGATATTCCGTTTGCTTGTTTATTTACACACCTAGGATCAATCCGAAAAACCAATTTTCGTTTTTTGTGCAACAGGAAATTCAAAGCTCCGGTTTTTGTTCTTGGGGAAAATAAGTAGCTACGGCCCGCGTCGACTTTCCATGTACACCAGGCCGTGTCATGACCCCCCCCCCCTTCTCCTACATTTTGTTTGTGTTTAAGGTTAGTTTTGCACAGCATGCGCGTACAATGTGGGAAAGAAAAAAGGTCACGTACATATGCATCTTTACTTATTATGACAGAGACAATATACACTGTACTGATATTGCTGTAAGCTTGACAGCAAATGGCATTGATCAACTTGATTATTCATAGACTGTTTTAATGGATCTCTGTGTATCGTTATCTACATGTATTAAAAATGGAGTGGGGGATGGAGATTTAATTAATTAATATATATATATATATATATATATAACTGATTGCGGTTGTAAGCCGTTTTGGAAATATTTCAGCCATTTTAATATGGAGCGCCAAATTGACATAAACTCGGATAATTAAAGGTATCTTTAATTATTTGAAGATATCATCAATTCAATCATTGCTCTCGCCAGTTGAATTAATGCGCGCATCAAATCAACTACTGCTCTCATCAATTAAATGAGCGCTTCAATTCAATCGTTGCTCTCATCGATTCAATTGATGAGAGCATCAATTTGGTGGAAATATTGCTCACAAAAATCAATTTCGAACTCAGTATAAATGATTTGATGATATCTTTAATTCAGTTGAAGACATCTTTAATTAATATTTACAATGCTTTTGTATAAGGAATTAATTCTTTTAAAAAGACCAACAATTCAATTATAGAGATGCTTAATTGATTTGTGTATATCTTGAGTTGAAGATGTCTCTATAGTTACTCTGTCTAATAGGATTAATGCACGCATACCATTAATTCAGTTGAAGAGAGCATTAATTCACTTACTGCGTGCATCAATTAATCTCATCAATTCAGATAAAGAGAGCAGTAATTCAATTATTGCACGCATTAATTGAATTGAAGATATCATTAACTGAATTATTGCTCTCTTCATTTGAATTGTAGCCAGCATCAATTCAGTAATTGTTGATATCATCAATTGATTTGAAGAAAACAACAATTCAATTATAGCTTGCATCAATTCAGCAGAATAATTAATGCTATCATCAAATTAATTAATGCGCGCAATAATTAAGAATTGAAGATATTATTAATCATATGATGAGATCTTTAATTGAATTATTGCGCACATCAAATGAATTAATGATATCTTCAAATAATTAAATTTGGCGCTTTATAAATGTATCTCTCATGCAACTCGAAAATTGACATTTAAATTTTTGCTGACCACTAGCACTGTAAACAGCTCAAATCATGTCTATTTCCCTTTAATTGAAGTGGAGTAGTTGGGTTTTTATGCCATTGTTTGTTTGATTTTTTCTCTCCTTTTTTTTGTTTGTTTTTTTTTATTTTGATAACAGTAAATCTTGCAAGTACATTTCTGCACATGTTGTTCATCATTATAGAGCACCAAATTAACACATTTAATTATTTGAAGATATCGTCAATTCAATTATTGCGTGCAATAATTAATTGATGCTCACATAAAATCAATTGTTGCTCTCATCAATTTGATTGATGCACACATCAATTTAATTACTGTCATTGCATGTCATTTCTTTGATTTGTAGTTCGCATTGTATGCAAGACGTTTCTAATGTGAAACTTTTGCAAATATACGTGCAATTTTCACATAATGACGCAAAACTTTCCCCAGTAAACGCACAACTTTCGCTTTATGATGGTTCAGAGGTTTGAAATGCCAACCCTGTTTCGTGTATTTTAGCTAGGATGCAGTAAATCACAACAATATTTTGACATATAAAGTATCTTATTTGAAATTCTTTCAATTCCTTATTCAATTCATATTTCTAATCACCATAATAATAATCACACATTTCCTTAAAAACTTAAATTTAGAGGAAATCAGAATCACAAAACTAAATGTAGCAAGCCCATTGCTACATTATGAAGCATTAACATCATTAAATCACATGGACGGATTTATGAACATATTCCATACTTGAAATTAACTATTATATATGATATGTGATCACATTGGTAATTTACAAAACCAAGGATAACTCGTCAAAATACTATATTTTAAGTTTAAAAGTTGAAATCCATTTATTGTTAACATGAAGAAAACCGTCTCATAGTCATAATGCATCTTTATCATGTTTATCATCCTCATTGATCCAGTCTGTTAGAGAATACATCAGAAACTATCCACCAAGAAAAATTACTAGAGCACTCCCCTATTAAAGTATTATGAGTAGTCACTGAAGAAGTCCTTTTCAGCCGGCTGTTGCAACTCCTGTTGTTTCACTGTTTCTTGGGCATCACGCTGCATACGCTCAAGTTTCTCTAAAGTTACAGATTTCAGAGGCAGAATTTTAGGCTTACACAACACCACTGTGGGCATGTCTTCTTGATAAAGGAGTCCTTGTTTCGGTAGTACTTCCTTTATCGTCTGCTTAGTCTCAGGCATGTTGGACCTGCAATGTAAATAATGAATTTGAGCATTAATTAGTGATACAGATGGTTAATTGGATATAAGGATGTTTTGGAAATACGCCTTAATGTAACTCCGAATTCAAATTCTCTATATATTGTGATTTATCACATACTAGAGGAGAGAGTCGTTTTAATATCATTCCTTCTTGTTACTCAATCCTCAAATTCTGATTATGTCTACCAGTGATTCAACAATATCACCAACCATCAAAAAGTCATTGCTAGATTGCTATCAATGGCGACAATCATAGCTGAAATATGACATCGATAGTTGGTAAACATTTATTGTGCAAGTTTTAATCTTATGTTTTTTAACTATCAGAACGGGTGACAACTCTAAATTTAAATAGTGTGCAATGGCCGACAACACAGAAATCTATCCATATTCTTGTGCCATGCGTTCTGTTGTCTGGAAATACCTTGAATCCAAGAAGAAATCAAAGGACCGCCTAATAAACATAATTTAGATATGGAAACCACAGGAGTCAGCAGTTATGTTCGGAAAGGTCTACAGTGTAAACAACAACCACTGATCTTTGCGAGCGTAGCAAAGCTCAATGGTTGTTAAAATTACTGACTACTGTGATAAAGCTTGTTAGTTTTTAGTTTGAATGAATTTAATATACTTGTATATTTTTCTATTCCAAAATGTATGAAATATATAAAGATTTTTCTTTTGTACACTTATATATATTTCCTTTGGCATAGGAAACTTATAATTCCATCTTGACACACATCATGGCCACTAAATTGACAGAGTGTGTAAAAAACAGAAGTCAAAACACTCATGGTTCAGTTAAGAAATAATAATAATTTAGAAATCAAAGGTATTGGCAATAAAATTGTTGCCTTGTTTTTGTTTATTTTATTCAATACTATTAAACAACTGCAGTAAGCAGCACCGGTGTTTGATTTATTTCAGTGAAAGAAATAACTAAATTGAAATATCTGTATTTATCTCGATTATAAATCGAAAAGATTCCCCCAATTCGATTGTAAATTTCTTCCGATTCACTAACACTAAAGTGTACATTCTTAGTGAATTTGAAATAAATACTGCTTAAACCAAGGTAACTCAGAAGCTTTGGGTGGTTTCTAGACAAAACATTAGAGGAAATTCGAACTACACTACACAGTTGAACAATATTCTGTTAGGGGGTATTCTGTTCTGTAGATCATCGTGACATAATTAGTCAATATATTTTTTGATTTTGCAAGGTAGTTTTCCATAATCACCTTCAGATACGACCTCTTGCAGAACCTCAGTCTTTTGATCTTGCTTGCGATCTCAGTCTTCTATATTTTCGTTCTAAACAGTAAAATAATTTTCGTTACGTATAAAAACGGAATAGTTTACAGGTTATTCGGGTAGAGAGGGTTTGCTTGGTTATGAGACATTTATAAATAAAACAAATCTGTAAAGATAATAATCAATGTATAAATAAAAACAAATATATAAAGATGTTTAATCAAATGTATTAGATCTACATAAATATTAAATAAGTTTATTCAATTCAAGAGACGTACACGCAAAGCATGCTTAATAACTCGAAGCATAGGTTATAAAACACCACCAATAGCATGCATTCTAGCTGTACTAAGTTGATTTTTATAAATGTATGAACTATATACTGGGAGGTACAGGATTATGTTCAATGTATGATATATACTTCGTATGAGAATGACGAAAGTTTATTTCTGTAATTGTGCTGCGTAATGTTCAGCACTCGAAAACACGACGTATAGATATAAAACATGTATTTAGCACATGTTATGAAAATGGTGGTTAGTGTGTCATAATTGAACTCGGAGTGTTGATGAAGTTGGAAACTAATTAATTTAATGTTAAATGTTTATAGTACTTTAAAAATAGTTCCTACGATCTTAGTTCCTATGTAATGCAGAAATAGTTGATTTATCAAATAATTATTTTTCTTCAATCCAAATGCTGATGACAGTCACTCAAATGTACAGACTTTCCTCTCTTTTTGCAATATCATGATGTTTTAAACAATTAATGAACAGGATATTCTGCACGAAATGTCGATTCTACAGCGGGTAGTTTCCATTCAAACCACTGTAAGCAGAATCTAACTATTTTATCCGTTAATATGATAGTGAATATGTATGCCTTTCTTGGTCGTTGGAAAATTGCTCACGCTTTGTCACTGTCAGAACGATCCATCACTTGCAATTGTGAAAATTACAGATTGGTGGAAAAATCACGAAACGCATGTATTAAAAACACATGTAAATAGTTCGGTTTTTACCTTATTTAGAGCTTAGTTCTCTCCACACCAGCTCTCCACACCGTAAGTAGTCTGGCGCATGACTGAAACAACGCCAGAAGATGCAGATCACAGCAACGCTCTCCCTCCAAACCTCTTGCCAGCATCTTGACCTCATTCTAATTTCATCCTGCACTCCTTCTTTCTCCTTCTACAGTCCTCCTCCGGTTTGTTTTCGCCCCCCCCCCTTTTTTTCCACACTAACGCTGTTTTACAGCGATCGTCACCTTCCTTCCGTGTCACGTGTCCTATGCAGTTCCATCGAGGTCTCCTCATCGTTTATTGCATCCGTGTCCGCCCCGTCTGCAGCTTCCATGCTTGTCACCATCTGCTGGCACCATATGCCCTGGATCCTCCGCAAGCATCTGAACTGAAATGCATCTAATTTCTTCTTCTCTATCTTTGTTACCCTCCACTTTTCGCTACCATTATGCTCATACTTTCCCCAGTCTCCCAAATGCTGCCCTTGCCTTGTATTTCTACTCTTGATGTTTTGTGATCCTCCTCCTGGCGTTATTTTTCGAGGTCTGCATCTTCCATCTCGTCTTCCCCTACCTTTACTCGCTTGTTTCTCCTCTCATTCATCCTCATTGTCTAGCACATTTTGCTATTCATCCTCAATTCTCTCTCTCTCTCTCTCTCTCTCTCTCTCTCTCTCTCTCTCTCTCTCTCTCTCTCTCTCTCTCTCTCTCTCTCTCTCTCTCTCTGGTTCCTCCTTCCATCTTGTTGTCTTTTTGTTCAATCCTTGATGATGTAAGTGCCAGATCATCCACAAAATCCAAGTCTTCTAACACTGTCATAAACTTTCACCTGATTCCTGTTATCAAACGTTCTTTTATGTTTTTAACCAGCCCACAACAATTAATTAAAGCATAATTATTATAATATTCTGAAATCTTTAGACAAGGTATATATTCTGTTGCAGCAGTGGCGGATTTAGTGGAACGAGTACGAGAGTTGCATCCTCCTTTTTGGTCGAAAATTTTTAAAAGGTCATTTTTTGGTCTTTAGACCCCTTTAACTTCATATGGCGAAAAGGTACAAACTTATGTTGCAACCTCATCTGAGAATATTTCTGGATCCGTCCCTGTGTATGGTATTTTGTGATTTGTCTAGGGCTTTCGGTCGTAGTTGGTACAAGGATTTTCTTTTAAAGATAAAAGAAAATTGAACCGCTTCAAATAATACCAGACGGAAAACGACGAAATTGAAAACAACATAAATTAAGTAAATTAATCTCCTTATTATATGTGGGATATATTTCCATGTTCGACCCCCGCTTTCCAAATTACGTGACAGGAAATTCCCAAGATTAAAGTAAACTAAGATGTAGATTAGCAGTTAAAGTTATTGCTAAATGTCATTATTGATCTTACTGCAATGATCTAAGAGTTTATAGAAACCATACATATTATAAAACATATGTAATTATGTTTTTCATTCATTCTTCAACTTTGTAAAGCTCCTTGGGGTAATTTGTTTTATATAAGGCGCTATATAAATTTATGTGTTTATTATCATTCTATGTTGTTACCGTGATAAAGGAGCTTTTTCAGAACTTATGTCCGATTCCTTTGTAGTTGCACCACGATAGAATAAGTTAAAACCAAACCATTTATAATATGGCAAAAGTCGGTAAATGTGGTGTAGGTGTTTTCCAAATTTATCCGAAAGATTGTTTCCTTGCGCATGCTTAGCACGTTGAAAAATTTGAGAGGGGAAAACAAAAATGGCGGAAGAACAGGTAAGGTAGCGCAAAATTATCTTGCAAAAAATGCTTGGGGGTTGCGTTGCTGTTATTTTTAAGAGTCAAAATAAATGATTTAGAATCTTTCACAGATATTATATAATGTGTATGCGTCTTTGAAAAATTTTAAGCATCTGAATAATGCGGTCTTCGTTGAAATTTTTGGAACTCGATTTCTAAAAACACTATCAGCACACTACAGTTGATTGCAAAAATTTTAAATTGTCAACGACATTAGATATATTCATTTTACAAGTATAGTATGACCTTAAAAGTTTAAGATACTTGACAGTTAATACTTGCATTTCAAATGGTCTAGGTTAAGGGGATTGTAGTTTCCAAATCGACCGTATTAGTACAGTTTTAGTTATTATCCTAATTTCTGACACGCTGTAACTATATGTATTATGTACCAGAAAATAGCGTCAAGAGTTCATTGTAGTGATCGGTAATGAGAGACAGATGAGGGGTTAGTTGTCAATTGCTATATTAAGCAATTTTTTTGGTGCAAAGTTAATGAACCACATATATGAATATAATTGACTCAGCTGATTTCAAAGATTGTAGCAAGCAAGGGCTGAAATATATGCTTCTCTTCCTTTTCACCTATGGTTCTGTGCATGAAAATTTTTTTGTTTCTCATAAACATGCATGACATATTTTGGCAAATCACTAAGCTTCTGAGCACAGATTAGTTGCAACTGAAACTGTTCACTGCAAGCAAATTACTCTTGACCAATTTGAGCTCGTATTCACTTCTTCTGTAAAGTAACCAAAATAGAACCTGTATGTATGCAGACATGGTGATTTTGACATTGAAATGAACAGACATGTTAAGGTATGCAATTTCTTGTCAAAGATAATTTTGCTGCATAAAGCACAGGTTTTCATGATTATTTTTATTAACAATCATTGTTAATCTGAGGCCAGATAGCAAATATAGTTGTGTCACAATTATGCATAGGGTCGGTAATTAGAGTTCATGACACATCAATGTTTGCAATTTATGTTATGATAAAGCAGAGGATAATTTTAACTTGTATTCATTCTGGATAGGGGTTGAGAAAAATTACTCCTCATTTGACTTTTCTCAAAGATCTGATACTAGAAGGACTCGTGAAACCATGAGCACTGGACTCACCTTGAAAAATTCCTAGTGATAACCCTGCATAATGTTTATTAAAGGTATATGTGCCATATTAAACAGCATTTTGTTTGACGTTAAAAAAGTAGACTGTACGAGGGATGTTCCGAAAATAATGACACTTGCCTGTTTTCACCCACATTTATTAATCTTTGATCCTTTTATTCGTCCCTGTCCTTCAAAGTACTCACCCTTGGCCTGGATACACTTTTTTAGACAATCAATCCACTTCTGGAAACATTTTTCATACTTCTCAATAGGGACACCTATCATATACTGATAAATTGCAGACCCAAGCACATTTCGTGATTTGTATCTTTTTCCAGATAGGTGGGATTTAAGTTTGGGAAACAGAAAGAAGTCACTCGGGGTTAAATCTGGAGAAAACGGGGAGTGTGGAAGGACAATAACCTTTTCCGCCTCCAAATACTATGTCACAATGTGTGTTTTGTGTGCAGGCACATTGTCCTGCAAAAGTCGGAGATACTTATTCCCTGTTTTGGGGTGACTATGAAAAATAATATGATTTGACAATTTCAACATGGTCAACATACTGGGATGATTCTGTGATTTTTCCATCTGTTCACTTAGTCACCCATCCCAAGCCATTCCATTGTTCAGATAGGGGCCTGGTCTACCCAGTTTAGGGGGAAAACACTGTCACATGATCTGGAGTGTTCACTATCTGACTTGTGGTTGAATGCTTAAAAAATGAATTTGTTAATCCCTGCTAGTACACATATAGAAAATTCTTCAAAATGTAGTGTCTGCAAAAGAGATTTTAAGTGCTTGTATAGGAAATAGTCTTGCAGGTTGAATTTAAGAGGGTGAACATTATGAATCATTCTTGTGTTCTTTTTATGCAGGAGCTGCTACAGCTGGAACTCCTGTGTAAACAACTTTATGAGACTGCTGATGCAAATCTCCGAACAGAGGCAGAAAAGGCCCTGGTGTCCTTTGCCAACTCTCCTGACTGTTTGAGCAAGTGTCAACTTTTACTGGAGAGGGGAAATGTAAGATAAGCCTCTCAAGGAAGTACTGAGATCTTGTTGATTAACTCACAAAATTGTTTTATAAAATATGCATATTACAGATTGATTGTGCGGTACTATATTGTGGTTTTTCTTTGTATATTTGTGTACATCATGGACTTGAGTCAGAAAACTTCATTGTTAATACAGTAATTTGTATTTTGAATCCTGTTATCTTTTCAGTCTCCTTATGCACAACTTCTTGCAGCAACAACATTAACGAAGCTGGTATCCCGGCCTAATGTAACTCTCCCATTGGAACAGAGGATTGATATTCGTAATTAATGTTTTTTTTTTGTTTTTTTTTCACCACATCAGTAAATTAAGACAATCTTACATCAGGGTTTCAAATGGAAATCAGGAATATAGGACCTTGGTCTATCGACTGCAAAAGTAATAGGCCATTCTATTGGTAAACTCCTCAGTTTATAGGCCAACTAATTTTTCATGGGAATAGAACAAGCCATGAACTTTGAATTCCAATTGTACGTTTCTCTCTGAGAGTTACAGGTAGCCTTGTTGTGGTTTTCTAACACATCTCTGAGTAGGTCCATTGGAGTCGTTTTTCTTGCTAGCTGATTATTCTAAAGGTCAAAAAGAGTTCACATTCCTCTAATAACAGTGTAAACCTCTTAGGAAGCATTTTGCATGCATTACTCAGTAAGGTAAGTTGAATGCATTCACAACAAGATATTAAATTAGGCAATCTGGAAATCAAGATTCAGTGCACATCTGCCATTGTCTGATGGAATTAATCAATTATACAGAAACAGGTATACTATGATATGACCGTTAGTTGCACATACAATTTAATCGATCATTCTGTCTGCTCAGTATTAAACTTATAGCCATTTGGGCTGTTTTGTAATCTGACCATTTTTTTAAGGTGTCGAGCTTGTTTGAGAGCTTTCTAGTGATCATGCAAAATTTTGCCTCTATGCTGCCTTTTATCTCAATGGGGGAAATCAAATAGTGCCTATTGGTTTTGAATTTGAATGTTTCGTACAATTGAAGACTTCGAAACATTGAATTTAATTGATATTTGAAAGGCACAATACCATCTCCGTTGTTGATGTCCTTGTTTATTATTATATCTTTATCCAATAGTGAAATAATGATTGTTTGGTAAGAGAAGTTCATTATTTTCCTGTGAAATTTGTGTCGTACAATATCATGAAGTATTTACAAAATAACCTGCTCAAATTTTGTTTTTATTTATATCTATAGTCTCGTAGTTGTACCAAGACTCCTTATTTCAGATCAGTAGAAACAGATAAAACTAAAGTGGTCACGTTGCTATTCCAAAAACACAAAGACTAGTTCTGGTTTTGTTTTTGGTAATCCTGATTTTTAATTAAGCAAAACGAAAGTAGAGTGTGCATCGCGATGAAAATAACAGGTTATTTTGCAAAGAAACCCTGGTTGGGTAGCATTCATTGGGAATTGAATCTTGTTCAGAATTCCAATAACCTTACTACATATGTTGAACTTTTGAATTGTTAGACATGATTGAAAACAAGGAGTTAATTCTGTATAATTGTTACATCATACATGAACAGAAGATATACCTTCTATAAACAATTAGTCTCACTCTGAAGCAGTTACATTCTTTTCAGCATTTTTCGTCTGCAATTTCAAGCTATTTATTATAGCTTTTGTAAAGTAACTAGTCTTGAGGGGATATTATCTAGCAAGAGGAGGGCATATGTATGAAATTGTTAGGATAAGCTCTCTTCTTTATTTCTTTTTATGTGAATAAACACATATTGCTGGCATTTTACAAATGATTGTAATGCTTTATTTATGTACTTAAACATGAGGAAATGTCTCCTGTGGCACTCAAACATTTCTCTTACTTTCTCTAATTTAACTTGTCCTCTAAATTTATTGAGAACCCTAATGTATATGATATTGCCCTTCAGGCCTTTGATTTTTATCAGCAAATGGTCTATGGCATTATGAAACTGTTATAATGTGTAACGTTGAATCACTTTTTACTCATTAGAATTTTGTGTTCAAGTGAATTCTCGTGACAAATATTCTAAAATTGATAATGTGGAAAAAAGTATAACAACAGAATTGCTAAAACTTTGGATTTTGACTGTACATTTGTATTGAGTTATGTGTAGATATTGCATATTTTGATAACTGAGAGGTTTTCTTGTAGGGAATTATGTCTTGGGATACCTGGCGACACGTCCAAAGTTGGTACATTATGTTTTACAGGCCCTGGTACAGGTAAGTAAGCTTTTCTACAGTAGTGGAATGCAAACTTCTATCTACACTGCACAAAGACATGTATATTAAGATACTTGTAGGAAGTTATGATACACGGCCTTCATGGCTAGCATGTCTGTGCTTTCCAGCAGTGTATGGCCTTTGTCCAGTGGATTAGGGTCCATTTTAGTGGACTCTCAGTAGTGGTTGCTCTGTCCAAAATAGCACCTTTCTGTCCAAGATTACTCTTAGATTATTCTTTCTTCAGATGAGGCCCAGCCCCACACATGAACTATAAAGAGTATTTAATGATCTTGACTAATAGATTATAACTCAAAGTTCAAAGTCAGATGAGATTTTAATGCAAGGTTATTCAAAATTTACATTTTCCTCACAGTGTTGAACAATTCTCAGTGCAGGCTATGTCATGGTTGTCAATAGACTCCTGATGGAAAACTGGCATCTCATTTTACATGTACACGATTTGGTAAAATGTAATACTCTAATAATTTTTTATTGCTCTAAATCTTCCACTTAGATAATTGTTATTTATTGGGCAAAAGAAATATTATCAATTTTTTATTTTCTAGTGCAGTGGAAAAGAGAGGAATAAGAGTCTGCTATTCACCTTTACATCAGTCATAGTAATATATCGTTACTTAACAGCCATGCTAATGAATAATACTTGTATTTTTTGTGCCCCCCCCCCCCCACTCTCTCAAAGATTGACAATTTGAAACATATTGTTTTTGGTCTATTTGTGTCACATCTATTTGTTCACAGCTCTCATCATTGTCATAACTTTTGAACTATACAAGATTGAGATTTTTGTCTTGTATTGAGAGGTCAAGGTCAAAGCTGTCCAAATGAAAATTGTTGCGGTCAAATTTGTCACAATGGAATCTGGTAACACTATGTTCCACAAACACATCTTGTTGCTTCTAAGAATACTTCACTTTCATTTTAGCTCTTTGCACGGATCACCAAACTTGGATGGTTTGATGTACAAGACAAGGATTATGTATTTCGCAATGTTGTCACAGATGTGACCAAGTTTATCCAAGTAAGTATTCAGAAAGTTATAAGGTAAATGTAGTACTTTTCCGGAGACCTACTGTATTTTAGACTGATTCTGTAAAAGTCTTGTTAGATGACAATATTCCATCATCACTTGCATATGGTGTTTATATCTCCCAACTGATTTGGTACGCAAGAGCTTGTTCTGCATATGATCAGTTTTTAAATTGATGCATGCTACTGACAAAGAAGTTGATGTTACAGGGGTTTGTACAATCTCGTCTGAAGTCAGCATTTTGCAAATTTTCTGGTTGTTATACGATCTAGTTTGCCATTACAACTTTCCATTAGGTCAAATGCTGTCTGTTGTGTTTCATACCAATTATTAGGCCATTCATGGCACACTGACTCTGACTACAGATTACACCATTTACCTGATTGGGATGTAGGGCTCACGGCAGGTGTGACTGATTGACAAGCGATGCTTGCTCCTCCTAGGCACTTGATCACTCCTCTGCTGAATCCAGGGGTCCGTGTTTGCCCATCTCTCTCTGCTTTGTATTTGTATAGGAATTACAAGATTGAATACTGTTATCTTCATCTTTACATGATATTAATACCATGTACTCATATACATAGAATGTGAACATTGCTGGTATCATATATTTAGCATGATCAGTCTGGGGCATTAATGAAAACAGTTGTGGAAAAATATAATTTAAAACCATTATTGTCATGTTTTGCCAGTGATCACAGAAAAGTAAACTTTAAACATGATTTATTCATATTTCACGCAGTGTTTTGCGAAGGTCTCTGGTATTCCCATGTTTTAATTTACTGAAGTTTCATTACATTTGTAAAGATGGAATAAAGTTTGCGGAAAAATAGAATTTTTGACTTTGTAGATGTAAAGTCAGTAAAGTATGTCTGTCAGTGGCCCACTTTTAATTGGAAATTAACCATGCTTGCAGAATTTTTATTTAGGATGTGTTATAATTTTTATGAATTTGAGAGACTTTATAGGATTAAATATGAAAAATTCATATCTGCAAGTCAATTAGAAACTTTTGAGTGCAAGAGGTTTGAAAGTAGTGAATTTAAGAGAAAAGTCACTAAAATCTGTTATCTGTTTAAAAAAAAAAATCAGAATGCGTCTTGTCCCATTTCTATACACATTTTTAAAGCTTCATTTTTCACAAGGAATTCAAATTTGGGCTTGATTTTGCAATTTGTAGCTGTTTTATTGATTTTTGCTGATCGCTCAGTGGAATTTCGAAGGAAAGACAATTCTTGCAAGCACAATTTGTAACTGATTTTAGTTATATTTTCTATACACCCCTGACTGATGATGTGAAAATATTTGGCATACCTCTTCTGGTTTCATTGCTTGTATTACGCTTTTTATACCTGTACATCATACTTTCTGCTTCATGTAATGTGTATTTTAGTATTTATAAATCACAAAGTTGAATTGTTGAAAAATAAGGATGCTCGCTTTGTCCTTATTGTATCAGATACAGTATTATATCCAATAATGGGTCACTCCATTGTGGTGGTTGTCAATTAGTTAAATAATGAAACTGTTATAATGCTTGTTTTGATATTTTTTTTTTTAGAGTGGGTCCACCCAGCATGTGATGATAGGGGTTCAGCTGCTTTCACAACTGGTGTGTGAAATGAATCAGTATAGCGAGGTAAGGATTAAAGGTCTGCGTTTAACTATAGTAAATTATGACAGGTTTTTATTTATCCTAGGGGTATTTTACAGGATTGAGATGTTAATTAAGAAATGAATGAGACATTAATTACCTTATGTTATCTGGTTGTGACTAGGCTGTGGAATCAAGTCTTTTGTATCCCCCTGCAAACATTTTAATTTTTTACGGGGATATATACTTATGAATACCTTTGTATTGATAACTTTTGCTAGACATTAATTTGATGGTGCTTTGAATTTGAAGGCATACCCGTATGTCCATATAATCCACAGAACTTGAAAAATAATATTTCCCCAGTGTTTTTGACCAGTTTTAGAGTGAATTTTGTTTTCTATCCGATGCTACATGTGTGAGAATTTTTAAGGTGTGAAGTCTCTAACCAGTAGATAAAGTGCTTGTATGCTCATATTTGTGATATATTTCAAAAGAATGATTTTTGTCCCATATTGTCAACCATTCCATTTTCATTCTCCGTAGGATGAGGGTGAGGATGAGGTAATACGAGGTGCTTTTGTTTGTCTCTGTTTCATCACAACATTTCATTTGTCTGAAAATAAAAATGAGCAAAAATCATAACATTGTAAAAGTGAAAAGGATTGTAATTTACAGAGTAAAACATTTAATAGAGTTGAAAAATGAACAGCAAGCAAGACATGTGGAAAAATATGTCAGTGTATGTTACATACTATGATAGATAAAATTCATATATTTGTGTGTTTTTCATAGTATCATTTTATTACTTACAAAAGTGTGATACCTGTAGCTCTGTAGACTGATAATTTTACATAATGCTCACAATTTGTCTACGTATTGATTTCAGTCAAAACAATTTTTGTGTATTTCTAAAGTTTTGTTTGTGTTACTAAGCTTTCGGAAATCACAGAGTATTTATTTAATGATGCTTACTGTTTTTTCAGCCAATGAGATTTCAATTTTAAAAAGTTGAGGAATTGTGTAGAATGTCAGTCTTTATAGAATGTTTGTTGCAGTTATTAGTCTGGCATTTTTTCACACCACCAATAAAACTTTTTGATAATGAAATTGTATAAAAAAAAAAATCACGTTTCAACATCACTACTAATTTAAGTTTGGGGACAAAGGATTTTCTTTTCCTAACTTCATCAATTGCATTATGTAAAGTTACTGTTGCAGATATGAGGTATATTTTAGTATGGATCAATGGGTATGTCGAATTTTAAAGATTTTTTTTACTTCCATACTTGGCTAATATAGAATACATTTTAGCACAAAATATGAAATTGTAAGAATAGCATACTGTAGTTATTTAAACAAAATTTTAGTATCCTGCGCCTTTGAAAGCATTCTCAATATTTACAGTGTAAAAAAAACTCGCATTCAAAATTTTTATACCACTTTTCCTGTTGTGTTAAATGTGGGGGGAGGGGGTACACTGGAAGTAGCCTCCAAGATCAAAGGGAGCATTGTTGGTGAAGAAAAGTCATCTCTCGCATGCTTTATGAACTTCCCTTGAATATATGTAGCAAATTTTATATAAATTTGGTTCACCTAGTGTAAGTATCTGGGGTACAAGATCTGTTTGTCTATAGTATTGTAACTCTAGTTTATTTTTGAGTATTTTAATTATGAATAATTTCACAGAATTTAGAATTCATGGAATTAAAAATAATTTCATAAAAATTATGAAGAATAAAGAAATTTATGTATGGTTGGTCACATTTGCAAAAATGTTGTCTTGTGAATGAATCATCAATGAAAATGTCACAAAAGTAAAGTCATGTGAACATTTCTCTATTTCTAAATGTTTGTGCATGTACATTTGATAGCTCAGCTCTAATTTTAGAAAAACACTGTAATATCATAACCCTCATCAGAGGAACATTGTATTTGCTGAAGAACTGAAATAATACAGAAAAGACGGCACATATTGTGGATGATTCATAAATTGTTTGACCTTTGTTTACAGGCAGACTCCAGCAGATCATTGACGAAACACAGAAAAATTGCCTCATCATTTCGTGATCTCCAGTTATTTGAGATATTCCAGTTATCATGCGAACTATTACAAACAGCTGCTGGAAATATAAAGAGCATGGATTTTTCTGATGACTCACAGGTGAGGATTTGAATGAATATCGGTTTATATTTCCATTTCTTTTAAATGATGTATTTATCTGGAATGATTGTTCAGTCCTTCTTGTCCTGAGTCTGTCTGCTAAGATTAAATTCCTACTGCATTCTGTATGAATTCAAGAAAAATGTTGTTTCCTTCACAGAGGATTCATGTTTAAATCTGCTTTCTTGTATACAAAGCATAATGACATTCAGTAAAACACACTTATAGCGAAGTGCTGGGGATGAACAATTTCGATTCACTATAATTTTAATTTGTGATATCCGATAAATTCATAATATAATTTACAGCTATAGGAATAAAAATCACTAAGCTTGAATTCATTATAAACATGTTTGTTGTAGCCATGTATTACTGTATTTGGGACTACTTATCCTTTGTGTCAATCTATCACACCATTTACTTTAATATTTAACCACCCCATGGGGATCCGGGTTGTTAGAATAGATCTTCAGTGCCCCTAGCTTGTCGTAAGAGGCAACTAAATGGGGCGGTCCTTTGGATGAAACTGCAAAAACCAAGGCCCCATGTCACAGCAGGTGTGGCACATTAAAGATCCCTCCCTGCTCAAAGGCCATAAGCACCGAACATAGGCCTAAATTTTACAGCCCTTCACCGGCAATGGTGACATCTCCATATGAGTGAAAGATTCTCGATTGGGACGTTAAACAATATTCAATCAATCAATCAATCAATAATATTGAACATTTGCAATCATTGTGTGAAGATTATGTAGTAGATATCATGATAATTGTCATAGTTTTCTTTGTCTGATTTTACTTTTGAAAATAGACAAGGACTGAAAAACAATTTCTGTTGCATAATTTATAAAGGTTTCAAAGTTTTATATGAGGGGGGGGGGCTCTTGCATTGTTTGACAGTGAACACATTCTGTTATGAATATACATGCATTAGATATACTGTACATGTGAATTGGGTGAGTTGTTTTTGCAGCATGGGTTGATTTCACATGCTCTCCGCTTGGCTCACAACGGTTTGACCTTTGATTTTATCGGCACTTCTACAGATGAGACAGCTGATGACCTTTGTACAGTTCAGATTCCCACAGGGTGGCGATCAGGTAGGAACAAACCTCCAGCAGTAAGATTTGTGTTAGTATTATAAAATTGTTCATACTTTGTAAAATTTACATCAGTTTTGTCCAAATGTTTAGTGTTATAGTATTATAAAATTGACCATTGTTCGTTGTTCATACTTTGTAAAATTTACACCAATTTTGTCCAAATGTTTATGAAATACATGTAAAATGGAGAAAGTAATTGCTTTGCACATGTATGTACAATACTTAGATCATATAATTGTAGTTGATTTACAAATTGTATTTGAGTCACCTAATTGTTTTTGAGTTAGATAATTGTCCTCCACACAGGGGACCACTATTGTTTATGTTGGAAAATCATCTCATGTGGGAGGGAAAGATACAGCCTCAACAAAAAAGAACAAACCAAACAGCAAATGTCTTGAGCTTTTGTTGTCCCAGACTACAGTTGGTGTTGTTTTAAAAAAAAAGTCTCAGTATTTACCTGTTCTTTTTGTTTTCATCCAAATTGAGTGCTGATTATGTACAGCTTACTTCACTTGTATTGAAATCGCTTAATCTGAAATATCGGTTCTTTTGAAATTTGAATTAATAACTGCAGTAGAGAAGAATTTGAAACCGAATTGGATTGCTCATTGACAATCAGTGTAACATGAAACAAAAACAAACAAAACTTACCGATTTCTTCACATAAAAATCTTAAAAACGGAGTAATAAAATGCATTTCATCATTCAAATATTGTAATATTTTGTATCGTATAATAAATTGATAATAAACAAAGTAGTTTGATTCAGGTTCCTGTTCTGCATTTGTAATTGAGATTGATATTACATGAATAACTAGTACTCATTGTAACGGGGACCGTTACACATGTTCCCCAACATTCCCCCCAAGTAGGAAGTGGTGTCAGTTGTTTCAGGAGAAATGATTTCAACTCAAAGAAACCGTATAATATCTAAATATATAACTATTTTATAATGTTCACTCCATTTCGTAGTTAAACAAATTAGTTAGCGACATTTAATAACTCACCCATCAAAATTCAGTGCACGTGCATGCACGTGTTGATTAGTAACTTAAACATGTCAATATGTTAAAAGTCTAAATATACAACTACCACATCATTTTCAAAACATTTCAATGACAGATGAGAAATTAACAGTGAGTAGAAGTTAGAAACACCAGAAACAATGCACGTGCATACACGCGCATGTGAGTGTATATCTGCACATCCAATGGTCTTACAATTTAGGTTTTAGTATTGTGTTTATATCACCTCAGTATCATTGAATATACCATATTCTTCAGCGACATATATGTATTTAAATACTAGCCAATCAACATGCGTGTGCGTTGAAGTGATTTTGGCAACACCAATGAGTAGGGAGTCTCAAAATATATCTGGAACATAAATTTCAGTACAATTCATTGAAATCCAACAATGTGATAGACTATATTTGAATTTAGACATGAAAAATGACAATGCACGCGCACTCACGCACACGTGAATTTGACAAATGAATTTTTGTTCACACCATTCAATAGGCATTTGAATCATAAACCCACAACTAGGATTTCACTTCAATATAACTTTTAATTTGAAGGTTATGGCCACAGTATAAATTTGATGTGGTTTGCATCATTTATAAGAAAGTTAGGGCGATTTGAAAATTGGCCAATCACAATTTAGCACACGTGCATGCACATTCGCCAAAGTCATTTTACTATACATTTGCGTTTGGAATATTAACATGCATTCACAACCTAAGTTTCGAAAGATTTTAACAAACGATGAAAGTTATGGTCATTCAAAGAATTGAAACTTTAAAAGACGATGCATGTGCACGCGCATGTGCGTTTCCTAGTTTTATATCATCAATCTGTAGATATTTGGAATGTCCACTTATACTGTGAATATGATCTCATTCCCATCAACACCAACAGAGATATATACATTTTTGTATTATTCGATCAAAACAAAGCACACATGCATGCACATGCAGAATCGTAATTTTGACCACTTAAAATGCTAAAGGGGTTCAAGGTATACCCACAACCTAAATATCAAATGATTTCATTGAAAAACATAAAGTTACGGCGATTAAAAAATTTGTAAACAAAACCTCTAATGCACGTGCATGCACAGCAGGCATTTTCAGACAAAATGACATTTGTTCTGCACATCTACATATGCTACACTATCATCCTATATTGGTTTCATATTGATCCCATGAGTAGTTTCTGAGAACACTCATGGACAAAAAAGTCCCAAGAAGAAAAAAAATAATAATAAAAAACCAAGGAAAACCAGTATGTTCCCAACCTTCGTTGGGGAACATAATTATGGATAAAAAAGGCTTCCAGTACAGCCGATATTTCAGATTTCGCTTACTTTGAACTTCGATTATATTGAAAGAAAAAGGTTGGTCCCCAGAATTTCAATATCAGAGTCCAGAGTAAGCTGTACATGTAGATAAAACTTTTTGTGTTTCCTGCTTTGCTGGACAGGGCCACGATGGAGCTGTTTTTTAGTCTGAGTTCTGATTATATACGTGTAGATAAAATGTTTTGTTATCTGTTTCCAGCTTTCCTGGACGGGGCCACGATGGAGCTGTTTTTTAGTCTGAGTTCTGATTATATACGTGTAGATAAAATGTTTTGTTATCTGTTTCCAGCTTTCCTGGACGGGGCCACGATGGAGCTGTTTTTTAGTCTGAGTGCTGATTAAATACGTGTAGATAAAATGTTTTGTTATCTGTTTCCAGCTTTCCTGGACGGGGCCACGATGGAGCTGTTTTTTAGTCTGAGTGCTGATTATATACGTGTAGATAAAATGTTTTGTTATCTGTTTCCAGCTTTCCTGGACGGGGCCACGGTGGAGCTGTTTTTTAGTCTGAGTGCTTATTATATACGTGTAGATAAAATGTTTTGTTATCTGTTTCCAGCTTTCTTGGACGGGGCCACGATGGAGCTGTTTTTTAGTCTGTATTCCAGCCTTCCCCCTACCCTCTCCTCTATTGTAAGTTTACACTGCGTAAATTACCTTCAAAAGAGATCTGTCAAAGGACTGTAATGCGTGACCACAGTTTCTCTGTGTTTAAGGTTATTGTACAGTGTACATATACCTGTCATTTTTGGTGTTTTTTTTAAGGAACATTTGTATATTTGTTTACCTGTACTCTACATAACATACAGTATTGCAATGTTCTATTGGTCTCTCTTTTATTTTTTTTTTATCTTCCCATCAGGCCTTGTCATGTCTTGTACAAATTGCATCAGTTAGACGATCATTGTTCAACAACACAGAGCGTGCCAGTTTTCTTAATGAGTTGGTGACAGGAGTCCGCAACATATTAGAAAATCCACAGGTATGGCTCCAGGTGTATACCATTAATTAGTAATGCTCAAGAATGTGTATGCAATACACAGATCTGCATTGAATTTGGACAAATTGTGAAAAATATACAAATTGATATTTATATTAAATTATTTTAAAATTAGGTTTTGTAACGGGAACAAAAGTATTGTAAATTCAAAAGAACATAATTTACATGTAATTTCATGAAATTTAAATCATTTGGAAAAATTTAGTTCTTGCAAATAAACTCTTAAATATAGATGTCATCAGCAATAAAATAATAATTCACAAAATTGTGTCTTATGAGTAAATACATCATTGTATTCTAGCAAAAATAGTACATTTAGCATACCATATATATTGGATTTACATCATAAAAATAAAACATCGTAATTTTTCTGCAGGGTTTAACAGATCCTAGCAACTACCATGAATTTTGTCGACTCTTGGCAAGACTAAAGACGAATTACCAGCTAGGAGAACTAGTAAAGGTTGTGAATTATCCAGAGCTCATCAAACGTATTGCTGAGTTCACTGTCACAAGTCTTAGGGTAAGGATTTTTTTTATATTCCATTTTCTACTGTGAGAGTACCACATTAATTACAGTGACTAGGTAGTGTTATTTTATGATGGTTGCATATGTAAGAAGGATGGATTTACGTAAAGTACATATAAATTGGGTGTGACGTAACATGTGCTCAGCACACTTCAGTATTCAGTGATTCAAAGCAAGCACAAGCATGACTTGTGTTGATTTATGAAATTTACAAGTACATGTATATAGCTGGATGAACTTATGGGATCAGTGTGGGTAGTTACAAATGAACACAGTACATGGGGATAAGTGTGGGTGGATTTCTAAACACAATACATGGGATCAATATTAGTGGATTGATAAACAACACATGTAATCAGTATGTAGATAAACACATGTGGAATCATCATGGGTGGTTTTATACACATGAAATCATTGTGTGGTTGGAGGGACATGTGGGATCATCGTGGGTGGTTGTAGACACATGAAATCATTGTGTGGTTGGAGGGATGTGGGATCATTGTGGGTGGTTGTAGACACATGAAATCATTGTGTGGTTGGAGGGATGTGGGATCATTGTGGGTGGTTGTAGACACATGAAATCATTGTGTGGTTGGAGGGACATGTGGGATCATTGTGGGTGGTTGTAGACACATGAAATCATTGTGTGGTTGGAGGGACATGTGGGATCATCGTGGGTGGTTGTAGACACATGAAATCATTGTGTGGTTGGAGGGATGTGGGATCATTGTGGGTGGTTGTAGACACATGAAATCATTGTGTGGTTGGAGGGATGTGGGATCATTGTGGGTGGTTGTAGACATATGAAATCATTGTGTGGTTGGAGGGACATGTGGGATCATTGTGGGTGGTTGTAGACACATGAAATCATTGTGTGGTTGGAGGGACATGTGGGATCATTGTGGATGGTCATGGACATATAGGACCTCTTTGTAAACTGTCTGAGTGAAGTCATCCCTTTATAATAAAATAACCACAGGCAGTGCAGTCATCTGTATCTGTAACACTTCACAGTGTTTTACAGACAGAAGTTATTGAGGCAGTGTTTTGTAATGTTGTAGCAAATGTGGCAGTTTGCCCCTAACAGTGTCCACTACCTGCTCAGTCTGTGGCAGAAGATGGTGGCTTCCATGCCATATGTCAAAGCCAATGAACCACATTTACTGGAGACCTACACCCCAGAAATCTTCAAAGCCTACACCATGTCACGGCTAGAATCTGTCACCGTCGTCATCAAGTGAGTGCAGGTTGATTGAGATGAATAGGGAAATGTTTCGGAATTCTTGAAAACCTGGCACATTGTCTGATGAGAGTTGTAATCACATCAAGATTTTCTTTATGCCAATACTGTAAATGAAGTATATTTAGCATGTATAACATTGGTGGAAATTAAGTCTTTGATTAATTAGCATGGATTTGATTTAGCTCTTACTGCCACTAGACTTTCCTATGCCTGTAAGCTAGACTATACATTGACTATGCATGTAAGCTAGACTTTACATTGACTATACCTGTAAGCTAGACTTTACATTTACTATGCCTGTAAGCTAGACTTTACATTGACTATACCTGTAAGCTAGACTTTACATTTACTATGCCTGTAAGCTAGACTTTACATTGACTATACCTGTAAGCTAGACTTTACATTTACTATGCCTGTAAGCTAGACTTTACATTGGCTAGACTTTACCTGACTTTACCTGACTAAACTTTACATTTACCAGTCTTTACATTGACTATACCTGTAAGCATTTACATTGCCTGGAAGCTAGACTTTATATTTACCAGATTTTACATTGACTATGCCTGTAAGGTAGACTTTACAATTACTAGACTTTACATTTACTATGCCTGTAAACTAGACTGCATTTACTATGCTTGTAAGCTAGACTTAACTATGCCTGTAAGCTAGACTTTACTTTTACTATACTTTACATTTGCTATACCTGTAAGCATTTAGTTATGTACTTGATTTAGTGGATGACCTCTGCTGCCAGAGGTGCTAAAATAAATGCTTTACCAAATGTAATATGTTTGCAGTATTCTAGCTAGAGAGTGAATGTGGCCATGTACATTGAAATAGAATTTGCCATGATAAAAGGTGGATTACTTCATGGTTTGTAGAAGCATAAAAGGTGTTGTTTTCTAGATTTATGCCATTATGTTTATTTAGAGATGGGTTAGAAGATCCTCTAGAGGACCATGGAATGATAAATCAACAATTAGATCAGGTAGGTAAATCACAGATCTTTAATGTGATCTGTCATATTATGACTCAGTTTGTAACCAGCGTCAGCTTACAGTTATTTGTCTTTTCACAGGTTCACTGTATGAACACTTTCAATATGTTTAAATTACTGTGCATGTTCAAATAAATTGCGATAGTTAAATGCCACTGTGATTTTTCACTCTAGTTTTAAAGACAAATATTGTTCCACTTCACTGTGATGCACAAGAAGTCTTAGATTATAACTGTACATGTCCTTGTATATTGAGCAGCATTCTTTCATATTGAGCAGCATTTTCTCATATTGAGCAGCATTATTTTCATATTGAGCAGCATTGAATGTTTGAAGAATACAACTTTACACATGTCATCAGATCTCCTTCAGCTATACTTTTACTAGTTTAATAGCATGATGCCACATTTATGCTGCTTATGTTTTGAATTCTTTTATGATAATATAAAGGAATTAAAGATCTGAAGGAAAATGACTACTGTATTTCTCTGCAGCTGTCCACCATTGGGAGATGTGAATATGAGAAGACATGTGGTCTTCTTGTACAGTTATTTGACGAGGCAGCACAAAGGTACCAAGAGGCAATCAACTCAGGAACACAAGGGGTAGAGGTCACAATGCAGGAAGGTGAGGTCATCACCATGGAGATTTGTGTCTTGAAATTCAGTATTTTAAGACTTCTTTGTTGCTTTTACAATATATAGATTGATAATCAACAAGATTTTCAAAATTACAATAATTTTATATCACACTAACATGATGATTTATCGTCAAATGCGCAGAATCAGTCACCTCCATTAAGCAGTCACTTGTTGTATGATTCATTTTTTCCTGCAGATGAAAAACTCTGTATAATATAGCTATTTTAAGCAGTCACTTAACGCAGTCAGTTTTCCCCGTTTTTTTTATATCTGAAATTGTCCCCATTTTTATCTGAAATTGTCACCGTTTTTTATCTGAAATTATGATATTGCCTTGCATTTAGCAGCTGATCACATGATTAATGTCTTGGGTTTTCATAATTGGATTTCCAAATGTAAGGGATTCCGAATTCTTAGTTATTATACACGGGAAAGTGTGTGAAAGGGGAGGGTGGGTGTTTAATATGATTTAATTATGTATGATTAAAAGTTTATATAATTAAGAGTTCATATGTGATCAGGTAAGCAAATAAATAACTGAACTATATTTACAGCATCCGTTTAATATGAAGCGAGGGAATAAAGGTGTTAAAATATTACAGTAGAAATGGCCGCTGCTAGAAAAGTTCTTAGTCTAATGAGTGGCATGAGTAAATTGATGGATGTGGTGCTTTATGTCCATGCTGTTGCAAGTGAGAAGTCTATTAAAAAAGAAAGGCAGAAATTGTACAAATGATATTGAAAAATTGAAAATAAATGTACCTAGTGAAATGAGAAAGAGAACATCAGAAGATGAAAGATACTAAAACAGATGATGGTAATGAATTTATGATGCAAAATGTTACATTTCTTTCAATAAAGGATGTACATTTAAATATAGATATAATGTATTTTGTCTCATTCTACAGCTGTTCAAATAATTGTACATGATCAATATCATGTAAATCTGTGAGCCTCTATTTAAAGATCACTTTGTATGTTTCCCAAAGGTGACTGCTTAATATATAGTTTAGATGCCAGTTTTTTTTCACAGGAAGAAAAATCCGTGAGATTTTAGAGTTTCTTCAGTTTATTTATCGTTTACGTGATTGTAGGTCGGTTATCGTGGTTAGTGTACATCATTGGAGCTGTGATAGGGGGGCGGATTTCATTTGCCAGTACTGATGCGCATGATGCCATGGATGGGGAACTAGCTTGTAGGTAGGGAAAGATAACGCTGGAAGAAAAGGTCGAAGGTTAAATTACATATTCCAGTAATAAAGTTAGAATCATTATTATTGCAGTTTTAAGCTAACATGAGCTGAAAGCGTAAGTGAGCTTTCCTGATCACCTGTCGTCTGTCTGTAAACTTTCCATGTTTCCAACATTTTCTCCAGAACCACTGGGCCAGTTTCAACCAGACTTGACAAAAAGTGTTCTTGGGTGAAAGGGATTGAAGTGAAAGGCAACTACCTTCTCCAATGGGAGATAGTAATGAAATGGAGAAAATACACTGACAAATTTTAAAGATCTTCAGAACCAGTAGGCCAATTTCAACCAAATTGTGCACAAAGCTTCCCTAGGTGAAGGGAATTCAAGTTTGTTCAAAGGAAGGGCCATGCTCCCTTCAAAGGGGAGATACTTCAAAAAAATGTGGATTACATATTGTTTAATGTCCCATTCGAGAATTTTTCACTTGTACGGAGACGTCACCACTGCCAGTGAAGGGCTGCAAAATTTAGGCCTATGCTCGATGGTGTCATTTAAAAATCTTCTTTAGAACCACTTGGCCGGAAAAGTTGAAATTTACATGAATGTTTTCTTACATAGTGTAGATTCAAGTTTGTTCAAATAATGGCTTCCAGGGGGTAGGGTGGGGCCACAATAGGGGATCAAGGATTTCCTATATATATATATATATATATATATATATATATATATATATATATATGATAAATTTTTAAAAGTCTTCTTCTCAAGGGCCATGATTAATAATCAAATTAATATGCAAGCATTCCCAGGTAGTGCAGATTCAAGTTTGTTCAGATTGTGGTCCATAGGAGTAGGGTGAGGCCACAATAGGGGATCAGAATTTTACATAGGAATATATAGGAAATATCTTCTAAAATCTTACAGCAGGTCCATGAATACTCATATTAATATGCACTCATCTCCATGTGGTGCAGTTTGAAATTTATTCAAATCATGGCCCCTGGCTGTAGGATGGGGCCACAATAGGGTATTAAAGTTTTAATAGGGATATATGATAAATCTTTAAAAATAACAACAGGGCAATGATTACTGGTCGTAATATGCAAGAATTTCCATGTAGTGTAGATTTAGATTTGTTCAAATTGTCCCCAGGGGTACATTGAGGCCAAAATTAGGGGTACAGTGAGGCCACATTAGGGGATCAAACCTCTGCATAGGAACATATAGGAAAAATCTTTAAAATAACGATATGGTCATGAATACTCATATTTTACAAGCTTTCCCAGGTAATGCAGATTGAAGTATGTTCAAATCATCACTATCAGTGGTAGGATGGGGACTACAATAAGGGATGAGAGTGTTATATGGATCTTTGAAAGTTTCATACCATGATTTTTTTTATCATGTGACATTGTATCATGGTTACATTGCGACCCTATGGGGCTAGGTTGGGGCCACAATGTGGGGACAAAATTTCTCATGGGAATACAGATTGCAAGAAATCCTTTAAAAATCACAATAGCTGAACAACAGCAGGGCCAAGGTGACTCATGTGACTGATGTGGCCCATGGGCCTCTTGGAACTTTTTTCCAGTGATTTTTCTGCACCCAATTTACATCAAATTACAAGTCCCTTCCCCTCTCAAAAGTTATTTTCATAGCAAAGTGAGTAAATGATGTTAAAATTACTTATATATTATGTTTTATCAGTACACTCAATTAAAGGTTAATTGCAGTGATACTGATTTTCCCAATTGTAAAGGTCCAGGCCCCTTATGAAAATTGTAGAAAATTCATTTTTTAAAAACACATGTATATAAAAGGTGAGCATGCACCACAGACATTTTCTGTATACATTGTGGCAAGTGGAAGAGGATAACTGATTAAGAATTTGTATTAACTATAATTCTAGTATCATTGTACAGTGCAGTGTATTGAAGTCATTACAGGAACTGATAAATTTAGAGTTCTTTCTTGTATTCTTAGTTTCAATCAATGTTTTGGTTTTTTTTTAATTTCAGGGTGCTACAATTAATGAATTTAGTGGATTCCAGAATAGCACAGTATGCATGTGAAAAATTAGATTTGTCCATCCTTAGCTTTTTTGAACAATTCAGAAAAATTTATGTTGGTGACCAAGTTCCTAAAATGTCTAAGGTAAGATTCAAAATAGAAAACATTTCTTTTAAATCATTAAGTTTTGCAGAAGAAATACATGTATGCAAATGTACATAATGCAAGTCTTGTTTGGTATCTGATTATGTGGAATTACCAGGTCTTAAAACATAAGCTGATCTGCAGGACTGTGGGTTCCATTAGAGAAGCATCTCTGTAGAACTTGCTGTACAACCTATGTGTTTTAAAAGAAATTGGTAAAATTGGGGAGAATTAAATTGTACACTAGTTTAACTCTGATTGGGTGATAGGACTAACACAACCTCAGAACCTTGAGAAATTTTGCAGGTCAAAATAGCACATGTATGTGTATCTGTGAAGATTTCTGTGTTTCTTTAATGTCAGGAAATAATGTTCATGTTGTATATATTGTATGTGATGTTATGTATATTGTAAGAGATTTATGTATTGTATGAGTTGTTGTATACATAGTATGAGATGTTGTATGTGTTGTATGAGATGTTGTATGTGTTGTATGAGATGTTGTATGTATTGTATGAGATGTTGTATGTATTGTATGAGATGTTATGTGTGTTGTATGAGATGTTGTATGTGTTGTATGAGATGTTGTATGTGTTGTATGAGATGTTGTATGTGTTGTATGAGATGTTGTTTGTATTGTATGAGATGTAAATTGATGTTGTGTATTTGATGTATATTTGCAGGTTTATCGACGTTTATCAGAAGTGCTAGGATTAAGTGATGAATCTATGGTACTGAGTGTTTTTATTGGTAAAATGTAAGTATATCTATGTTTGATATAGAAATTAATGTCTAGGGTTTGTTAATGTTATTTGGATTTAAGATTCAAAGAAAGCATGAAGGGATTTGCACAATTTGCTAAAGGTGTAGAAATTATCCCCATGCTCCCATTGGTCTTACAGGTGCACCCCCTACACTAGAAACACTAGACATTTATTTCTGATACAGTAAAACTTGTGTAATCTGGCTTTCATTGGTTCTGCAAATTTTTGTCAAGTCAGACAGCATCCATATTAAGGAATGGTTGAACCACTCGGAGTTATTTCCCTTTGATGCAATGCCATTTGTAAGCCTCACTATTTAATCTTATGGTAAAAAAAAAAAAGAAAAGAAAAGAGCTGCTTGGGGGGGGGGGGGGGGGGGGGGATAAATATGTAAATATCATAATTTCTGAACGAATTTGTTCAACACTTTTCATTCACACATTTTAGGTACATTTTTTTTAATATTTTTTTTTTGAGAGGTTTGTGTGGTATGCTGTTTATTAGACATAATTTTGCATTTGGTCACTGTTTTCAGTTCAAGTACAACTGGTATAGTACTTGGATCACAAAATTTAATGAAGTTATCAATTTCTAGGACATATCTTAAAACTCTGTCATAACTGCTACAAATTTCAGGATTGTTATCATTAATTGTTAAATTTCCTGAAATATTTTGTTGAAATGCACAAAATATCTGGATTGCACAAATTTTCTGTATGTACATACACATTTTTTTTTTTTTTTTGGTTCTGTTGGAAGGTCATTGTTTTCATAAAGAACTGAAATACAACAAAACAGATGGGTTTATTGTAATATTAACTGGAATTTTATTCAATTTACAGTGTAGCTGAAATTGGAAGTGAAATATTCTGTAGGAATTATGTACAAAAATGCTTTCATATTTAAAGAAAATTCCTATAACATCAATTGCAGAATTACGAATCTAAAGTATTGGGCCAGAAGTGAACAAATAACGTGGAAGACACTACAACTACTGAATGATTTGTCTGTAGGATACAGTTCTGTTCGAAAACTAGTCAAATTAGATGCAGTACAGTTTGTGTTAAGTAATCATACGGTGAGTAAAAGAGAGTTTCTTACAAAAGCAAGTCTGCTGTTGAAGGGCACACTAAAGTGTCCATTGGTACGAACTGATGTAGAATCGGATACAAAAGTTGCAGAACTCATATAGTGTACATGTAGTGTGTCTGATATCTTCATGAGCTGTTAGGTAGTGAAAGTACAAAATATATTACATAGTCATAAATGTTACACATATTTAGTGTATTCAGTAGTTTGTGTTTCAGACACAGAATTGTTAGGGCCAAGCCATATGACCTCCAGTTTTTCAGCTTAACTAACCACTTATTCTAACAGCTGCATTCTTTAATCTACATATATAAAGTTTACTTGTATTTTGTTTTACATGGAAAATTCATATTCCAGAATGAACACTTTCCTTTCCTTGGTTTGAACACGAACAATCGTTCGTTTGCAGACATGCGGTGTCGAACCACATTTTACACAGCATTAGCTCGGCTTTTAATGGTGGACCTCAGGGAAGATGACGAAGACAAGTTTGAAGAGTTCATGATTCCTTTAACATGTAAGACATTTTCACATCTTTTGGCATTTTTTTTTTTTTAGCTGGAAATTTTATGATCATTATTTATTGTCTATAGTCCTCTTGTTTTTTTTTTATTCAAATTGGAAAAAAAAATGTATGAAATAAAAAATATACAAAGCAGTGTCAATATAGTGAAATGACAAACTTCAGAGTTTCATAACAGTTTGTCTAGCATTGTTATTGTACTAAACATGTTTTTTTTACAGTTACTATGAATTTTCAGCTGTTTATAAACTGATGTTGGTTTCTTTGACAGCTGCTTTTGAGTCTGTGGGTACAATGTTAACCAACATGGACACACCTCAGAAAGAGGAGGAGGCCAAGGTAGGTGATCAAAGACAAGTCACTTTTTACTGTGTTACAAAAACCAGGTTCATGTTTTTGAGTCTGAAAATCTCTCTTCTCTCTCTCTCTCTCTCTCTCTCTCTCTCTCTCTCTCTCTCTCTCATATAATTTTGTTCATTACTGATTTCTTGAGATCAAAGGTCAAGGTCAAACTTCATAGGTAGTTTTATAAGCATAAAACAAGATAAAAACAGTAGGCTAACATAATCACATTTTTTTTATGCATATTCCACCATCATAGACCAGTTATATTGTGGTTTAGTGCAGTGTTTTCTGTCTGTGTATCATTGTTGACAATCTGTTCATCCATCAGCACCTTGTGGGAAGGATTAAGAGTACTAAAAATGCTATTTGTAAAGGTCAAGATCATCCTTCATGGGTAATCTTTGGGGGGGGGGGGGTAAATGGAAAAAGAAAAGGAGAAAAAAAAAGAACTATTAAGACTAGGATCATCTAATTCAGTGTACAGGTTCTTAATGGCATTGGTGCAAGTATATTTTGAAAAGTAATGATATTGCTTCTGAAGTTACACTTCATTGCTCTTTTCTAAGAATAAGTTGTGGCGGTGATTTAGAAATCTGAAATGTATCCCGTAGTGACTATGGGTGTGCTGTTTTCTTCTATCTTTATGATTTGTCAATTTTGTTTTTTTGTTTTTTAACAGAGAGCTGTGGTAGGATTGGCCAGAGACTTGAGGGGAGTGGCATTTGCCTTTAACACAAAGACGAGTTATATGATGTTCTTTGATTGGATGTATCTTTCTCTTCCTACACCAATAGCACAGAAAGTACACATAATTTTTTTTATAAGTAAAGTTTTTCCTCACAAATTAGATGAAAAGAAGTGTTAGTGATTCATTTTTCTACTATCTGTTGTGTGGTTCCCTTTTTGATTAAGCTTATTTTGTAACCGTGAATACTTGTATTTTGGGGTATTTTTATATGCCCTCATATCAACGATCAGAGGCCATATTCAGTATGATATTGTTTTTTTCCTGTCCAAAGCTTTAATGTATAACTTTTGAATGGTGAGTAATGGTGCTAACATATTCATATGTGGGTGCGTTGTGGCAAGACCTTTCTTTTAATACTAGTTTTTGACCTTGCTGTTTGGCCTTCTTTTAAGAAAGTTTAATTAAGGCAATATCTCCTGAACTATTTAAGGTAATGCTTTCATATTTTGTACTATTTGAACAAACTGTGTAGGAAATGAAAATGGAAAAAATCAGTCTGATCAATATTTTAACTTTTTTAATTACTTTTATGTATTTTTATTTACAACATAAATGTCCGATAAATTTTGAATATTTACAGAACAATTGCCCTACAGATTATTTACTAGTTTCGGGAACTCTGGAATGGTACAAAGATTACATAGCATGTACCACTCAGACAAAGCAACACAAAGGATGTTTTTAGGTTTTATAATGAACAGGCTACCAAATTTCAAACTAGTCATTCATACTCATTACATTAATCTTTGATAAGTGTTATTTTTAGACATGTTGAGAAAGTTTTGCTTAACAGTGTAGATATCCTTCTTATACCCCCATTCTTCACCGAGCCATAGAGGTATGGTACCACGAACCAGCCGTCACAACCCCGGTGCTGAAACTGATGGCTGAATTGGCTCAGAGCCGGTCCCAGAGACTGCTGTTCGATGTCTCCTCCCCCAACGGGTACCTCCTCTTTAGGGAGGTCAGCAAAATGATTGACAGTTACGGTTAGTCTCTATCCATGAAATTTTTAAGTTTGATGTCCCTATCACTAGAGGTTAGTAGGTCACATAGTTTTGTTATGAGTTTGAAGACTGTGCATATTGTTGGTCTGTCTGTAATTTTGTCCTGAATTTACAGAATGTAAATGTTAGTTTTCGTAAAGTTGGTTTCAGTATTATTTTCTGTTAATTTGAATAATGCAAATTTTTCTTTCCAGGATCACGATTATTAACAATAGGGGAAGTTCCTAAAGATCAAGTGTATACCATGAAATATCCTTTGTATAAAACCATCAGTTGTAGTCTACTCATGAAAGGAAATCCGTCTTACAAGAGAGTATGTTGGAGAGAGGGATTAGGGGTCAAGGACCTAGGAAGTGAAAATCTACGATGGCCCCTATCTGTAATGACAATGATTATAGATTTACAGTCAAAGAAAAGGTTTTGCTTGTTATTTGAGGTTTTATCAGAGAGACAGAAGATTTGTATGGTTTTTGAAATATTTTTATTCATTTTTTTTTTTTTATCAAAGAAGAATTCTGCATTTAAAGTATTCTTGTAAAATCATATCATGTATCCTTTTAAAAGAATTGAATGTTGTATTTTGGATAATATTTATACAATGAATAAAGTCATTTGAATATTTCCGTCAAAATGATCATATAGCATTAGAAAAAGATAAATAGGTATTAAATGATTGCAAATCATTCAAAAGTTTCCATGGAGATACTTGAAAGGATTTGCAAAGTTTCAAAAAGAAGTGATGAAACCTTTAGAACTGTGGTTTTATAAACTGAAAAGTCTGCCTTTTCAGCACTGATGCTCATATTCGCAACTCTTCTCCCATCCCCACCCTCACCCCCTAAAAATACTGGGTAAGAATCAGGAAAATTTTCCTTAACTTCTCTTCACATTAAAAGGTGTGTCTGTATGTTTCTCTATGCTGAAGGCAGCCCTCTGTGGTAATTATGTCAACTTTGGTGTGTTCCGCCTTTATGGTGACAATGCGTTGGACAAGGCCTTTGGAATGTTTGTTAAACTCCTTCTCTCAGTGTCCCAGAGAGATCTCATGGTAAGAAATGGGACTTTTAATCCTACATATTAAATAATTGATATCCTTTTAAAAGAACTATACAGGACAGAAATGAAAATTTGAATTCTAATCATAAATTACAGTCTGATTGATTGCAGTCAAAGGTTTTGAATATCTTCATTTATTTTTCTGCATTTCCACTCGGCTAATGTTTTACAGGACTACCCTAAGCTGAGTCAGAATTACTACAGCCTATTGGAGTGTTTGGCAAATGACCACATGGCCTTTATAAGTAGCCTAGAGCCACAAGTCTTTCTTTATATCCTAGCCACGATATCGGAGGGCCTCACAGCTTTAGGTAAGGTTTGGTAACTTAAAGCCACCATTCTTTCTCAATATCCTAGTCACTAATCTAGGTAAGAGTCAGTAGTTTAGAACACCGAGTGTTTTCTTTACATCCTAGTTACTATGTCAAATGGTCTCACAGATATAGGTAAGAGTTGCTAACTTAAAACCCTGAGTGGTTCTTTACATCCTAGTTACTATGTCTAATGGTCTCACATACATCCTAGTTACTATGTCTAATGGTCTCACATACATCCTAGTTAGTGTGTCTAATGGTCTCTCATACATCCTAGATACTATGTCTAATGGTCTTGTATACATCCTAGTTACTATGTCTAATGGTCTCGCATACATCCTAGTTACTGTGTCTAATGGTCTCGCATACATCCTAGATACTATGTCTAATGGTCTCGCATACATCCTAGTTACTGTGTCTAATGGTCTCGCATACATCCTAGTTACTATGTCTAATGGTCTCACAGGTAAGAGTTGGTGACTTAGATCTTCAAGTCTTGCCATATATCCTACTCACAATCCGTGAAGGCCTTGCAGCTGTAGGTAAGGGTAGATAGCTTATATCCTGAAGTCTTGCTCTACACGCTAGCCACAATGCCTGAGAGCCTCACAGCTTTATATTAGTGTCGGTAACTTAGATCCATAAGCTTTGTATACAACTTAGTCACAGCTCTAGGTAAAATTTGAAAGCTTAGGACCCCAAGACCTGACAGCTTTTGGTAAGGGTTGACAACAGAGGTGCAATGTATGCTGTTCATGATTTTTAGTCATTGGAACAAATATACATGTAGTCATTTGAAATGGTGAAGTGGATAAGGATACAAAGTAGTTATAAGTGTTCTCATGACCTGTTGAAAGCATTAAGCATAGTGTATTTCTCCTGGTTTTCACCTTGGAAACAGGTTGCAATATATATTTTCCCATATCTTTAACAGTATACAAATGGAGCTCTGTTGAAGGTAAGACACAACTCCGGAATTATTTGGGGCTTGATTTTATTTTCAGTACATGGAATCATTTGTGTGTCCTCCATTTCATTTTGGTAATTTTTGGACTTGTACCATGAACTTAGAATTTTTAAATTTTTTTTTTTTTTTTTTTTTGTTGTCATTTCAAATTTTGTGGTCTTTATATTTTGGATTAAGGAAATATTTTAGGTTGGCTGTATGTGATATTGTGATTTAAGGTCGTAAGTCATGATGATTTAACTGCCAGCAAATCTTTGAAATGTGACACGAATTAACAGTATAAAAATTTATCTGATACATAGTACAGTGATAAAAATGAATTCTTACACTGAGACTATAATTAAATGCACACATTGACCTTATGAATGCTTTTAATTCACTGAGATGGGGACCAGAGCAAGAAATGCAGGTCATAAAATGAGCTAAAATTAATTTAAGCGTTTAGGAGTGAATTCCCTGAATGCCAATAATATTGATACAAAAAGTGTTTGTGTATTTAGTAATAATCACTGCCACATATAAATGTCTCTTTTGGGCATCAAACTCGTTACTTTCCACTCACATGGGGAAAATCCTTGCATATGTGATATTTAAAGTATTAGTTATCCAATCAGAATCCCTGTAATGAATTGAGTTGGTTTGTGCTTATTTTTGATAGATACAATGGTTTGTACTGGCTGCTGTGCCACTCTGGATACTGTCATTACTTACCTGTTCAAGAACCTTACAATCAAAAAGAAGAAACGAAATCACATGCAGCAACATGAAGCTTTTCTACGAATCCTTGAAGTTCATCCAGAAATCCTTCAACAGGTACTAAATGGTCTATTTCAACACACATATATATGTTAGTCAAATGGTTAACTGGTGGAAATTCAAGACACACACACACACACACACACACACACACACACACACACACACACACACACACATTGGTAATTCAACATACACTAACTGGTCTGTCAGTGGTAATTCAATAAATACTAATTGGTCTTGAGAAGTAAATTGAACAAGTAATACCTTGTGTAAATGCAACTGGTACTACTTAGTGTAGAGTAAATTCAACAGGTACTAACAGGTCTAATATAAATTTAACAGGTATTTCTGATCTTGTGTAAATCCAATAGGTACACTGTACTAACTAGTGTAGTGTAAGTCTAGTGAAGATTCAACAGGTACTGTACTAGTCAATCTAGTGTAAATTTGACAGGTACTAACTATCATAGTGTAAATTCAACATGTGATAAGTTTGTTGGTTGTAAATGGAGTTTTTTCAAGTTGCTAATTGTAAAGGCAGGAAGAGACATTACTAGTTTATGAACTTGAACATGGTTTTAGATGCAATATACATGCATGTTCTTTTGACAAACTGAAAGTGGACAATTATTTTCTTACATTCATCACACCAACAAATGATCCTTGTTACTCTGTACATCATGAGCTGTATTCGTCTACATTCCAATACAAATTGATAATTTATATCTGACAGTACTAAATCAGCAGTCCATTAAATAGAACTGTATTTGTCAGTTTTAAATAAGCAGCCTGTTGAATAGATCTGTATCTGGTAATTCAAAATTACCAGTGCATTAAATAGAACTGTATTTTGCATGTTCTAAATTGACAGTATATTTGAATAGAACTTTAAGGCAGTTCTAAATAAGCAGTCCATTAAATAGAACTGTATTTGGCATGTTCTAAATTGACAGTATATTTGAATAGAACTTTAATGGCAGTTCTAAATAAGCAGTCCATTAAATAGAACTGTATTTGGCATGTTCTAAATTAACAGTCCTGTCAATATCTGAATAGTGCATTTTACATGAAGTCGTGGATGTTGTAAATATGTTGACAATATGATCTTCATTTTATTGATGTGATATTTTATAGAATTCTTTAGAATTGTAGTGCTTTGTGTTTTACACACACTTGTTACTGTATTTTTGCCCCCGTGATCGAAGATCAGGGGGAGGGGGCATTTTGTTTTTGCCTGTTTGTTATTCTGTCTGAAACTTTAACATTCTGAATAACTTTTGAACTGAAAATGCCAGTGCTTTGATATATTACAAGAGTATTCCTTGTGACAAAACCTTTCCGATGGTACCAGAATTTTTGACCTTGTGACTTGACCTTGGGGTTTGACATACTTTTTAAAAACTTTGTAACATTTTTTCATAACTTTGAAATTGAAAGTACTAGGGATTTCACATGAGTATTCCTTGTGACAAGACCTTTCTGGCAATACCAATATTTTTACCTTGTCCTTTCGGTATGACCTACTTTTAAAATCTTTAACATTGGCCCTAACTTTTGAATGGTAAGTGTTAATTGTGGTAATGCCTTAGTATTGGTAAGGACATTTTTGAACATGAGAACTTGATATTTGACCTACTTTAGAAAAAAATTTGAAATTAGTCTTAACTTCTAAATGGTAAATACTAAGGCTTTCATATTTCACATTACTATTTCTTGTGACAAGACCTTTTTACTGGTACCAAGATATTTGACCTTATGACCTTGGCATTTGACTTATTTTAAAAAATTTTAACATTGGCATGGCCATCATTGGGATTTGCTATTATTGGGGACATTTATGTTTCACAAGCACATTTTGTTTATTTATAGAACTTGTTACGCAATGTGTGCTTTGATGTTTTTCAGATGCTGTCCACTGTACTTAACATTATTATGTTTGAAGAGTGTCGAAATCAGTGGTCCATGTCAAGGCCCTTACTAGGGCTGATTCTGCTTAATGAAGAAGTGAGTACATTTGCCTCAAGCTGAACAAGGGCTCTGCACAGCCCACAACATGACATAAGATAACATCCTCTAAGTACTTTTTGAAGTAGGAATGTCCTTGATGTTATATATTTAAGCTTGAAAATGTGGAAGGAACCAAAATTTTGGGTGTCGGATAGCATTCTTGGAAATGTAATTTAAATAGTATACAAACTGCACAGAAAAAACTGTTTTACAAAGACATTAACCATTCGAGTGACCTCAATCTTTTACCTTTCTTATGGATGCCTATCTTTATGCATGTTTTCATTCCTGAATGTTTGATTATAATTGAATAGGAAATGTCACTTAAATTTGATACTCAAATAATTTGAAAATTCCACTTTCATTAGTTGTCAGTCAGATTAAAACCAGACCTTCAATCTCACTCCCCCTTTTTATTTATGCCTGCTTGTTGACTTTTCGGCCCTCTTGCCCCTCTTTTTTTCTATGTCTGCTCGTTGAACATTGAAGATCTGGTTTTAATCAGACTGATTGACATTTGACTCTGGCTTAAAACCTTTAAAACCACTTTAAATTTGCTCTAGCCTAGTGGTTAGGTTGAACACTCTAGTGGTTTGGGTGCACACTCTAGTGGTTAGGTTGCACACTCTAGTGGTTCTGGTGCACACTTTGCGACATGGAGGAAAAGGTTCGATTTTGTGTTGTCAAATGAAAGATCTGTAATTTCAGTAGTGATTGTTCCTTTGCTAAAGTGCGCAACATAGAAGTGAAAAATCACGTGTCCTTTAGAAAGGTACAGATTAGGAAATTACAAAGGCCAAAAGTAAAAAACGAAATTTTTTTTTTTTACCACTAGATGGTGGACATTGTAAAGTGTTGATATTTGTATAAGAATCGTGTTATCAGTTTGAAATAAATTGGGTAAGAAACGTGGACTGAACAAGAGGACAGATGAATAAACAGAAAAACAAATGCTATGTTCTTTGACAGCAGGTTTGTTGTGAGAGGAAAATAACATGACCATGATATCAGCTTATATAGTGGGTACCGTGAACAGTAGAGGGGATAACTAAGAATTGCTTTTGCACATTTGTAGATACTGAAAGGAAATTAGATTAGATGTCTGTAATTTCAGTCCTGGAATTGGGCTAGACAATTCCTTGCTATTGGAGAGTCATATGTTTGGTGATGGCTGTGTAGTATTTTATGCCGGTCTTTACTTTCACTTCTTTATGTGTGATTGTAAAAAGAAACAGCTAAGAGATAGCTTTAATTGTACAGGTTTTGTTTTCCAATGTGTATGTGTATTGGAGAAAGTTGCAATACAAAAACCAAGTTGTATGAAGGGAAAATTACCACCACACATAGTTTTGCAAACTTGCAAGTAGAGTACCTTTCATAGTTGCTTAGGCAGTAGAATTATATTTCAATACATTTTGTATTTCTTGCAGTATTTTAACAAGTTGCGGGACAGCATAATTGCAAGCCAGCCTCCGGATAAACAACAGACAATGGTGCAGTGTTTTGAGAATCTGATGAGTGGAATTGAGAGGTCATTGCACACAAAGAATCGAGACAAGTAAGAACTGCAACTCACACGGAAATTAACATTGAATAAACAATATGGCATGTGATAAGTTGAATTTGATGCAAGTATTTACAGGTCTGGTCCAAGTCCATTTCCAGTCTAATTTACAATACTGCTTCTCAATTCAGTGACTTTGAATTCATATGGAATAGTATTTGAGTCATTCTAGTATTATCAGTGGAATTTCCAAATGCTACAAAAAAAATCACATCATAATCCTCTGGGCTGTTTTAACATTTGTTTGATGATGTATTTGTAACAGGTAGAATCAATTCATATCACAGAAAACTTAGTGTGAAACTTCAAGTAAAGATTATGCACCACTGAAATAACATGCTCTGTGAAATGACTCAATTCAGTTTTGTTTTTTGATTTTTTCTATATTTGTTTCGGTATTCAATACTTTTTGTTTTTCGATTTTTTCTTTATTTGGTTCAGTATTCAGAATTTTTGTTGTTGATTTTTTCTTTATTTGGTTCAGTATTCGGAATTTTTTGTTGTCAATTTTTTCTTTATTTCGTTCAGTATTCAGTACTTTTGTTGTCAATTTTTTCTCCATTTGGTTCAGTATTCAATACTTTTTGTTGTCAATTTTTTCTTTATTTGGTTTGGTATTCAGTACTTTTTGTTGATTTTTTTCTTTATTTGGTTCAGTATTCAGTACTTTTTGATTTTCAATTTTTTCTTTATTTGATTTGGTATTCAAAACTTTTTGTTGTCAATTTATCATTTGCTTTGATACATGTTACTTTGATTGGTAACACCTAAAAATAATAGCAGTTTTGAAAGTTGCTGATTTTGGTTTCATTTTATTGAAATGGCATTAACAAATACAGTGTGAGAATTAAAATGTTTCGGCCTCTTACTACATTTCTGTGAGGAAATCATTTGGATTTATACATATGTAGAGCATTATTAAATTACTACATTCACCATTAAAGTGTTAAAGAAAGATTGTTATTATGATAAGCATGTTATTTGTTACATCATTACACATACAACTTTCTAGATATATGTAGATTTACATTCACAGTGGTTTACCAGAAAGAAACTGACATCTGTAAGGTCACTGGTTCTCTGTAAAATGTATTTCTCTTTAAAAAAAAAAAAAAGTAATGGACATGAGACATTATATTGACACTCAAGTGAATACATGTGTTGACTTAATTTACTTATCAAGTTAACAGGAAAACTTTAAAAATTCATGATGATTGTTTTAAAGAATAATGTCTTTTTATTGATGGTGGACATTGGAAGCATAGAATAATTTGTGCATAATCAGCATTATGCAAGATTACTTCATACTTTTATATCCCAATAATACAAAGTAGAATTTATTAGGATACCATATTGATAAAGAAACTGCATCACCATCAGTCTATCATGAATCATATTTTAAAAGTCATGTGTCATTCCTGCGTTAGAATAAGGTTACATTGCATATCAAAGTCAAGGAATGGTATGTTTGTGTGTCTGAAAGTAGGAAGGAAACCATTTACTGTCTGGATTGATAGCAAACACCAAAGATGTAGGAGAAGCAGCGGACACTGCATCATCCATTAAGATGTATTCTGATGATGGAAACTCTCTGATCCCTAAAAATAGCTTGTATTCTTTATTCCAGACAGAAAAAATGGTCTTAGACCAGATTGTTAACATGGCATACTGTATATACAGCAGATTAAATTGGAGGAACATTTAAAATGTATTGAATAAATACTGTATTATTGTGCTTATGGGAGAATGTGAAAAAATTTGTGCAACAATGATATAATTTGAACTGAGATTCATCAACTTCATATATTTTGTGATGATGCTTTCACATTTTTGAATGATTTTATTATTGTAGATTCACACAGAACTTGTCTTTGTTCAGAAGAGATGTAAATGATTCTCTGAAAGCCGCCAATGGCCAAAGTCCCACAAATTCCACACAGTTCCTGGACATGATGAGCTAGTACTGGGGAAATCATTCTGTAATCATGTGACTTCATCTTATCATGTGAGAAAGTAAGCCAATTGGATGTGATCATCTCGTGACAGAATGAGCCAATCGGATGCGTTCTCCATGACATTCCTGCTCATGTGTGCCGAGTTTGGTGAATAGTAAAATGTAAAAAGCAATATAATTGGTTGGTGTACTTAAAAAACATTTATCTAGGGGTGATATAGGTGCATGAAAGTGTTAGAATAATATCACTTTTGGGTGAGAATCTTGTGAATGGATGGTGCATCCTGAATGGATGACAAACTAATAGTGATCTAAGTGTGTGCTGCTGTGTAGTGGTGGAACAGGAAGTGCTGTCTTTATTGTTATGGGTTTTTATTGATGTTATAGTGCCATGTTGGGTACTAATGCACCACATGGTGTGGAATAAAATTTCAAACTGAGATACTTGGTTTTTTTTCTTTATCTAATATCACAATTTGTGATGTTTGTGGAAAGTCCTAAATTCATTGATGTACAATTATATGGCTAGTATCTCAAAAAATGCACTACATGGCAATTTTACTTCTGCAAATGGTTCATTTGTCTTTTTCTGGATGATGTCTCAAATAGCATTTGAACATTAGCTATGAACTTCACGTGAGTCTCCGAGAGGGATGACCCATGTTGTTAATTGGTCAAAGGTTAAGGCCCTTGGTTCATGTGATTGGAAATCATTCGATTATTTAAGATACAGCAGTAAAATTTCACACGAAAGGTCTACCTGTGGACTGTTACAAAAGGATCATGAAAGGTCTACCTGTGGACTTACAAAAGGATCATTTACCCTATGCACAACTGACAATAAATGGTGGTAAATATAAACCCCCCCCCCCAAAAAAAAGGATGACTTCTTATTACTTTAAATCAAAAGATCTAGGTCACTGGTCCATAAAGGGGCTTCAGAAATATAATTAAGAAGTGGTTAATAATTTTTTGTAAATGTATTGAAATATTACAATATTTTCAGTTAAATCATTATTGATCTATTCAATATTTGTATATATTACCCAATATAAAGAGCACGATTGGCTACAAAATTTTATCATGACTATGAAATGGAGAAAGAACTAAACCTTGTTCCATATGATGTACATATATATTCAAACTTGGTTTTTAAAAATTCTTTGGTTTGTAGATTTCAGTGTCAATGCCTGGAGCTGTGATTTGCTCCACTAGGTAGGGCATGGTGGACCTCAGATCAGTCTTGTAAGGACTTGAAAGTTCTTTGTAAAATTAATTTGCTGGAGCAGGAGTGACTAAATTTGAGCTGGGGATAATGGTGATTCAAATGTTGATGTATTATCGTGTGTGGGGTCACACCCATCAAACCCTGGTGCGAGTCAAGGGGGCAAAACTCCTGACTCTTTACAGTACTAAATTTCACCACAAAAGGGGAAAGGGTACAGTTGTGTATGGGACCTAGTCTAACTTTACTCATTTATATTGTGTACCCTGTACACATGAAGTTGCCCAATCTATATTTCTGGTTTGGCTACAATATAGAGGTTTTATGAAATAACTGAGTTAGTCCCTGACCAGTTGTATATATGGGGGAGTCACTGAGGTTACCTGGTGGACTCCTCCAACAGATTGGGTGGGGATCACTGGGGTAATCTTTTGCACATATACAGATTGGGGGGGGGGGGCTCTGAAGTAAACTTGCAGCACACCTACCAACTAGGGGTCATTGAGTTAGTCTTTCCCACATCTACAGATGGGGTGCGCTAAGTAAGTTATTGCACACCAAAGATTGGAATGCACTGAAATAAGTTATTGCACACCAAAGATTGGAATGCACTGAAGTAAGGTTTCACACACCCCTTACAGATTTCTCTTTTTTTGGGGGGGGGGGGGGGCACTGAGGCAGACTTTTGCACACCTACAGACTGGGGTCTCTGAGATTGAATTTCACATACCTATGAGTTGAATTTCACATACCTACAGACAAGAGTGTCACTGAATTAAGTTGTTGTACACCTACAGATGGGTGGGGTGGGGGAGGGGATTCACCAAGGTGGGCTGTTGCAAACCTACATACTGGGGTGTCAGTCAGTTATGTACCTCCTACAGAGTGGGGAGGAGGTCAGTTTGGGAGTTGGGTGTTTTGCACGTCATAGTACAGACCTATGGGCACTTTGGTGGGGTGGGGGGTAATTTTTGGGTAGACTTTCATTAAAAATTCTACGAGATTTTGAGCTTCCCAGAAAATCAGTGATGTGTACCTGTGATGGGACGAGGTGGAGTGAGGTGAAGGTCTTTCACAGAGATTTGGACTGGACACAACCAGCTGTCACAGATGTTTTGGTACATCTGGATTTTATACCTGATTTAGATGTATAGTGGAAGGATACATTACAAAGAATCGTAACCACAATCTCGCAAACGGGAAATACCACCATCTGACAAATTGAATATACCATAAAGACTCCATCTGTAATTGTGGATTTATTTCATGGTTTGTTATAGTATATTCAGAATAAATAAATAGTGAATCTATTAATTCTACTTTCATTCATTAAATAACTCATTCACAAAACAAATTGGAAATGAAGATCACAACTGAAATTTATCCAACAAATAAACATCTAGCAATACAAACAATAAATATTGTAAATATTCAATCTTATCCTACATAGTGTAGAATGTTGAGTGAAATATGAAAATTGTGACCAGGAACTTGGTATTTTCATATACAATCTACTATCTTGTTTTTTCATATTATGAACACTTGCAGGCCTTTATTTTGTTTGCATTAAGGTGTAATGGCAAGGGCAGATCAGAACATAGCAATAGAAATCAAAATGTCTTTTGGATATTGTGTTTCCAGAAGTAGCTGAACTGGTTCAGAAGCATGTATTCTAGCCTTGTCTCTGTCTTGTGGATGGTCTCATCAGCCTCCAGTGGAATTCTTCCAATCCTATTTTCCAAGGGGAAATAAGCTTAGTGAAGAGCTTTGACTTCATTTTCCTCTTCGCTTTCTCTGTCTTCCTCATCATCCATCAATTCATCTTCCCTACAGAGAAAAATTAGAAAGTCAGAAAATGTAGAGCTTTGACATCATTTTTCTCTTCGCTTTCTCATCTGCCTCATCATCCATCAATTCATCTTCCTTGAAGAAAGAAATTAGAAAGTGATATATATGTGTGTGAGGGGTTTGGAGGAAATCAAGTCCTATTACACACAAACCAAACCTAACTCATTTTAATTAGTTTCAGACACAGTAAATGATTTTATTTTGAAAAATGTATAAGATAAAGAGATGATGTGATAAATCAGAAGTCTGAATTGTGGACTAAAGCATATGTCACAGAATACAACTGGTTGCGGTAGCTCAGTGGTAGAGTGATCGTTTTGTAACCTGGAGGTCATGAGTTTGAGTTCAGCTTGTGCCATAGCACTACATGTACCGAGGACATGCCCACCTTTCAGTATTATAATTTGCAGACAGCAGTAGGTTTATAGTTTATTTTATTTACTGACCGGAGGCGTGAGTTGATGTCATATCCCTGGTCTTGCTGACTCATCCGGCTAAAGGAGCGACTACTTCCTGTGCTTCCTTCATCATCCGTATCCGGCAGAATAGTACTCATCCGAGAAATCTGACCATCAGCTGTAGCAGAAGTGTATTAAACAGTTTTATTTTAAAAGTTTATTTGATAAGTGAGAATAACAACCCTTCTCCTTCATACCTACTTTGTCTCCTACCTGTCATCCAGCCCCCTTCCCCTCAATACCTGCAATTCTTACCTGTAATCCTACGCACTCGAAAGAAATGTTTCTTTACTGACATCCTGCTCTCTCATCCAAAATGTTCCATTTTACATGTCAGTTTGCCCATTACACCTGTATCTCTTACCTGTCACCCTCACCCCTCCTATATGTGTCTCGTACCTATGATACTGCTCCTCCTGCAACCCCAACCCCCATCTTGTAATTGTGACTCTGCTTTGCCCTCTTCTTAACTATATCTGTTTTGACCTGTAATACCACCCCTCTCCCTATCTCTACAACATTTTTTGTTTCCTACCTGTGATCCCACTTCAACACCTTTGTTCCCTACCCTTCAACATCTTTTCCCCCCTAACTATAATCCCCTACAATGTCTATTCCCTACCTGTGGTACCCATACAATACCTGTATTCCATAACAGTAATCCCCTACAATACCTGTGTCCCATAACTGCAATCTCCTACAATACTTGTTTTAACTGTGATTACCTATACCATCTGTTCCCTACCTGTGATCCCCCAACAACACCTGTGATTCCTTACAATGCCACTGTTCCCTTCCTGTGATCCCCCAACAACACCTGTGATTCCTTACAATGCCCCTGTTCCCTACCTGTGATCCCTTACAACACCTGTGATCCCTTACAATGCCTCTGTTCCCTACCTGTGATCCCTTACAACACCTGTGATCCCTTACAATGCCCCTGTTCCCTACTTGTGATCCGCAGGTGCTTGGCGTATCGTTGATTTCTTGTATCATCATGGTGAATGGGAAAAATTACATTCATCAGCTATAATCAACTGTCAATCATTATCTACTGCGTCTCAAATGTGAAAAATTAGTAATAGGGGGGTGGAAGTTGAGCCATTTTTCACTGGTCGATAAAATTAAAAATAGTAAATATTGTAATTAGTAGTAAATTGAAATATGTTGTAGATCATGTAGATAGCGACATAATGAATCTTGGGTCAAACTTCACTTATTCATGTAGTTGTATCAAAATTAGTTGAAAGTAAATGTCATACGTAATAAGGAAATTTCACAATCGAATTAACACACACACACGCGTATATTATATGGGGGCATACTCTCAAACATTCAAAGTGACATTTATACATCCAGATTTCATCTCCTGCTTATCTATAAATTTTCAGTGTTGTCAGAAAGGGTGATAAACCTTGGTTGGAGTCAAAGCAAAAAAAAAAAAAAAGGAAAAAAAAAAGGGGTTGGGGATTTCCAATGTTAGATTTACTAAACTTCCTGTGTCAGCCTGCCACAAAACCACACAAATGTGCCCGAATTTTATTGTTTGTAGGGCTGCACACTACCCTGCATTCAGTGCCACCCCCCCTTTTCCCCGCACAAACATCAGACAGTACATCAGGAAGGGAATTCTCATTTGCATAATTATGTCAACTTTCAGCCCCTTTTACCAATTTTTCGCATTTGAGAAGCAGTAGATGATGATTGACGGTTTATTATAGACGATATATGGAATTTATTACCCATTCACCATGACGATACCAGAAGTAAGCCCTAGACAGAGTTGCTTTTAAACGGTAGGAGTCTAATTATAATATTATATCGAACTTTTGGCCGAAAATTACAAGCGATGCAGCTGGTAAAAAAGAAAACCAAGATGGCGGCGTGATATACCTTGTGAATAGTATGTTTTGTAAGAAGAAAATTTTTTTATTATAGGTATTTAAAACATCGAGCACCTGTGATTGTGATCCCCTACAACACCTGTGATCCCTTAAAATGCCTCTGTTCCTTACCTGTGACTCTGCCTGACTCGGAGGCCAGCTCCCACTCCAGCCTACTGAGACTCTCCTGATCTTCCAGATTTCTGTTTTCCTGGTCCCCAACTGTGTCATACGAGGAGAGATCCTCCCCATCAACAACTGTCAAACAAACTCTGTGTGAGGATTACTCTCATTCATAGAAACAAGTCTAAACACATCAAAATACAAAATCAAACGCGAACGTTTTTTTCTAAGCATATATAGACGGGGATAAACTCAGTCCCATAGTTTACTTTTCAACATACTTATTCCATAAATTGGTTTGGAATCTCACCTGAAAGTGAGAAACGTACCTATGGCTCTGGAAGCTGGTCTCTCTAATTCCTCAGTTCTTGGAATCAGTCCTCCAGAGCGAGAGGATGCCCTTGCCGACTGTGGGGTTATCCCAGATCTACTGCTAGTCCTCATCCCCATTTGATCCATGCCTCTGCTGCTCACACGTCCTCCAAAAGTTGCAGAGGATTGTAAAGCAGTAGGTTCTGCATTAATGTGCGAGTCAGTCCTTGATCCAGCTCTTGGGGTAAGGAGAGAGGTACGGCTCTTAGAATTTCTACTAGCCTGTCTATGGTTTTTTTCTCGTGGAGGTTCTGGTGATTTCTGTTTTGTTGACAGATAGCTAGGGTTTCTGGTAAACTCTGGAAGTGTGTAGTCTCTTAGCAGAGAATCGCTGCGACTAGGTGCTCTACAATGACCTAATTACTGTTATTGATGTCGTGTTTCTTGTGATTTAATTTCAAATTTATTCAGATGTTCTGTACAGTGAAATAAGATTATAATCAATATCTTAAAGCTGTATGGTCCGTGTTCGTCTCTGATAATCTTGCTGAAATAATTTTCATGAACTTTAAGAATGTTTAACTGGAATCCAGTGTACTGTACACAACTTTTTAATCCAGTGTAAATTTTTGCAACATTCGTGAGAACATTTGTTCATGTAAGTATTTCTCGCTGCAAATCAGTCCTTTAAATTATGTCTTTCATATCTATTACGGATTATCTCAGTTACAAAAAGTCACAACAAACCAGTTTATCTTTGGTAAATTGTGAAATAAAATTGTTGTGAATAAAATTTAGTGTACAGAATATCAAAGCACCTTGGTGTTGGTGTTTTATCATCGATTTCTTCTGTGTTGCTATAGCAACTGTTAGCATCCATGATCATATCAATTGCATCAGTTTCCATGGGAACAGCCAATGGATCTTCTACTGGCTCTATCTGTACAAGGTCACCTGGTACATTGTCTGCGAGACTGCTGTCTGGTCTCCAAGAGCGAGGAGCCATCTGATACACTAAATGAATTAGAACGTGGTATTATTAATAAACATAAATGTCTCCCATACAGCATATGTTATTCTATTCACCTGGCAGAAATAGGTATTGACAGAGTTGTCTCTCTTTTGTGGATGTTGCTAACTGTAATATGAACTGCAGTTGTGGGCATTGGTGATCTTACCAGCAATGCAATGTATATGTAGACTACAGAACACACAAGAAACATGACACACATATGCATGTCCCACTGATATGTATTGAATATAATTTACCAAGCAGTACATGATACAGACGCTGATAAATTAAAGCTTCCAGAAATGTACAAATATAATTAATAGACATGGTGTGTCTCCTTATTTACCCAAAGATGTAAATGGGTTGCCTTTTTAGCTGTGGTATGGGTAATTTTTTTCCCATTACATGCTGACTTGATTTATTCTCTAGTGACTCACCTGCTGTCATACATTGATAACTTATATATAATCTGTTATTCATTGACATTAACTTATAATCTGTTATCATTCATTGATATTAACTTATAATCTGTTATCATTCATTAACAATAACTTATAATCTGTTATCATTCATTGGCATTAACTTATAATCTGTTATCATTCATTGACATTAACTTATAATCTATTATACACTGACAACAACTTACAATCTGCTGTCATAATGGATTGATAATTTAATCTATTCCTTATTGCCCGGCTTGCTAGCATAAAATTTTGTGGCAAATTTCTGCATTATGCCTGGTGATACATTTGCTAACTCACGTTGGTTGCTGACTTTCATTTTATCATCTTTAGCACTCTTGGCTCTAGATGGGGTCATGATCCTGTCCTGCTGTGCTGGAGTAACACCAATCATAAACAGCTCTTCCAGGGGAACACTTTGTTGAACTTTGACCTCTGCAGACATTTGGGCCACCATACTTAGGGCTTCACTGGGGGCTTTTGTCAAACAACCCTCTCTGTAAATAATAGTCCTATGAATACAACTACATTTCAGGTTTGCTTAAAATATTGCTTGAATCTATCTCTGTGCATTTTTACAGGATAATAAGAGTCCCATGGGCCGCAATACTCACCTGAGTCACTGTACTCCTACACTAATAGTAGCCCAACAATGAGAAAAATTTTTAGTGGAGAATTATATAGTCACCCACACATAATAAATGGCTAAGGGTGCATGTATGTCAATTTCTATCTAAAGATCATTTAAATAATATGTTTATTTGAACAGATTCTGAAAGTTTCCCACAAGTAACCTTCGAATCTTTCCCATAGATTTACTTTGGTAAAGGGTTCCTGGGATTCCTAAAATCTTCACATTATGCTACTTAAATATGCTTGACGATTATTTTCTTAGATTAAAAAAAATTCTATATAAACCTTTCTTGTCCCATTGTAAAAAAGAAGCATTGTTTAAATACAACTGAATCTACACTACCTGAGGATGCTTGTACATCATTTAGCTATATTGTAGGCCTTCATCATCCTACACTGTAGAATCCCATATATATATATATATATATATATATATATATATATATACACACACACACACACACACACACACACACACACACACACACACACACGGAATCTAAAATCATGTAATTTCGTGAGAAGCATCACTTGCAACATAAAATTAGTTGCTTTATTTTCATACTGCTAAAATACATGCAAGAATTCTTGATCAACAGACACTGGTGAATTCATATTCTCACAATTTGTTGTCTGTAAGTCATTTTGCAATATTAAGTACTCATGTTAAATAAGGAATTTACAGTATGTTTCTATGCAAACCTTAAACCCAATTGTGCTTAAGGGGTCATAGTTTAAACAAACCTGAATCTATATTACATGAGAATGTTTACATATTGTTTTCAAAATCTGTAGCTTGGTTGCTCTTGAGAAGTTTTTTCTCATTATATGTTTTTTAAAACATTAAAACCTCCACTGTGGCCTGGCCTTGGCGTAAGGAATTATGGTTTAAAGAAACTAACACTAATCATGAAGTATGCCAGGGTGAAGTGTCACAGTTCATTCCCTCATGTATTTTCAAAAATTAAATTTGTTTCTTAAATATATTCAAAGTTATTTTGAAAGTAACAGCATGAGGATCATCAAACCTAGTACAGTAAAACAAGCAAAATGTTGGGAACCAACAATTTTGATGTATTATAAATGGAATTTGTTACATGCAAGAAGTTCATAATATGTTTTAAAACTACAGGGAGTGAAGTAACTTTACTGTAAGCATGAATTCGTTATAAGCAGGTTCATTGTAACTGTTTTTATTGAACTATAAAATGTACTTGGTACATAACATTTCAATATTGACCAAAAAGAAAACCATAAAATAATCACCCTTCCATCCGTGATCCAGCTCGACTTCTTGCTTGTGATCTGGGTCTTTGTGAGTCTTGTCGACTCTTTGCTCGACTTGATGGTGGTCTAGATTTGGCAGAGGGAGGTCGCACTTTCCCAGACTTGACCCTACTCTCAGATTGTGATTGACTTTGACTTATGGTCTTAACCTTAGATGACCCGAGTCTGTCCTCTAGTTTGAGTGGTGGTTTGGCTGATGCATTTTCTGGGGAGGTGGTAATGCTGCTGCCTGTTCTTGATACTGTTTGGTGAACTGAAGACTTTGGTGTTTGGTTTTGTCGTTGGATTTCTCTAACACTGTCCTCACTACAATATAGATCATACACACTCTGGTAATACTGATGATTTATCACTGACAATAAAGCAGATGTCAAAATGTGAAGAAAAAAAATTACAGAGCAAATTATCATATTTGATCAATATGCACGTAGAATGTGCACATCAAATATAGATCGATTTTTGGTGAATTTTCTTAAACATATAAACTGCATGCATATTTAAAAATATACTTTTCTTGAAACAATTTTTTCTCTAATGAAAATTGAATCCTAGTATCCATAATACTTTTAATGATGGAAGTCAAAATCTCCGATTACAAACCCATCCTTTACAGTCCAGGCTTCCAAGTCTCCAGCTTCCTCTACCATGAACTGTGTGGTCTCCTCAATGGTGGGGTTAGTCTGTAGATAAAAGTATTAATATCTGTATACTGGAAAAATCCACTAAAGTGAAAGTCTGGATGTTACAGAGTGATCAAAGATTTTTTTTTTACTTTGTGGTAGATACCATATAGTTTAAGAGTTAATTTCTACATAAAATGAAATTCTTATGATTTTCCTCTCAAAAATAAAGGAAACTTAATTTCATATAATAACAAATAAAAATTGCAAAAAATAAATTTCACATTTGATGGATATAAAAAAAACCCTCCTGCAAGGGACTATATTCAGTACATTGCTATTATATGCCTCAATAAAATGTAAGAAATTTTAATTGGTTCAAATGTCTGATAAATTTATTGTAATTTATGAAAATCAATGCCTGTCAAAAAAGTAGGCGGAAAAACCATAGTTTATATACACCTGCATTATATGCAGGCATCATGGTCATATTATGCTATAATGCTATCGTTGTCTGTCTGTCCATCCCCTTGTTCGTCTGTCTGTCAGTCCGTCCCCTTAATTTTGTCTTTGTAATCCTCCAAAACCCTTGGGGGGGGGGGGGGATTTTAATGAAACTTGGTACAAGGAAAGATCACAATGTGTAGATGTGCATATTACAAAGGGAACATTGTCCAGTTTTTTAAAAGGAGTTATAGGCCTTGGATTTAGTTTTTTTCTATGCAAAGTACTTTGTCTTCGCAACTCCTCCTAAACCCTTGGGGGGATTTTAATTATACGAAGTAAAAAGAAAGATCACAATGAGTAGATGTGCATATTACAAGTGGAATGCTGTCCCAAAATGTTGAAGAAGTTATGGCCCTTGGATTATATATTTTTTTTAATGCACAATACCTTGCCTTTGCCACGCCTCCTAAATCACTTGTTGGATTTTAATGAAAATTGGTACAAGGAAAAATCACAATGTTTAGTGGTACATATTACAAGGGGAATACTGTCTCAAAGTTTTGAAGGAGTTCTGTTTGCTTGTCTGTGGAAAAAATTGACATGGCCATATTTTTGAAGGAGTTATGGCCATGAACTTAGAATTATCTATGCAAAGTACCTTGAATTTGCATCTCATTGCAAATCATTCCGTGGATTTCAATTAAAGTTTTTACATTGATTAAAAATTCTACCAGTATTTATTATCCTTGGTCATAGATTTTTTATGCGATAGACTTGTTCAAGTCGTATGCAGGCGTATCATGTACCTGTTTACCGGTGTTCTATTTTTGTATGATTATTTCTAAGATGTCACATAATGAACAATATCCTGCAATTTTTCTAAAATACTGCAAAAAGTCTGTAATATTATCCACATTTTGATTTAAAAATAATAGAGCAGAGGAGTGATGAGGCACTGTTTTTACTTATTTAACCAATATCATCATTTCACCCATTATATCATTAAACACTTGCACTCTTCAGTTTTCCAACTAAAATATCTGAAATACTGGTACCATATTCTGCTGAAAATTGTAACAGATTAGAAATAACATTATTTCCAAGGCATAATTATTAGATAAGTAATTTTCATTGTTTTGAAACAAGAAATATATAGCTCCAACTCAAAAATGTATTTAAAAGGCAGAAAATAGTCTCTATTGCACATAATCTTTTGTAGTTTCAAGCAAAACCAAACAAATCACCAGCAGAATCCACCACTGTTTATCTTGCTAGATTCTACTGTGTATTTTGTCTTACTGTAATGCTATCCAGTTCAATAATAGAAATGTTGTCTTCATCATGACGGGGCCTCCCCTGACTTGTGTTGGAAGATACTTTGGCAAGTTCATAAAGGGCATTAAAATTTATTCTTTCTTCTAATTCACCTAAAACACAATATGGAAGAATTTCAAATTCTGCAGACAGAGGTTTTTTTTTCATCTCATGTAGTAAGCATTTCTGCTTAATTTACAATTACAGGAAATCTATGGAAAGTGACATCTGTGACCTAAAAGTTTCACACACATGTATACAATCATAGCATTACACACAATCTGTGAATCCACTAAAAGTTTCACACACATGTATATAATCATAGCATTACACACAATCTGTGAATCCACTAAATGTTTCACACACATGTATATAATCATAGCATTACACACAATCTGTGAATCCACTAAAAGTTTCACACACATGTATATAATCATAGCATTACACACAATCTGTGAATCCACTAAAAGTTTCACACACATGTATATAATCATAGCATTACACACAATCTGTGAATCCACTAAAAGTTTCACACACATGTATATAATCATAGCATTACACACAATCTGTGAATCCACTAAAAGTTTCACACACATGTATATAATCATAGCATTACACACAATCTGTGAATCCACTAAAAGTTTCACACACATGTATATAATCATAGCATTACACACAATCTGTGAATCCACTAAAAGTTTCACACACATGTATATAATCATAGCATTACACACAATCTGTGAATCCACTAAAAGTTTCACACACATGTATATAATCATAGCATTACACACAATCTGTGAATCCACTAAAAGTTTCACACACATGTATATAATCATAGCATTACACACAATCTGTGAATCCACTAAAAGTTTCACACACATGTATATAATCATAGCATTACACACAATCTGTGAATCCACTAAAAGTTTCACACACATGTATATAATCATAGCATTACACACAATCTGTGAATCCACTAAAAGTTTCACACACATGTATACAATCATAGCATTACACACAATCTGTGAATCCACTAAATGTTTCACACACATGTATATAATTATAGCATTACACACAATCTGTGAATCCACTAAAAGTTTCACACACATGTATATAATCATAGCATTACACACAATCTGTGAATCCACTAAAAGTTTCACACACATGTATATAATCATAGCATTACACACAATCTGTGAATCCACTAAAAGTTTCACACACATGTATATAATCATAGCATTACACACAATCTGTGAATCCACTAAAAGTTTCACACACATGTATACAATCATAGCATTACACACAATCTGTGAATCCACTAAATGTTTCACACACATGTATATAATTATAGCATTACACACAATCTGTGAATCCACTAAAAGTTTCACACACATGTATATAATCATAGCATTACACACAATCTGTGAATCCACTAAAAGTTTCACACACATGTATATAATCATAGCATTACACACAATCTGTGAATCCACTAAATGTTTCACACGCATGTATACAATCATAGCATTACACACAATGCACGCGTGTATACAATCATAGCATTACACACAATGCACGCGTGTATACAATCATAGCATTACACACAATCTGTGAATCCACTAAATGTTTCACACACATGTATATAATCATAGCATTACACACAATCTGTGAATCCACTAAAAGTTTCACACGCATGTATACAATCATAGCATTACACACAATCTGTGAATCCACTAAATGTTTCACACGCATGTATACAATCATAGCATTACACACAATGCACGCGTGTATACAATCATAGCATTACACACAATCTGTGAATCCACTAAATGTTTCACACACATGTATATAATCATAGCATTACACACAATCTGTGAATCCACTAAAAGTTTCACACACATGTATACAATCATAGCATTACACACAATGCACGCGTGTATACAATCATAGCATTACACATAATCTGTGAATCCACTAAAAGTTTCACACGCATGTATACAATCATAGCATTACATATAATCTGTGAATCCACTAAAAGTTTCACACACATGTATATAATCATAGCATTACATATAATCTGTGAATCCACTAAAAGTTTCACACACATGTATATAATCATAGCATTACACACAATCTGTGAATCCACTAAAAGTTTCACACACATGTATATAATCATAGCATTACACACAATCTGTGAATCCACTAAAAGTTTCACACACATGTATATAATCATAGCATTACACACAATCTGTGAATCCACTAAAAGTTTCACACACATGTATATAATCATAGCATTACACACAATCTGTGAATCCACTAAAAGTTTCACACACATGTATACAATCATAGCATTACACACAATCTGTGAATCCACTAAAAGTTTCACACACATGTATATAATCATAGCATTACACACAATCTGTGAATCCACTAAAAGTTTCACACGCATGTATACAATCATAGCATTACACACAATCTGTGAATCCACTAAAAGTTTCACACACATGTATACAATCATAGCATTACACACAATCTGTGAATCCACTAAAAGTTTCACACACATGTATATAATCATAGCATTACACACAATCTGTGAATCCACTAAATCAAATAAACAGAATGATGACCTTGCAGAAAAAAGTACATGTATTTCTTCAGTACATATTTACTCTACATAAAATATTTTAAATGTAATTTTCATACTTCATGAAATCATTTCAGTTCTATTTTATGGTATTTTTGTCTGTTGCTTACCTTCCATATCATCTTGCTCTTCATTTTCAGCCCTCTGAGGATAGGCCTCAATGCGAGGTGTCTGTTGACTCCGAGGTGTGAAGGGCATCTCTACCTCGCTATGACTGTCCTCAGGCATGGAGGAGAAGTTAAGTCGAGGTGTAGGGGGCAGACTCATTCTTGGGGTATCTGACTTCTCAATGTCTGTCCTCCGGTGCTTTTTGATCAGGAGGCGCTCTGCGTAAGTGAGGTTGGAGGAGAACTTGATTTCCACGGGAGGAGCTTCCTTGGTTTCAGTGCCACTGTCAACTCCTGTTGGAACTGAATGACCTATAGTTGTAAAAAGAAACTTCAGTTTTACTTATATGAAATACAATATTCTCTAGCTAAACATTTCATAATCTTCTTTAAATTGTGGGACTGTTTTCTGAATTTAAGTGACAATAAAGGTATCTAACTCAAACATGTAGCATCATATTTCAAAGTGGTGGGGGCCAGACGGAGAGTCTGATACTTGTACTTCACAACTGTCTGAAAATTCTTGACAAGCAAATAATAACATTTTAAAAATCCTAATCAGGGGGGAGGGGCATTGGTCCTTCACTATTTCACTATATGTATTGACTTTATCAGTTCAAGTGCTTATATTCTCACATTTCTATTATCATTCACTACTGCTATAAAAAAAAAATTAATGAGGGGGCAATCAGCCAGCCAATATATCTTACTTTGCATGTTAAAATAACAGAAAATGTATTTTGTCATAAAAAAGGGAGCAGCACGTTGCTACCTGCTTGTGACTGTAGTAAAATTGGCAGACAATAGGTAGCTCAGTGGTTAGAATACCTGGATAATATTGGAGGAGTCCTGGTTCAATTCCCAATCCAGCAATATATTGTCTCCTTTGAAACAACAGATTATGCATCATAGCTTGTTCAAGCATTTGTAATAATTAAGCCTTCCTGACAGGGATGAATTGGTATTTTTGTCTTTGGGGCTGAAGACTATTTAAGGAGGAAGGAATGTAGTAGAACTGGTGGCCCATGGATAATGAACTGTATAGCTCAGTGGTCAGAGCACCTGACTAACAAATATTTTCTCCATTCCTTCTACATAAGCATCCATCAATACACCTTATATACAAGTTTATGACTTCTAAAATAAAATTCAGAAAACATATGTACCACTGTGTAAAGTTTTCCTCCTAAAACAAAGACAGTCTATACTTACGAGGAGTTTCCACTTTGAGAACTTGAGGTTGTCTGGTGGCCTCTGTAGCTGGTTCCCCGGCCTCAGGTTTGCCTGATCTCCAGGCAGCAAGAGCTTGTTGGAAAGAAGCGGCACTCTCCGACTCATCATAATTTCCATCAAAGAGAGAAGGGCCATCAAAAGATCCACTGGCACCCTCCGGGCTGTTCCTTCCATAGTCATCAAACTACAAGATTTTCATTGACAATAAAAAAATGTAAGTACTGTAAAGAGGAAAGTGTTCCTGTGAACTAGGTTTCCTCTGTGTTTATGATCAAGAGTGTGATTGCAAATTTATCCTGAAGTTCAATTAATCTCTACATAAACACTTACTCGTACTCGGTTGACAACAGAGTTTGCAGGATGGATTGCACTTTCAGAGGGGAGACTATCAAAGTTTTCAGAGGAATCAATTTCATAATTCCTGGAAGAAAAATAATTTTCAGATAAAATTACATTTCTGTGGAGCACCAAAATAACCTAAACCCAAATAATCGAAGATATCTTTAATGTTTTGAAGATATCATCATTTCAATTATCAGCGCAATAAATGAATTGATGCATGTATAATATAAATTGAATTCATACATACAATTACTGCACATAGTAATTGAATTAATGTGTAAATCAATTCAATCGATGAGAGCAATAATTGATTTTATGCATACAGTAATTCAATTGACAAGAGCAATAATTGGTTTGATGTGCAAATTAATTCAGTTATTGCTGTCATCAATTGATAAGCACTTCATTGTGGTAGTGTTAATGCTCACAAAGTTTAATTTGGAGCTTAGTATAAATGATTTGATGATCTCTTTAATTCAATTGAAGATATCTTTCATTAATTTACAAAAATTTTGTGTAAGGAAGTAATGTGCATATCAATTCTTTTAAAGAAAGCAACAATTCAATCACAGAGAACATTAATAATTCAATTGCGGATATGTTGAATTGAAGACATCTCTAATTAGATAGTTGCTCTCTCTCTCTCTCTCAAAGAGTTATTGTGCACATCAATTGAATTGATATTATTAATTCAATTGAAGAGAGCAATAATTCAATTACTGCACGCATTAACTGAATTGATGCATGCTACAATTCAATTGAAGAGAGCTATAATTCAATTATTACATGAATTAATGAGTGCATTAATTGAATTACTGCTCTCTTCAATTGAATTGTACTGTGCACCAATTCAATTGTTGATATCATCAATGCATATGAAGAGAGCAACTATTCAATTATTGAGCACATCAATTCAGCAGAATATTATCACCAATTCAATTAATGGGTGCAATAATTCTGTATCAAAGATTATTTGAAGAGATCTTTAATTGAATTGTTGCATGCATCAATGAACTAATAACATCTTCAAATAATTAGAGATACCTCCAATTATTGGAGTTTATACTAATTTTGAGCTCCATACATTTCATTTTTGTACCTTATGCAATTAAACTTTCAATCCATAGGATAACAAAATCTCATTACTTGATAACACATTGTCTGAAATACTAAACACAAGAGCTCATCACAAATTGACCCTCTCCATTCTATATTTACACAAGGGGGAAATCCAAAATCCCCCCAAAAAAATCAATTTGCCCTAACTACTCACACACCATGTACAAGTTCTTAACTTGATTGAAATTGAGGACCAATTTGAACTAACCAATGAGAGTATGTCTTCCATTTTGGGTGATTGAGGAAAAGTTTCTATGGTTCAAAAACAATAGAAAATGCATGCTTCTTCATATTGCTGGTGCAAATAGATATGAGGTATTTTTACAAACTATGATATTTTTCTGATCGATTGAGACGTGAATCAGAAAATTTCACATTCGTAAAATTTAAAAAAGGAGACAAATGGAAATTTGAGGTAGCAAGTTTTGGGATTCCGGGTAAATAGGCCTCTAGAACAGAAGGTGTCAAATTTTAATAAGGCAAAATTTGTAATGAGCCCCTGTGAATTAAATATATGAATGAAACAGGAAGTACCCATTGGTAACTGGTGGGGTGGGTCTGGGAGACATGCACTGCCTGGGACCTGTTGCCTGCAAATACACCAACAGAGATTTTGTTACTGAAATATTCAGCAATCCATAGTTCTATCACAGGCTCAATTACCAAAGATTGCTATGCACATACAGACACTGGTATGGACCTATGCTTTTTCAGGGCCCCCTTTAAATGAAATGCTGTGAAACATCCAGGGCAGTAGAATTCAGAACACTGAACACAATTCTGAAATCAAAAAATATTGTCATTTCAGTAAATCAATATCAACTAAATAAATAGTGATATTTAAATTTGATAAAAATATTCAGTATGAGTACAGGCCAAATCTGATTATATCAATGAATGGAAGTTTTTCATTATTAAATTCTTTCTTCTCTGATATTTAAATAAATGTCAGTACTTTCCTACAATAATCCATAATTTGGAGGATATGTGATCTGATTCATTCAAATGAATATAACTACATATCCACTACAGAATAAAACTATTGTCTGATTGTTAACTCCTTCTTTTATTAATTGATATTATACATGACTTCAAAATAAATCAAATTCCTTTTTACCACAGCAGCTTTTTTCTCCTCACACTGGCCACACTTAGGACCCTTGATCTTTTGCCTTGGGGTCAAGGACACCTCTTGTTTGGCAATATAGGCCATTGTTCCTGGTTGACTGGGTCTCTCTCGGATATCTGTGAATAGACATAACTTAATTACAAATATCATCATAAATAAAACCATTAAGATATTTTTTTTTCAAAAAATTTTGTGTTGACCGAGTAACCGGAAACATTTCTTGTAATTCCACTCAGATGTACTATTGTTTTCTTGAAATACATTTTTAAAAATATTTTTACACGTTTTCAAATAGTATTTCATTTTAACTGCAAAATGCTTTTAAATCAATTTCTAATTTCTATTCCTGTAAATATTGTGCAGACTAAGTTGCATTCATTAAGTAATACATGCTATACCAAGTGGTGTGTCTTTCAAGACTTTTACTTTTCTTTTACCAGAACTCTGCAAAATAAAAATTACTAAGCATCAAATACTATGTACTAAAATAGACAGCTGCTATTTATAATTGTCAAAATTTTATTTCAAACTAAGACAAAGTAAGGCAAACATATCTGAAATATGTGTGATACTCGTATTCTTTATATTTTGAATAATAAAACTCAGGTAAAGACTTGAACGCAAGATTAATTTCAGAAGGTGAGTGCATACTAGTCTACTGACTCTTGAAGGTGTTCAAAAGATTTAAAACTTCAAAGTAGATTTAATGCTTGGGTCTGTTAGAAGCAACTTTTAAAGTGGGAGAGGGGTCATTAAAATCTATAACGGGGGGGGGGATACTCTTTGCCAAAGTTTGATTTTTCAACATGAAATTTTTAAAGCCCCCTCCCCTCTCATTTTTCTACATCTGATGGTCTAATGGTCTACCACATTACAAGAAAAATATCTGAATTATTGACCATGATTTACATTGAGGATGAGATGTGTTTTGATATTTGAATTTTCTATTTATAGAAATATTGTGTCATTATCAACTTTTACCTTTGAGGAAGGTTTGTTCAGTACATCAGTGGCATAAGAGTTCAGGTTTCCTGTTTGTCCTCTTGACCAGTAACCCCCACCCTGCTGTCTGATAAAGAAAAAAATGCATTTAGGATGTAACTATCAATTGTACACATCTATGTCTGTAAACCTTGATTAATAAGACAGGTACTGTAATATTTATGAGCAGTCCAACATTTAACTTCTTGTGCATATACAATGTAAATATAGATAAAGGTATGCATACTCCCTCTCCTCTTTTTCTTTGTTCATTGCAAGCCGTAGTTCAGCCAGCCTCTCTTCCATCTTCCTGCTTTCTGTTTCGAGTTTTCGAGTCTCATCTCGGGCTCGTTTGACATTGCTGTCATCAGAAAGATTCACAATCAAGAAAAGGATTAAAAATCCATAATACGATTTAAAAATTATAATATGCATAATGATAATCATTTTTGACTGCAAATTAAATTGTGTATATGTATTTTATGAATGTGAATAGTATCAGGATCTTAATTAAAAATAAAGACATTAATTGGGTTACATTTCCAACCAACTCTCACTGTTATGTCCTGTACTTATACACAATTGTACTTTAATATTTTTCAAATTTTATAAGCCTTATCATTTGAATTAATAATTAATCAACAGTATGCAGGTAAAAATGGCAACTGTACATAAAGCTGTTTAATGCAACTTTAGAAATGGAAAATGTACATAACTGGAGTAAAACCATACAGTCTGATGATTGTAGTTTCCAATCTAATCATAATCAGATATTTTTTAATTGCTCTGATACTCTATGCTGGAAATGAGTTTCAGAGTGATAAGTTTATTCAGATTGTATAATTTCCAACAAAATTTTAAGTACCAGTAAGTTGTACTGGGAATTGCACTTCCACACAACTAAAAATACTGACATTCAACAATATGCCACACAAAATCAACATCTTAAAATGAAAACCATGCCCCTGATGTCATATTATACCAAATCAGCTCACCAACCGGGTGCAATACTAAGATACTAATCAGATGTGACTCTGAGCTCATAATGACCACTAGATGGTGTAAGAACAAATGAAATGATGAAATTTTTTTTAAGAAGCTGTAGGAGTAAAGACACATTACATGCACATTCAATCATGCGTGAAATATACATCTGTTTAATGTTAAAAATGCTTGGTAACTTCCAGAGTATATGTATTTACATGCAGACTTCTAAACATTATACTTACTGAAAACGAGATCTACATGTATATGGGAGAATTCGTCATAAGTATGTTAAACTTCCTCAATGGAATTTATTCAGTGAATAAAAGTGTTTTGTATTCATTTTAAAATTGTTAATATTATTAATTGATATATAATTACATATCAATGAAATTTTACCCTTTGTTCCACTACAATTCATGTTAATGTCACTGGTGTTATTTAATTAGTGTATAAATGAGTCAGTTACATTTCATTCAGTCTTAAAATCACAATACCAAGACTAGACTTTTACTTACTGCTGCTTAAGTCGAAATGAAATGTCTTCTTTAGATCTAGTGTTTGTATTGAATCCAAACGACATGATGACGTCCAACTGCAAGGGAAAAATAATTACAGCCAATATATTCTAATGTTCACAATTTAGACTTCATCACAAGTTATAGAGGTAGGGATGGGAGTGGTTTAATTATACAAGGGCTTTACAGAAAAGGGCATCCTAACCCCCTCAACACAGCATATAGTATCTCGACAACTAATAATAACAGACAAGTACAATTTCATATCTAAAAATCTAAAGTGTACAAAAAATAGATGTATTGTTTCAGTTTCCCAACCTACCTTATATTTTTCAATACCCAACCCTAATCTTTTAATCTCAGCATTGGTATCTCAATACTATAATTATCTGCCCTTGATTACCCTAAAATGTTGATGATGTCAAAAAGTACCGATGATATCATAGTTTTGAGTGATTACATAATGTATTAGTATCATAGTATTTTGCATGTTTTTAGTCCCCTACCAGCTTTGCCGAAGGGGACTATAATTAGTTTGCCCTTAGTCTGTATGTCTGTTTGTCCATCCATCTTTTTGTCCATCTGTCTGTCATTCCATTTGAGGTTTTTGGACTTTTCTCCACACTGGATGAAGATATTCAACTGAAATTTTATACATGGCTTTGTTTTTTGGATAGTTACAAATAAAGTTTGAGTTTTTATACACTTTACCTACTTTTGACTGAATTATCCTATTGGTAGGGGACTTTGTATTGCCTGCAATACACTCAGAATGCTTGTTCATTTATAATAATAAAAAAAAAAAAATAAAACAATTCTGACCTACCTACCCTATTTCTGAAAAGTATGAAACAGGAACCACAAAATTAATTTTTTTTTGGTCTGATAAAAGATAAGAAATGCAGTTTAAATCTTGCACACAAAGGATTTCAGAATTTTCCTTTCAGTGAATTGACATTCAAATTGAAAATCAAAAGGTATGAAAACCTTTCATTAATCTTAAATGACAAACAACAGGTGACATTTTAAAGTAATGGGAACCAAGGTCTTATGCAAATCCTGATAAAAATTGTATAAGAGAAACGGCTTGAATCTTGTACACAAGGCTGAATAAATGAACACATACTGTAAATTAACCTCCTAATATAGCAATATCCATATGTATGCAAATGGGCAACTTCCTTAATATCCCTCTGCAAAACTGTTGTGATGGGAGATAAATACAAGAGATTACTGTGAAGTAATTTTGAAACCAATGGACCTTCCTTAATGAAATTTTAGAAAATAATACAAAAGTATATATGTAACCAGAAGAGAAAAAATGTAAGTGACCAGACTGGGATTTGATGCAGGCCCCCTGAATCTCTAGTCAGGTGCTCTTATAGCTGAGCTATATGGCCACCCATCTGTCATTTTCCCCCCTCTTTAAATGTCTTCACCCCTTGAAGCCATTAGCCCAGGGTCTTTATCCCCAGCAGGCACCTTCCAGGGTCTGGTCCATTGCATTTTTCTCTTCCAGTTAACATTAAATTTGTTGCTGTTGATCACCCCTGAACTTGCAGGTGAAAGTCCTGCCAGAAGCAAAACGAATCTGGGTTGTATGTTTTCGAGGGCAGTCAATTTGAGGTGGAAGGAATGTAGCAGTCAGACAGGTTTGATTGCCAGTGGCGAGATAGCAGGAAATTTCTAGTATGCTGGTCTCCAATAGCACACATCTGTACATGAGCAGTTATTACCCTTGCCTTTGCTAAATGAACTGTAAACACACCACCATTTGCATTTTTGCTTTGGACGAACTTGCCAGTGTTTTGTGTAATAAAATTCATTAGAAAGCCCAATGGCAGCGGAGATTAACCTGATCATGTGAGTTAAACTATATAGATTTTAAAAAAATATGATGATAATAAAGAAAAATTGCCAATGTTTTATGTAATATTTACATGTAACTTATTAGAATGTCCAGAAGCATTTGAGCATAGCTAAGTGAACTTGGGAGCAGTATAGCCCCCCCCCCCCCCCCCAAAAAAAAAGTTAAGCTGACCATATCAATTAACCATACAGATTATAAAGATAATATTAATAAAAGGAGCATGTTGAGGCAGCCCCATTTCAAAGGGTACATGGCTAGAATGTCAATAAAAACTTTTTTAAAAAAGGTTTTCTTCCAATGTCGTACTTGCTAAAATATTTATCATAAAATGAGAAGAATCATCTATCCTTTCTCCATCCAGATGAGTTTCAGTTTCCTAACATCAACATTGGTGATGTGAATATTTAAGAAAATTAAGTATATAATCAGTAAAATAACGCACATGTGACAATTCCCTAAACAACTGATACTACATATTTTAACTGTACATCTTTTTGTGTTCTGTTTTTATTTCAGATTTAAAATTGTGTTTAAAAACACAGATATTTAAACTTCATTTAACACAAGAAATTCAAATTTGGGCTAAATTTTGCCATTTTAACAATTTTACCAATTGGTCATGTGATTGTATATGTACTAGCCCTCCTTCAACAGCACTTATTTTAGTGCCATATTTTGCAAACTGGTATACTAGAAGTGTTACGCATTTTATCCTTTCCTGTTACATGTAGTTTTAATACCGACTTCAGAGGACTAACCAAGGTGTTGCTTAAATTAGTAAAACAGTTATGTAATGGAAATTTTTAAGTCTGTTTGTAAATCACCTGCAAGGAAATAGGTTTTTATGAGATGTCATATAATTCACGAACAAAAACCTAGAAGTTATACATGTATACAGGTATAAAGGCCGGGTTTGGTGCCTTACATGAGAACAGGTTATACAATGTAAAAATACAAAAATATCAAAATAAATAATTTTCCTCCACAAATAAATGATATAAGAGAAAAATAATCATATTCCTGTTAAAATGACACTAAAATCCTGCACTAAAGTATCTATCGCCTTTTTCGGTAGTTAAAGGAAATTCGAGATAACAAAAAATATTGGCATGCACGATTCTCCATCAGTATGTTTGCTTTAAGCATTGGTTTTCTATTGTATATTGTACTTCTGAAACATTAACTGGTGTAAACTTACCAAATCTGTTAATAAAACGTATGTTACTTGTATCTGAGTTAGATTAGCACCTGGTTAACATGGTAAACAAACAGGAATGCAAAATCTCGAAAGTCACGAGAGTTTGCGAGTCGCTCCGACCTCATCTTCTTTCTGTTGACTTGATTACTCTAAAATGACATTTTCGTTTGAAATCATTTTAATCCAAGTTTTTAAAACTATATAGTTAAAAAAAAAAGAAAGAAAAGAAATGCTCATCATCTTTTAGTATATCATTCTGAAAAAACACACACAGTGGCGGATCCATTAAAAAAATTCTAAGAGGAAGGTGTGGCCCAAGTTTGTACCTTTCCACAGAAGAAAGGGTGTTGGAGGTTTGAAGAACCAGCAAAAGTGTACCCTTATTGGAAGAAAATATTAAACTGAAAGAGGGGGAAACCCACGTACCCCCCACCCCTCCATTTAGGCTAGCGATCTATCTTGAGAGTAAATATTTTTTGCATTGGGCAGTTTTTCTTAATACCCTTTGAGCGTAACCACATTTTTTTGTTTTGATGTTTAAATCATAAATTCAAGTAGTTGTGTGTCGAAAATTCATCAATAAGAATATAGTAAAATTCTGCGTGTAGATCTTTTTTCCGACTATATCGCTACTATATTTAGAGGGTTGGACATTTTTAATAAAATAAGGTAATTTTTCGCCATTTCTAGGGTCTACAACCCCCTACCCCCCTCTTTGGGCGGAAAGGATACCCCCTTATTTTTTTTCTGGATCTGCCCGTGTTACAAGTTACATTTTATAGTGATCTCAGTTACAGTCACTCTTCGTACAATCTAATTAAAATAAGATTTTCTAGAATCGTTACACTATCCAGAGTTTAATGATTAGAGAAGATCTAATTTTATGTACTGAGCCCCCCCCCCCCCCCCCCCCCCCCCTTTGTAAAGTCTACATCTCCCTCTATTTCTTTCCTTCCTCTCACCCTAGTATTGGCACTCCTACTTTCTCTCTATCTCTTTTCTTTTACTCTCTCTCTCCTACATCTTTCCTCCTTCTTTTCACCTCCTCCTCCTCTCGACCCCTTTTACCCTGTCCCCTCAACAGTTACTATAATAAACTACCCAGCAAAACAATCACACACACACACACACACACACACACATATGATATCAGAACTGCCACCAGTCTCTGTACCTTCAAATCTAAATTAAAGACTCATCTGTTCACATGCTACAACTAATCTGGGACCTACTACGATCTGTTTTTATATACCTCATTTCACTTATTTTATTGTTGTTTAAATAGCGTTTAGAGCAGTATGGACTTTACGCTTTACAAAATAAATTTATCATTATTATTACACACACACACACACACACACACACACACACACACACACACACACACACACACACACACACACACACACACACACACACACAGAGAGAGAGAGAGAGAGAGAGAGAGAGAGAGAGAGAGAGAGAGAGAGAGAGAGAGAGAGAGAGAGAGAGAGAGAGAGGGGTTATATCTATTCTTTTCTCTTGTTTTTGTAATAATATCCATTTCCTCATGAATACGTTGCAGTTGTAAATAATGCACGTATAAAGATAAAAATATAATACCTCTATTTTAATGGCTGGGAAAAGTAGAATGTGAATAAGAAATAAACTTCATTGTTGAAAATACACAACAGTATGAACTGCAACGCTTCACGCTTGCATACTTTTCATAAATCGCTAGTTTAACGCTCTTCATGGGGTTAGCCGGCGTGAAGCGGTCATACCCTAATGTATTTTCATATAGTTTAATATACAACAGTTTTTTTTCTTAATGAAAATATTTTTAAAATAAAAAACAGGGGGGGGGGGGGGGGGGGGTAAGTATTTCTTTGCTCAGGATATGGCATCAGCAATTTTACTTGAATGTTTTACGTTTGTAAATACTTTTATTTTCTAGTACTCGGACCTGACATAATTTCACATCTGGTCTATTATACATGGATTATTAATCAATGCTCGTGTAGGTTTCCTTTGGGGAGGAGCTATTGTCAGTTTAGCTTTATCTTTGATTTGACAACAAAAATTAAGTGCAAATATCTCATTTGAAGAACAAACAACTTCCGCTTACCGGCAAAGCGGATGATCTCTCTAAGTAGGAATGCGTAACTCACAGCTGACCGTACAAAGCCCTCCCCGCATGTACTAAGTACGTGTAATTATTCCTCTAAAGTCGATAAACAAAATTTATCATCAGCAATGATTATTTTCAAAGAAAACACGCCTTGAAGTGCACATTCTGGAATTATACTTTTTCCCGTGTGGCCGGTGAGGTATTTAATTTTTTTTGAAGAAAAAGTCTAGAGTATTCTGTTTTATCTGATTCCTGTTTAACATGATTTTAAACTGTTTTAGCAATGAATAATTCAACCATCAGTAACCAGGAGCGATATTACTACGCCTCGGAAGTTGTGAAACGTCTTCGCGCGGCATTCACACTGGCGTGGGAAAAGGAAAAGCTACAAAGGTAACGCACAAATATTGGGCACAAGTGCAGACCCATATCGTGATCCTAAAATTGATTTCATGTTTTCGGATTTTTTTAAATTGGCTTTCTGCCGCGCATCAAACTTAAAAAAGTCGATTAGAAAATGGCTGCTACTGGGTCTAATTGAGCGTAATGTTAATTTTCGACATCTTCCTCAAGTTGTTATTGCAGCATGTGGAAGGATATTCTTGATACCCTAGGAAGAAATATTTTTGAAATCATTTCTTATGCTATGATCACCGTCTGTAATATTAAAACTTCCCATTCGATTGCATAATGTCAAAAACATTCAGTCTTTGGCAGTGATGGGGACCGAATTTAACTTTTTTTTTAAAGAAAAAAATCTGCAGTTGCTGAGAACACTTTTTGCTTAACTTTGCATTTCAAAAATGTGAATTTGAAACTGTTCATTATACAAGTATACTCGTTATAATATTTTCTACTTCAGGAATGACTGCGAGGAACCAATCGATCATCAGGACATGTACGTGTTCCTGCTCGTTCCAGCAGTACGTCATAGTGACGTCATATGTGTACATTACCAATACGTTGTTAACCATTTTATTATGCTTTATTTATTTTATCAAGTACATATTTAAAAGATTTTCAATTTCAATAATCAAATTTAATAGTCTGCAATCAAGTTTATGGTCTGCACCATTTAATCATCTTTATTTTTCTGTTCTAGGTGCTGATTGTTATTATTTTGTTTGTCGCAAAGACTCGGGTTGTAAGGAAAGCGTTACACGGAATTGGCCACACAAGAAAGTAATTAAGAGAAAACAACATTTAAAAAAAATTCTGATATAATATAAATTTATCAAATGTAAAGTACATGTAGATAAACCAATGCAAAATTAAAAAAAAAAAAAAAAAAGAAAAGAAAAAAAAAAGGAAAAAAAAAAAAAGATCTGAATCAGGGCCATACAAGTTAGACAATCTCATTTTCAAGATTTGAAGGGGAAAGCAAAATTCAAAACTAACCCTCCACATGGGCAGGACTATCTTTCAAAATTATACTGCCAATATGGTATAATTTTAGAGAAAGTAACTCCTGTATGTATATGTTAAGATGCTACATGTATATATAACTGAAGTCGTCTGCTTGCAGACCTAAGGATACGTTTGGGTCGGACCGATTTTCCTTTGCCGCTACGTTTGGTGCTTTGACGTTTCTCTGCTTTGAGATAGCTGTTAAACGGCAATATGTTGTGCGAAATGCCAATGGTGGCCCCTTGAATATACAAAGTAAATTTTTTGCATGAATTATCCCTTTGAACATGAAAATCAAGATTGATATTTATGCTTGTTAGTTACTTTCTGTGACAGTAAATGGCGAATTCACAAAACTCTTCCTTGCCATGAAAATAGGATGATATGATATTGCATGTGTTTTATTTTCATACCTGCAAACAAATTTAACTTATGGATTTTGAATACACAAAATGATATAGTTATTAAATTCACGACAAATGAATTTACTACTAATCAGCTTAGATCTATTTTAACAATCTCTGTCATTAATCGCTACTGGGGAAATTTTTATCGTAACGTTCTATCACAACCAGTATTGGGAGCCGTCGTATCTATCATTGTGTACACACTGGATTATTTCCCCTTGCTGGTTGCCCTGGCAGACAAGACAGTGTTGGGGGACTTGCTGGGAACAGCTTACATCTGGACAATGACATCCTTGTACATAATCCAGAGACTTGGCTGTTACGGAGAAGAGGTGATGTTCACAAATTCACAGCACTCTTAGCACTTTGATAAATAGTCCATAGAAAAATTCTCTAGCTACTAAGCAGTACTTAATGTTTCAGGGTAGAAGGCTGCTACTATTTATACAAAATGTTCCCATCATCATGTGCATGGTGTTTCTGAGTGTGAGTTTTCCCGCGAGATTAATTCTGTCCGCGCGGAAAATCCTGAAGAATGTGGTTGGAACATATGAGGAATTTTCTGCCCAGGAGACTGACAATATTCGGAGAACGCCTCAGGGGAGATATGTACAGAGGCTTCTCAGGACAAGATCGAAAAAGAGGCTGAGAAACAAGCTGTAAGTTTCAAGTGACTCTAGTTTCACTGAATCTAGTCAATCATGAAATATCAAAATCGTTTGAAAAGATTGTGAATGCAAGATTTAGACTGATTTTCGTCAAAGTAACAGGGAAGCGACCATAATTAGTAATTAAAACCTTGATCAATATTTAAATGAACTACTAGAATTAAAATGAGAAACATAATTTTTTCCTTTTTCAGATTTGTTATTCTTTTCCCCCATCCACATTTTATTTGTATTGCACTGGAAATTTAACATTTTTACAACAATCCATTTAAGACTCGCATTCTTGTATAAACTTTAACGTTAAGATCATTTATACGGATCTGAGAAATGTAGAAAAAGGTCACACTATGTAATAATTAAACATTTTATGGAGATCTGAGTGTAAACTTCTATCGTTATTTGTCTTTCAGCGTTAGTATTGATGACAACTCGGTTGGATACAGATTGAAAGAATTTACAGAGGAGGTCAGACTTAGATTGACATACAGAAACTTTCCAGGTACAAATGCCTTACACGGTACCCTGAACTGGAATTATCCCACTTCGCCCAATTTTTTTTATTATACATTTTGAAATGTTTTTCAATTTCGTTAGATTTTCGCTATTCGCTGCGTATGATGGGAGTCGTGGTTATAGGAATATTGCTCATATACATGGTAAGTTTATAAAATAAACAATTTAAAACAAGCAATGCAAGCTCTTGTAACATTATAGACGAGTATAAGAATTGTCTGTTAATATTCGCTAAATTAAAATGTCGATTACATTAATTAGGAATATATAGAAATAGAAAATACAGGAATCCCGTATGAGAGTCTTGGTTCGCTCGTTTGAGCAACGTCTTAAGGAGGAATGACACATGTACACCAGAGAAACCTTGCATCAATGGAAAGTGGAATAATACAGTACAATGATATTTGAAAATAAAAAGTGTCAAGTTTACTTCAATTAGTGAAAAAATGCAGGTTTTGGTAGAAAGTAATCTGGAAAAAAAATTAAGACCCCTGTTGGACTCGAACCCGCGATCTACTGGTAAGCAATCAACACAGAAACCTGTTGAGTTACCCAGCTAGGCAATTAGATTTAAAAGACTATACAAGTATTGTTGATATCTATATTTCAAAAAGGAAGTCGGTCATTATGACGTTGTATTATTCCTCCTTAAGATTTACTAGTATATTAAGCCATATGACCTAGACTTGATACAGTTTATCTACGACCTTGACATGATTTTAGATGTCTGCGGAGGTTCTCCTTACTCTGATTCCAGTTCTCTCTTATATAAATCTGGAAATCTGGAAGAAAATCTCGGAGATCGAGCACTTTTCAGAAGTACACAGTTCCCACTTTAACTTTACCGTCACCGCTCTCTTCGTCACGCGGGACGTGGCTGTGGCAATACAAGGTATTTATTTGCGCGAGGTGTCAATTATATGTAAGAATTCTAATCGAATACGAAAATGACCAGTTGTACTCGAAATGTCAAGGTTGGTCGGTTGGTTGTATATTTTGTTTAACGTCCATTTCAAGAGAATTTGTCGCTCATATGGAGACGTCACCAATGTCGGCGAAGGGCTGCATAACTTGGGCCTATGCTCGACGCTTTCCACTTTTGAGGAGGGAGGGATCTTTATCGTGCCACATCTGTTGTGACACGGGGCCTCCGTTTTTGTGGTTACATCCAATGAACCGCCCCATTTAGTCACCTCTTACTACAAGCAAGAGGCATTGAGGATCCTTCCTAACCCGGAAATGTCAGGGAGACTATTTGCTCCTTTTATGTGTTTGGTTGATTGATTGTATATTGTTTTACGTCCCGCTTGAAAATTTTTAACTCGTATGGAAACGTCACCATTGTCGGTGAAGTCTGCAAAATTTAGGTCTATATTCGGCGCTTAGGGCCTTGGAGCAGAGAGGGATCTTTATTGTGCCACATATGCTGTGACACGGGGCCTCGGTTTTTACGGTCTCATCCGAAGGACCGCCCCATTTAGTCGCCTCTTACGACAAGCTAGGGGTGCTAAGGATCTATTCTAACAACTCGGATCCCTACGAGGTGCAAAATATAGAATACAAATGGAAAATTTTACAATACAAATAGAAAATATACAATTTAAATGAAAATTTATAAAATTACAAATGAAAACGATCAAATATTGCAACGTTTGACATGCCATATACATGAATGTAATTGATCTTTGCGATTTTTCCTTTTCAGTCTGTGCCATCTTGTCAGCATGCCTTGCGTTCTGTATCGGTCTTCTGAACATCATTCACACCCTAACCTCATACAGGTACTTACTTTTACCTCACAAACGCGGGAGGCAATCGTCCAAATTTCTTTTCCAAACACGAATATATATTTTGTATTCTCACTTACTGTAGTCAGCGAACCGCTTCAAGGTTATTGGTGCTGTATGTTGATTGTGGAGCGGTGTTTTGTTTGTTTTTTGTTTTGTTTTGGTTTTTTTTGTTTGTTGTTTGTTTGTTTTGTTTGTTTTTTGGTTTTTTTTTAATTTTTTAATTTTTTAAATTTTTTTTTACAGAAAAGTTATAAAAAAAAAAGTATAGAAGAGAGAATAAATCCTTTTCATTTTGATTATATTCACAGTAAAGACTTTGTCCTGTCATGACGATATCGTGTTTTTGTAGACAATATTTGATGGAGCTTTTTCGAGGAGACAATTCAAACATCCCAAGGCGGAAAAACCAAGACAATACAGACATTCTGGTAAACTAAGACCGAATAGTAATGTATAATGATTAGGGGGCGGATCTTACAAATTTACCAAGGGCGTGGTTACTCTAATTATGAACTCATTCATTTCTGCAGGTCGGAAGTATGCAATTCGCAGGATATCAAATAGGATTTGCTATTTTTGGTACGGTACATTACTCTTGCACCAGTATTTACATGTTTATAGATTGACACAAAACAAATACATAATTCAGATTACGATCTTATTTTTGTTTTTCTTTAGCGTACATGTTATTGATTTCGTTTGTATTTTCTTTTAGCGTACATTGTATGTATAACAATTTTGTTTTTATTTTCCTTGATAGCTACTTGGTACAAATAGCGATTTTGTTTTTATTTGCTTTTAGTTTACATGATACAGATTTCGATTTCCTTTACTCTACATGATACAAATTACGATTTCCTTTAGTGTACACGATACAGATTATAATTTCCTTTAATGTACATGATACAGATTACGATTTTCTTTAGTGTACATGATACAGATTACGATTTTGTTTTTTTTTTTACCTTTAGCATACATGGTACAGATTACGATTTTGTTTTTCTCATCATTCGGAATAGCCTCGGTTATCATCGTTATAAAATACAAGCGAGAGGAGCCGATTCGACAAGTTGTTTTAATGATATGGTAAGTTTCTGATACAATCAAATTTACAAACTGCAATATAATGTAGTTATACATATCCAGTCGAACCTTCTTAATCCGAAAACTTCGGCTTTAAGCAAAATTGTACAGATAAACAAAGAGTCCGAGTAAATGAATTGCATATATTTTGATGAAACAAAAATAACACGCAAGAAATCTCGTTTGCTGCTGAACCGTCAGGATCTTATTCATTGTCCGGATTTATAAAGTCCGACTGCATCAACTTCTACAAGTATAAAGGACCGATACATTGTAATTAACTTGGTTATCGACGGAACAAAAAAAAAAATGATATTGATCGCGAAGAAGACAAATTCTTGTCCATGGCCCATCAGTCTAATCAAAATTAGATCTCCGCATTTGATTCCCGTCTTGCTTTAACGCTGCGTGGGACAACACAAGGAAGAGAGGGATGACATTTCATGATTTGTATTTACTATATACCCAGCATGCATTTCACATTTCAATATTGGAAAAATCATTATGAATTGAAATATGATGGTGCAGCCGTCGCGTTGTTTCAACGTGGAATATAACTGAAGTATGTTCAAGTCAACATTGGTTGAAACAAAGCTGAATTATATAGGCCTGCCTACTATGAAACGTTGTAACCATTATTATCCTCAATTAGAAACAAAGTTGCATTGTGTACATACTGGGTTGTATTGATAATCATTCATTTCTTGCTGGGGCCTTCAATTTGACATTTAGATATATCGATGGCGTGTTATCTTTCAACAATACTCATTTCAACCCCGTGAGGACCCGGGTTAGAATAGGTCCTCAGTACTCCTTGCTTGTCGTAAGAGGCGACTGAATGGGGCGGTCCTTCGGATGAGACCGCAAAAACCAAGGCCCCGTGTCACAGCAGGTGTGGTACGATAAAGATCCCTCCTTGCTCAAAGGCCATGAGCGCCGAGCATAGGCCTAAATTTTGCAGCCCTTCACCGGCAATGGTGACGTCTCCATATGAGTGAAAGATTCTCGAGCGGGACGTTAAACAATATAAAAGAATCATTCATATATCGATTCGAGATATCCAGTGAACTCAAAATAATTGACACCACAGGAACGTCCACATCTGCCTCATACTTGGATATTTCATTAACCATGGATGTTAACGACAAACTTTAAACTCAGCTTTACGATGGGATCACTTCAGCTTCTCCATCGTCAACTTCCCATATTTATGTAGCAATATTCCATTATCAAAGCATATGATGTCGATCTCGAGATTGATTCGATATGAAAGAGCATGTTCTACGTTTGACAAGCTTGTAAATCAAGACAGGTAAATAAGTTGATGTTACAGGGGTTTCATCATTCTCGTTTAACGTCAGCATTTCGCAAATTTTATTCTGTGGTCGTTATAACGATCTAATTTAACAATACAACCTGTCATTGGGTCAAATGCTGTCTGACGTGTTTCATACCCCTGTTGCTAAACCGTTCTTGGCACACTGATTCTGACTAAAGATTACTCCATTTACCTTATTAAGATTCAGTGCTCACAGCGGATGTGACCGTTCGACAGGGGATGTTTCTTTAAGGCACTTGATCTCGCCTATGGTATGTCCAGGGGTCCGTGTTTGCCTTACTCTCAATTTGTATTCTTTATAGGAATTATGGAATTGATCACTGTATGTTATCTTCACTTTTTCATAATGACTATGTTCATTTCGAAATTCGCAAAATTAAGAGTCTGTCTCCGTGTTGTTGAGTTGAAGGAATTAACCTATGGTACTTTTGATACAATCTTTACAGGCCAATGGCTGTTTTCTCAATCCTGGTTCGACTTCTTCAAATCGCCACCGCCAAATTTATTTTCCTGCAGGACAGAGGGCAAGTGATGGCAATACGATACCGGTCAGTAGTTTGTGCATTGAAATTCACGCGCATTGGGACATCTTGAATTTTCTGATGGAAATAGGTTATGAAAGTGTGCCAGTATTTAATTTATTTGAAAAGGAAATAAGTTACGCATAAGTATAATTATGATATCTTAAAAAAATACATTTTGAAATATTCTAACAAGTTTAGCTATCTGAACCAAAAACATGTTAGTAATGTACAGAGTTTTTGTAGATTTCATAACGATGCTTAATTTTACTACCAGGCGGAGCTACCTTTTATTCCTGTATTTCACATTCATTCTGGATATTATAATCGGTTCCATGCGCTGTCCGTACCGTCTCCTGAAAGCGGTGACCTTAGGATCACTAACCCTGTCCAGACTTGACCACAGTGCTTTGTCCAGAAAGTTTGAGACTTTGGACACTGGTGAGTTATAATCCAGTTCCTCTTTCATCTAGGGGAGAGGGGTGGGGGTCAATCGGATCTCGTCCATTTCCGTAAGCAGGAAGATCTACATACGAGGTTCATTTGTGGTTACGGAAATAACTTCAGAACCCAAAGAATACTTCAGAATAGACACAAAGCAGTGAAAAAAAAAATCTTTTCGATATGGAAGACATTAAAGACATGATCCAACAGGTTAATGTCAGTACATGTACTTGTAGAAATACGAAATTTAATTTTTTTTTTTATCACAAACAGGTTTTCGGGCATACGTAGGATTTTTACACTTTGAAAATGTGACATCACATCCAGTTCTATTAACGTTTGTTCGTCTGCTGTTAGCGAGACCAGGTGGATTTGAACCACCCAAAAAATTGAAAGCCAGCGTAAAAGCTTCCGTGACCCAAGGAGAAGTATACATAACTGAACTGGGTAAGGAAAATATTCAGTCTCCACCGGAACTGCTGTATGGAAATATACGTGGCATTTGTTTTCCTTTGAATTTGGGGTATTGATTCTTTTCCGGTATCTTCTAATCCGTGAAACTTCCAACTGCCATTTTTTTTTTTTTTACTTTTCCGGTATCTTCTGATCCGTGAAACTTCCAACTGCCATTTTTTTTTTTTTTTTACTTTTCCGGTATCTTCTGATCCGTGAAACTTCCAACTGCCATTTTTTTTTTTTACTTTTCCGGTATCTTCTGATCCGTGAAACTTCCAACTGCCATTTTTTTTTTTACTTTTCCGGTATCTTCTAATCCGTGAAACTTCCAACTGCCATTTTTTTTTTTACTTTTCCGGTATCTTCTGATCCGTGAAACTTCCAACTGCCATTTTTTTTTTTTTACTTTTCCGGTATCTTCTGATCCGTGAAACTTCCAACTGCCATTTTGTTTTTTACTTTTCCGGTATCTTCTGATCTGTGAAACTTCCATTTTTTTTTTTACTTTCAGGGAGTGCATTTTGGAGGGACAATCAACTGTCAATGAAAGCCAGGGCAAGACATCGCTGGCATCTACTGTACACATTACACAAAAATCCAGAATTGCAATTTCTAAGGAGAAACTCATATGATTGGTTGGAAGACTAGAACAAAGAAACTCATATGATTGGTTGAAAATACAAAGAAAATATCATTGGTTGGAAGAGCTCTTATGATTGGATGGAAGACTGGCGCAGAGAAATTCACAAAATCATTTTTAAATTTAAATTAGTAGTAAGAAATTGGAAAATATGAACTTAGACCTTGTAGAAAAAAGGTGAAAAAAGTACAAAATTACGTCAAATACTTAATAGGTCTAGGGATATCTGATTTTGACTCGTTATATGCATAGTTCATTATATCCCCAACTTTTGTATGTTTGTATTTTGCAAATCATGGGGTATTAAAGTGAAAGTCAGTATTCTACGTAGACATTTTTATTGTAACCGTGTTGTACCGCAAGTATTTAAGAAGTCTCATCTATTCATTCTCCTTGTCAAGACTCTGTAGTCCGATATATATATATATATATTAAAAAAATCAAAATATGTTAGATATTACCCAGTAATAAAAAACGTCTCTGTGACATAATTATGCTATACTGAATGTCGAGACTTTACCATCGCTAAACACTAGAAATACCCAATACATATACTGTGTCAGAAATCCGTGTTAATACTTAGTGAGGGTAACACATCGTCACAATTTTTAAAGAGGAAATTCATTGTGTTCCATAAATAAACATCAGTGAAATTTTCCTAAACTTTTAGCATGCTGGAAGATAGAAGAAACCATTTCACAGTCGTTATCTGAGCAGCATGAATTGTGGACGCATTTTTAGTTCCTTATCTTGAAATTTCATTTCGTATTCCTCAGTTTACTTTAACAATGCAATTACTTCACATTACTCACAACTCATGTCTTTTGGTTGGAAATAATATTTAAAAATGTCATTGGTGCAAGAAATACAAATTATGACAATGAAATTCAAGAAATTAACTGTTGTTACTGAAATGTAGCCCTACAGCTTAAAAACCTGATCAGGGTATAGAGGTATATAGGTCAATTCTTCTGATATTCCGAATACGTCCTTTGATATGTGACTTTGTTATGCTTGACCTACTTTCGACTAAATTATCCTACTGGTAGGGACTTTGTATTGCCTGCAATATACTCAGAATGCTTGTTCTTTTAATGATTTATATCAATATTACAATATTTTTGCTTAATGAAAATTTGAAATTTCAAATATCAAAAAAATGTTATACATCATTACATTTTTCATCCACTACAGTTTCTTACGAGTTACAGTAACATTATGTGTTATACTTCATTATACTGTAACTTAATGTGTTATACTTCCTTAAGCTGTAGTATCATATTTTATACTTCCTTATGCTGTAAGATCATGTGTTACACTGCCTTAAACTATAACATCATATTTTATCCTTCCTTAAAACTGTAACATCATGTTTTACATTTTCTTAAACTAACATCATGTTTTATACTTCCTTAAACTGTAACGTCATGTTTTTTACTTCCTTAAACTGATTTATTATACTTCCTTGAACTGTAAAATGATATGTTATTCCTTACTTAACAGTAACATTATGTAATAACTTAACATGTAACATTAATTTCATATTGTCATTTAATAAAGCAAACAGTTTCAGCTTTTATCAAAATAATTTTTATAATCCATAAATAAATTTGAGGAAAAAAACAACATTATACCAGATCACTGTATTGCTGGTATACAAGGATATACAAATTGCATTGCTGGTTTATTCAATGATAAAGAAGAAAACAGTAGTCAGGTGGCTTCTATTTGTAATGGAAAGGCTGTGCATGTAAAAGAAATACTATATTTTTTTAAAAGTTATTATTCAATAATTCAAATTTATCATGTTTGTGAGAAATATGCAAATTAAGTTGTATAATGGATATGCAATTCATAAAAGAGCAACCTGTCTCAAAGTACCTTATATCCTATAAAATGAGCAGAAATTGCTTTCATTTCTTATCATCTTAATTTAGTAAAATGCATTTGATGTAACTTAATGAATAATTCTGAAGAAAATTTCAACTCTATATGATGCAGTGCATAATTGCCATTGCAACAAAATGGAAAGAGAGGAGCTACACATATTATGATGTCATTTCTAAGATGACACATGACACAAATCAAGAGCAACTTAGTTTATATGATAAAAAGAATGTTGATAAAGTCAAATGAAACCATCAAATTGCACTTTACAAGTGAAATTATTAGCAAACAAGATCATCTTCTCTTATCTATGTACAATCAATGTCATCATTATTTTTCCCTAGGCTCTATAAATTTCAACATCACTTTCTAAATTGATTACAATATATTCTATCCATCAATTACATTGTACATTAACCATAGGAAATTCTTCAATTATAAAATTGGTCCAGCAGTTCATTGCGAGTTCTAGTGATTGTGTTCTGTTTTCTTTTTTATCATATCTTTGAACTGAGTCAGTATCTTCTTTTCTCTTTTGGATCTTTCTTCGTGATTGAAGTTGGCCAATGCTCGTTTTTCATCTGCACTGTAAATCTGGTTCTCTTTCCTCAATCGGACAGCTTCCATTCGACGATGTCTAGAATTACACAGAAACAACATTGCAAATTTCTTGAAAAAAGCCAAAATGGTGCTTTGTCATTGATAAGAGATTTCTGATATCTCTTCTCACCAAAGTACTACAAAAAAGTGGAAAAGCAAATGAGGGGATAAATTTGTTAAAAAATTATGTTCCAATTCACAATGGGTTGTTTCTATAAATCAAGTTTAAATGTTACAATCAAGTTCAAAATCACCAAAAATTACTAAAAAAAAATTAAATAAAAATACTTCATTAAATCACCTCTATGAAATTCACATTTCAACCACCAAAAATAAAGAATTCAAGAAAATTAACTCTCAACATACCTGCTTCCACTCATGACATAACCTGATTTCTCAAAGTTATCGATTTCTTCACTGGTAAGGCCAATTTCTCCTCTCCTAGGGATTCTCTTTCCCTCTGCAATATAGGCAGCCATTGCTGCACCCTCACCTGGTAACAAGGCTTTACCATAGCTGGAAAGAAGAAGGGCAAAGTACAAACTACAGGCAAACGTGTCTGATCCGGATGTTGTGCACATCGAAATGTTGTATAAATCATACACATATCTGGTACAAGACGTTGAATTCTGTTATAACATAGATATTCTCTGTATTCCAGATATTGCCTACTCTGAATGTTGTATAAATCTTACACATATCTGGTACAAGACGTTGAATTCTGTTATAACATAGATATTCTCTGTATTCCAGATATTGCCTACTCTGAATGTTGTATAAATCTTACACATATCTGGTACAAGACGTTGAATTCTGTTATAACATAGATATTCTCTGTATTCCAGATATTGCCTACTCTGAATGTTGTATAAATCTTACACATATCTGGTACAAGACGTTGAATTCTGTTATAACATAGATATTCTCTGTATTCCAGATATTGCCTACTCTGAATGTTGTATAAACCATGCACATATCTGGTACAAGACGTTGAATTCTGTTATAACATAGATATACTCTGTATTCCAGATATTGCCTACTCTGAAGAATTTTCATAGTGTCAAGCATATCCAGGTAGGCAAGTTACACTGTCTCAAAATTAAACAGTGTAGATGAACTTCGCAATGCATCTTTTCATGATATTGGTAGATTTTTTAAAAACCAATTCAAATACAGTATTAAAGAATTTTACACATGTGCATGCATTGGTTTACATAATAATAATTAGTCAACTTGTGTTAGTGGTACAGACATACAGCTTTTACTGACATAGTTTCAAAACAAAAATTAGTTTGGTTCCTACTTTTTACAGTTTCTGATATCAATTTCTCTTTTTAAAAAAAATCTATATTATTCAAAATGAGGGAATTATTTCTTAAGATATTCTGGTACCTATTCTTATGTTTTATTTGAGGTTCGCTATATCTAGATCATTCAATCTACTCTGTGATTTGGAATCTAGTTTGAGTTAGTTTCCGTGACTGATGGTGATGATACTTACTCCATTCTGGATACTGAATTCTCTGGCTGGTACGGCTGAGGACCAACTACATCCTCCTCCTCCTCACCCACATCCACTGAAAAACAACATAACATTATCCTCACAACATAGTCAATATAAAACAAAATAGTTTTCTCTTTGCATATTCTGAAAAGCCTCATTGTGCTACCAGTGTATTGCTTATTCATATACAGTAAAACACACTTAAAATGAACATGCTTTTAATAAATTCACATTTTTATCCCTCTATGAGAAGAAAATAACTAAAATTGTATTGGATATAATGAAGTTTGGTTATAAAGAACTGTGTTTTGTTGGTTCTGGAGGTTCTCTATAACTGTGTTTTACTGTATTTTAACTTACAGAGTGAATGATGACTGTGAAACAGCCATTTCAAAACTTAGTTAAAATACAGGTTCTGTAGATTCTGCATGAAATGCCACCCCTTGTATACCTGTCTTCTCCAGCCACAGTTCTTCCTCGCTCTCTGATTCACTGGCGCTGGAATCAGACTGTTTCTTTTTCCTTTTCTTTGACTTCTTTTTTTTGCTCTTTTTACTGCACAATAGCAAACAGAAATGGCTACATTAGTGCAATTTATCTTACTTGTATGTATATATGCAAAGAGATTGTGCTCTCCCTTTTGAAAAGTATTAAGCATTATTAAATCTAAAAATTTAGTAACACCCCCCCCTCCCCCAACCAAATTCAATTTTTATTACTGAAGTATCAATATGTTATCTGGGAAATTTATTGGATTGTATCAACATAGTTACTTTGAAAATAAAATGAGTGACTGTCTTTTCATTTTTTAACTCCCTGATCATTGGAGGTTCACTGTAAATGAATCATAAATGTCTGTAAGACATTATATAATTCTGTGAGCTCTGGAGTAATACTACTCACTTCTTCGAACTTTTCTTTTTGTGCTTCTTCTCTTTCTTCTTTTTCTTTTTACTTCTCTTTTTTCTGTCATCTTAAAAAATATGCATATATTCAATTTTTTTTTCAAACATGTATAAATACATGTATTTTATTACTTTTATTCTATTATAAATATGTTTTAGTAACATTGATTTGTCTTCACCAATTCACTTCATATAAAATATCTTACAATCCCTATAAACATCTGTATACCTGAAGAAGAGTCGCTTTTCCCTGCCGAGTCCCCACTCTCAGATTCAGACCTAAACAATGATAAAAGCAAAATCCACCATTAATATCCTGTATCCACAGAAATGTATCTGACTACTAAATAATCAGTGTTTCTTTTTAATTTAAAAATAAAACATGTCTTTGAAACTTATATAGATGTGTGGACTCTGAAATCCATGTTTCAAAAAACAGTGACCAAGGGTCATCAACTAATGATCATCAATTGGTCTATGAAGTTTGATGACTATTCAGAAGAAAGTTTTAATTGACCCTTGGTCACTGAAACAACAAAATGCTGTGTGCAAGCTAAAAAAACCCCCAGTAACCTTTGACCCCTTAAACTGAAAATCAAATGGGGTTATGCAAGAGAGGTATTACAGGTATAAAGATACTAGTAATGACCAAACTATAAAGTTTGCTGACCCACTGGACAAGGGGTTCTCTAGTAAATTGCTATAGGTATGCCAGAAAACTTTGACCTTGGACCTGAAAATCAATATGGGTCATCTACTAATCACAAACAACCTGACTATGTAGTTTGTTGACCACCGGACAAAGGGTTCTCTTATGATGCTTTATGCATGCTTGAAAACTTTTGACCTCAACATATTGAGCAGTCAACACTTACTCTACTGATGGACTAATAAGTATAACCAATATGCATCTTCTTCAAAGGAGGTTGTGGTATAATATATCAAAATATTTATCACAATGTATTTACACAAGTGGCCCTCGGGCCTTATCAGTCACCTGAGTCATAAGTATCACTAGTCAAAAGGCCTATGTTAAAGGGCTACCTGCTCATTCTAAATATTCATTTAATTTATATTTAATATTGATAGCTTTAAAGAAGATGTCTTTCAAATGTTTTACACATAAATACTATATACCAAGTTTGGACCCCCCTTGGAGTCAGAATCTCTACCCTGGGGATCATGAAATTTACAATTTTGATTGAGGCATTCCTGCTCTATATCACTATGCATTTAATTTTTCTTACACATGTGCAGATGTAGAGAAGATGATGTTTGAAAATTTGTCAATTTTTGACCGTTTTTGCCCCACCCCTAAGGAGAGCAAGAGTCCTATAATTTGCAATTTAAGTCACCCTTGTTTCAAACATGCTTCATATCGAATCTGAAAAAGTTGGAATTATAGTTATCAAGAAGAAGCTGAAAATTTCATCACTGACCATTTTGACCTCAACCTAATACCACAATCCCTACCCCTGGGATCATGAAATTTACAATTTTGGTAAAGGGCTACCTGCTGGTTCTCAATATCCACTTAGTTTCAATAGCATTAAATGAGATGTCTTTTAAATGTTTTACACATAAATAATATACACCAAGTTTGATCCCACCCTGGAGTCAGAACATCTACCCTTGGATCATGATATTTTAAAAAAAAATGGTAGAAGCCCTCTTGCTCTACATCCTAAGCAATTAGTTGGGTTTATTTTGGCACATGTGCAGTTGTACAGTAGAAGATTTTTGAAAATTGGTAAATTTTTGGACCCACCCTTAAGGCCATAGAAGTGCAGGAATCTTGAAATTTCTAATTTATGTCCCCCTTATCCCTGAGATGCTTCATAACAAATTTGAAAAGAATTGGAATGATAGTTATTAAGAAGAAGTTAAAAATGTTCAATTGCTAATGCACAACAGATGACACACGATGATGGATGCAGACCAATTGCAATTATTATAAAAATCATAAAGCCACAACTTCATGCCTCCAATGGACTTTGTAAGGTATATTAGAGAGGATCAGGATGAGGGGACCAGGATTGTTTGGCCTATATTTCCATCAACATCTTGATAATATTACTATTTGTATTTGTCATTATCCTGATGAAACAGTTTGAAATAAAACAAAGTTTAGTCTATATGCTTCAATTTACATGTCATTCCATTGTAAATAGAGCAAAAATAGCAGAGATCACATAATACATTTCATTTTGGTAGATCCTCAAGTCAAACAAATATTGATAGTTCTGTAGCCCTTCAGAAACATCCAAAAACTGAGCAGTAGAGTTTGAATTTTGTCAATCCATTAACAACAGATCACTGTTGCATTAGCTGCTCCATTGAACACACATCATTGTCACAAATTTTTTCATAAATTTATCACCCTCTGATATACTTACTCTGAGTCTGTCATGTGGGCGTGTGTAGGTGATTGACACACTCTGATATACTTACTCTGAGTCTGTCATGTGGGCATGTGTAGGTGATTGACACACTCTGATATACTTACTCTGAGTCTGTCATGTGGGCATGTGTAGGTGATTGACACACTCTGATATACTTACTCCGAGTCTGTGATGTGGGGGTGTGTAGGTGATTGACACACTCTGATATACTTACTCCGAGTCTGTGATGTGGGGGTGTGTAGGTGATTGACACACTCTGATATACTTACTCTGAGTCTGTGATGTGGGGGTGTGTAGGTGATTGACACACTCTGATATACTTACTCTGAGTCTGTGATGTGGGGGTGTGTAGGTGATTGACACACTCTGATATACTTACTCTGAGTCTGTGATGTGGGGGTGTGTAGGTGATTGACACACTCTGATATACTTACTCTGAGTCTGTGATGTGGGCGTGTGTAGGTGATTGACACACTCTGATATACTTACTCTGAGTCTGTGATGTGGGCGTGTGTAGGTGATTGACATACTCTGATATACTTACTCTGAGTCTGTGATGTGGGGGTGTGTAGGTGATTGACACACTCTGATATACTTACTCCGAGTCTGTGATGTGGGCGTGTGTAGGTGATTGACACACTCTGATATACTTACTCTGAGTCTGTGATGTGGGGGGGTGTAGGTGATTGACACACTCTGATAGACTTACTCTGAGTCTGTGATGTGGGCGTGTGTAGGTGATTGACACACTCTGATATACTTACTCTGAGTCTGTGATGTGGGCGTGTGTAGGTGATTGACACACTCTGATATACTTACTCTGAGTCTGTGATGTGGGCGTGTGTAGGTGATTGACACACTCTGATATACTTACTCTGAGTCTGTGATGTGGGCGTGTGTAGGTGATTGACACACTCTGATATACTTACTCTGAGTCTGTGATGTGGGCGTGTGTAGGTGATTGACACACTCTGATATACTTACTCTGAGTCTGTGATGTGGGCGTGTGTAGGTGATTGACACACTCTGATATACTTACTCTGAGTCTGGGATGTGGGTGTGTGTAGGTGATTGACACACTCTGATATACTTACTCTGAGTCTGTGATGTGGGCGTGTGTAGGTGATTGACACACTCTGATATACTTACTCTGAGTCTGGGATGTGGGTGTGTGTAGGTGATTGACACACTCTGATATACTTACTCTGAGTCTGGGATGTGGGTGTGTGTAGGTGAATGCCCCCAACATTCTGGAATCCCAATCTCTCCTATCCTTTCTCTTTCTTCCCTACGTCTGACAAGTAAAAAAAAAAAAATCCAAGTTAAGAAATGTTTCAAAGACAATCTTAATATCAAAATTAAAATCAGGGATAAGATGGTGTATGAATGTACAATAATACATAGAGTTTGTACACTAGAAGAAGAACATCAATGTATCTGAGGAGACTATGAGCATCATTTATAAAAGTCAAATTATGATTCACATGACATGGCAATGGAGTACTTGAAATCCCCGGCAATAACTCTCAAATCTGCTAAATTTTACAAATAATTTACAGAATTAGATCTGTATGTTATTTGTATTTTACAAGATACATTTACACCATGGAAGCAATATGTGTAATCAGCAAAGTTGATTACTCAGAAATTACATTAGTGATTTACATACCATGATAATACAAACAATCTGAACATCTATTTCCTATAGTTAAATTTTGTAATACATGTATATAGGTTTTTATGTTGTTGAAAGGTCAGTGCTTTCCTCAAAAAATAATAGTATACAATTAGAATAACATAGTTTCATTTCTGACAAAACGTTGGTAAATATATTCCTGACATACATAACATCAACAGTGACCATGCCAAACAAATATACCCATAATAACCCTGTACACAAAGTAAGGAATACATAAATTTTAGTGTGCTTCATGTATACATGTGAAATTTTCAGATCTGCACTCTGATTACTACTGATTCTTCTATTCACTTACCTGTCAAAAAAGTCGGGCAGCATACCATTGTGACCTCTATTGTAGTGACCCATTCCACCATAACCATGAAAGGGGTTGGATCTGCCCCCTTCTTCTCTGTTGAATCTCTGAGTAGAAGCCCTATCATCATGGCAGTATATGTCCCCTCTAGATGATGGGTCATGCAGAGGTGATCTTGACCTATATCTCCGTGGTGACTGACCAGAGTTTTTGTCCAAGTACAATTTGCCGTTTGTATTTCCTTGTCTTTCAAAAGATTTAGATCTTGATCGTCTCCTTTTATCAAATGACCTTGACCTTTTCTTTCTAACTGGTGAACTGGATCTAGAATGTGAGTCCCTGTATCTACCATATGACCTCGACCTTGAGCGTTTTTTTCTATCAAATGATCTTGATCTTGACCTGTTTTTCTTTAATTTCCTTCCTTGATTTTGGTCTCTTGACCTTGACCTCTTTCTACGATATGAGCTGTCATCAGAATCCATGGAAGATTCTGTGCTGTTAGAAGAAGTCCTCCTTTTTCGACGGACTTCAGGACTGGAACTGTATCTTCCCATGTTGTGGATGTCTATTGCTAAAGCTGAAACCATTGAAAGACAAGGTTGTAAAATCTTTTGACTGAATTTGAACAGGGAGAGATTACAGTAAAGAAATGAAAGACCATATTTAGAGACTTAGATTGACTCAATAATTGATATGCCAAAATGACTGGCAAGTTACTTGTCATAAGAGTGGCTACCAGTACTTTTTGGACAATAAGCACACAGGCCTAGAAACCCTCATTCGATAATTGACACAATTTATATTAATGTGCACAGCAAGTCATTATGGTAACACATGTGATATAGAAAATTTGTCAATATAAGCAATGAGAGATGGAGCATAATTACAAAAAATTTCTTCCTCATCTTCTCAAAAAAAATATTTGCACATTGTAACTTTGGTACATTATCAAGACGATGACCGGAAGACTCTTGATTGTGAAGGCATACATGTACTTTTAATAAACTTAAAATTTCAAAAAACTAGGTTAAGGGTCAATGTCAAAGTCACAAGGTCAACAAATCTGGTATCTTTGGAAAGGTCTTTTCACAAGAAAAAATTGGTTTACTTGATAATTTTGAAGGAAAAACTGGAATTTGTGGACCTGTGAAGGAGATTTATGAACAATAAAGCTACCCTGCTTTGATTCATTTTCATTGTTTGGGAATTCTAAAGCAAAATCTAGAAAAATACCTGCTTTACAGCACTGGGAATCGGGCCTTAATTTGGTCCCCTACAGACCCTATAAAATCTGCAAGTAACAAATTTAAAGTGATATGTGTTCTATGCACATGGTAGTGTACTGAGAAGGGAGAAAATGAAATGGGACAACAAACTTCAGTATCCCCTAATTTTTGGTCTGGTGCTCTATGAACTATCAGACAAATGATCCTGTCTGACCATGCTACATTCTAGGGCTGTGCATCATTTGAAAAAGTACATACTGTGATACAGGGAAATGACATGCAATACGTATTGACAATACTATTACATTTACAATTAATTTTGAGAATTGAAATAATTAAATGATAACAAAAATAAAACTTCACCTTTTCCATTTGTTTCATTTGCATTTTATATTGTTAGGTTGCATTAATTTATCTCAAAGGAAAATTGTGCATGTGTTCATTTTTTATTTGCTTTTATCAATATTATTACATATTTTTACTTCAAAAAACATGGGCATTCACTTGCTCTGGCATTACACAAGCTCTAGTTGATGATACATGTGCATTATTTTCTGTTTCACTGAAAACCCGCTCTGAGCCCCGAGTCTGAGGCAGAAGAGGAATAATTTTTTTTCAGGGTGAATATTCACAAATGAATAATAAATCCATCCATTTCTTCATACATTTCTTCCATTTTATTCATATGAAATTCATGTCTGCAGATAGCATTCAACTTTTGACCACTACATGGTATCATTTATCCATATCAAAAAATTTCATGCCATCTTTCCTACAGTTGGCTTTATGGTGTCATCACAAATGTGTTACTAAATTAGTTGTACCACCAAGAAGACATGCTCTTCCCATAGGCATTTTAAGTAAAAAAAAATTACTGAATAAATATGGTAAAGAGCTTATTATTATTAATTTATTATTCATATCTATGTGTCTATGGCATTTCCCTGAAACAGAAATAGACTTTCGTCTGCCAGTCTCAGGTTAGGGCAATGCAAGTTAAGAAAATTAATGGAGGAATCTAGGGAAACAATCCCAACTGTCCAGAATGGAATTCCGACCGGGTCCCTTAAAATTCCGAGAAATGGTCTATCAATGTTGATACTTGTATTATATAGTCACAGTACGACAATGCCTCAAAGTGGATCCCACACTTCACATGGAAGAAGAATGAGATTACTGGGTTTACTGAATCTGACTCCACCCTTCCAATCGGTTGTGCTGTAAATCATATCACTGTATGACCATTAAATGGCACCTTAAAACATAACTTACCGTTATTATTGACAAATTCACATTACCGTGATTAGTACGAAGTACGAACGTCTATTCATTTGCAGGAAGTTATTGATGGATACTAAACGGGAAACCTTTCACGGATAAAAATCTGGTAGTACGAACCCGACTTAAAAATATCAGAAACAGAAAATAAACAAATTGCTGTCCTACAATACGTGGATCACATGTATGTATTTTTAACACGTTTTAAAACATAAAAAATCTTGAAATATGCAAAAATTTCACTAGAAGTCTAATTGCTAAAACCTCTCTCTCTCTCTCTCTCTCTCTCTCTCTCTCTCTCTCTCTCTCTCTCTCTATCTATCTCCATTTTTAATGTCTAGAATGCTTAACTAAGATTTTTAATGGTCAGTAAAAATTTGAAAGTATTCACTTGCATTCTGCTTCGTTTCTACAAAAAAAAAAATAAATAAATAAAAAAAAAAAAATAAAAAAAAATAAAAAATTGGGATATGTTACGAGTTAGCATATTTTGATAGTTCCTGGTTGTTGCAAGTACAAATAGAATTCAGTTCTACTGTATAAATGGGCATTGCCATAGTAAAGAAGGAGAGAAAAATCCTTCGAACAATTAAGAATCGAACCTGGGATCCTTAAATTACAGGTTAGGTGATATATCCACTAAGCTACCCAGGCCGATGTAACAGATATGGTAATATTACTACATTACAAAATCTAAACCTATTATACAAGAACTCTTCATGTCGAAGGGATAAAATGTCAGAAAAGTCGCGAGTGTCCTTAAAACAGATTTAAAAAAAAAAAAAAAATACAAATTAATTCTAAACACAATTAAACAGTTTCTAGTATTTGTCACATCTCATTTGTTTTAAACTTGGTATTTTCTATATGTTAAAAAAAAAGAAACCATGACAGGGGCCTTGTTTACATAACAAACAATTGTGAGTGCTATTTCTCATTTGTAACTCAACAACTAACATTCAAATTTTTGCTGACCATTTAGAAAAATACCTTAGTGAAGCATTGTAAACATTTAAAATGAGAAAAATAAGTTTGAACATTTTCAGTTCAAACCGTGTTCATGCCTCTTTAAAGTTCGAACTGAAGAGGCCACAATCTGGTCTAAATAAAAAGTTCACGGTAAGTTTCATGTAATAAACCAGAATTTGTTGTTTTCCGCTACACTCAACAATTTTTCAGTTATCTGATGGCGTCCATTTTTTTTATTGGTGGAAGAGAGAATCTAGATACAATGTACCCGGGAAAAGACCACCGACCTTCCGAAAGTAAACTGACAAATTTTCTCACACATATCGGCGCTAGAGAGAATCGAACTCTCGCCGACTAGACGTCAGAGGCCTTGAGCTTTTGAGCACAATGCTCTAACCACTCGGCCACGGAGGTCCTCAACCAGTGATGTAAATCTGGTAACAAAATACCCCTCATCCAATGACAGTGACGGGCCTAGAGGGGGATACCCCCTCCCCCGGTTGAATATTACTAGTATTTTAAAATAAACGGTAATTTTTGCCACTTTGAGGTCTTCAATACCCACCCACCCCCTTTCTTGAAGTAAAAAGGTACAAACTTGGGTCGCAAAATCATTCACACGAAATAAAATCCGTTTTCACGAAATCAAATCCGATCACACGAAATAAAATATATTCCCACGAAATAAAATTCGTTCCCACGAAATTAATTTTGTTCAAATGAAAAAAAGATTCTCTCAATATTCACTTGTCAAAGGACATCTAAACTTGTGAAGTACATGTAGTCACTAGTCCAAATAAAAAGTCAACACTGTGGAGTGCCCAATTAATATATATTCAAATAACTGGAGAGGTCTTTAATTATTTGAAGATATCATCAATTCATTTGATGCGCGCAACAATTCAATTAAAAATCTCTTCAAATAATTAATTATATCTTCAATTCTGATTTATTGAATTGATGATAGCATTAAATATTCTGCTGAATTGATGCGCTTTATAAGTGAATTGTTGCACTCTTCAAATCAATTGATGAAATCACAAATGAATTGATCGCACTACAATTCAGTTGAAGAGAGCAATGATTCAATTAATGCGCGCATCAATTAAATTATTAATGCGAGCAATAATTCAATTATTGTTCGCTTCAACTGAACTAATGATATCATTAGTTCAATTTATGCCTGCAGTAATTGAAGTATTGCTCTCTTCAGTTGATTAATGATATCATTAATTCATTTGATGCACGCCGTAATTCTTATAGAGAGAGCAACTATATACTTAGAGATATCTTCAATTCAACATATCCACAACTGAATTAATGATCTCTTTAATTGAATCGTTGCTCCTTTTGATAGAAATGATGCTCGCATTAATTCTTTATACAAAAGTGTTGTACTTAATTAAAGATATCTTCAATTGAATTAAAGAGATTATCACATCATTATAACGACCTCTGAATTAATTTTTGGGAGCATTATTTCCACCACAACGATGATCTCATCAATTCAGTTGATGAGAGCAATGATTGAATTAATGCACGCTTCAATTAAATTATTGCTCTAATTAATTGAATTAATGCACGCTTCAATTGAATTACTGTTCCCATTAATTGAATTAATCCACGCATCAATTGAATTACTGCTTTCATTAATTGATTTAATGCACACATGAATTGATGAGAGCAATACATGCAATTGAATTGATGTGCGCATCAAATCTATTATTGTTCTCATCAATTTAATTCATGCGTACATTAATTCAATTAATGAGAGCAATACCCAACAAAGAACATTGGAGCAATCCACTCTCCTGGTGGTTTTTTATTAACCACTTTATGAACAATACATACAAGTGAAGTTGCTACACACAGTTTACCTCCCTTTCCTTAAGAAAAATATATTAAATCCCTGGTGAATATTAGCAATTATATATTCTATATAGAAATCACATTTTTTTTTCTATTCTCATGGATTTTTGATGTCCTTTGGTCTCATTATTTTTTTGTGCAATCAAGTTTTCTTTTTACATCATTCATTCTTTGTTCTATGGACAAAAAGAAAGAGAAAAAATATAAAGATTTTGAAAATAGGTTGAATTTTACTGTACTCATCAGACACTTTGGTGGAATTTTTAAAATTTCCAGTGATTTGTTTCCACGTATGATAAAATCAAGCAAGAATCAAACAAGACGCCCACGTACCTTATAGGTCATCAGAATATTGTTTAAAAGTATCATCAGTCGAAAGAGTTACGAAATCAATTTTAATAATGATTTTCCTGCTAAATTCTAATAATCAACAACAGTACAAAACAAAACGTATTCTTTTAGTGAAAACTAATGAAAGACTTACATTAACACTCTATAACTATTTTGGATCCCCGCCCTAGATTGAGAACTCTTGAGTTGCGAAATTCACAACTTTAGTACAACCCTTTCTGCTTTTCCTAAAATATCCTTCAGTTTTAATACGGCATCAGAAAATTCAAAGAAATCTTTCAAATGATAAAGACATTTAATCACTCTGACCATTCTGTCCCCACCTTGGTACCACAACCGGCTCCTAACCCTGGGATCCTGAAGTTTATAATTTTGAAAAATAGCTACACGTACCTCCTCTGTGAAAATATCTATTGTTTCAATTTAGTATCAATAATATTGAACAAACTATTATTTTAATCTAAATAGTTTACACATAATCACTATGTGCCCAATTTGGTCCCGTCCTGGAGTTCTAAAGAACTTTTAATGAATCTGAAATCACAAAACTTTTCTCAAATTACCAACAGTAAAACGTATGATTTTACAACATTTTACACGACCATATCTCACAATAAATTAAAGACTAGACTTTTTGACATCATCAACAAAAGTGGTAAAAGGAAATATTCATAAATAGTGATCGGTCATCCCAAAATTATTTTGTTAAACACCACTCTGAATCCACGCACAAATACTCTGAAGTTGATATTAAAAAGATGATAGAGTTCCTCATTGACAATATCTTCGTAGTCTTTGGAGATCGTGTCTTCCAACAGTCTGTTGAAATTCCCATGGGCACAAATTGTGCTCCTTTGTTAGCTGACCTGTTTTTATATTCTTATGAAGCAGAATTCATTCAAAACCTTCTACATGAGAAGAAAAAATCTCTTGTTGTGGCCTTCAATTCGACATTTAGATATATCGACGACGTTTTATCTATGAACAATGATCATTTTCATTCGTACGTCGATTCAATATATCCCAGTGAACTTAATATAAAAGACACCACAGAATCTTCCACATCTGCTTCGTACTTTGATATTTTACTGAAAATAGATGCTGGCGGCAAACTAACAACTCAACTTTATGACAAACAGGATTATTTCAATTTCTCCAGCGTCAACTTCCCTTATCTAAGTGGCAATATTCCATCATCACCTGCATATTGTGTTTATATCTCCCAACTGATTCGACACACAAGAACGTGTTCTGCATATGATCAGTTTTTAAATCGAGGCAGGCTACTAACAAAGAAGTTGATGTTATAGGGGTTTGTACAATCTTGTCTGAAGTCAGCATTTCGCAAATTCTATGGTCGTTATAACGATCTAATTTGCCATTACAACTTTCCATTAGGTTAAATGCTGTTTGACGTATTTCATACCCATTGTTAGTTCGTTCTTGGCACACTGATTCTGGCTACGGATTAAGCCTTTACCTGATCGGGATGTATGGCTCACGGCGGGTGTGACCGATCGACAGGGGAAGCTTAATCCTCCTAGGCACCTGATCCCACCTCTGATATGTCCAGGAGTCCGTGTTTGCCCATCTCTCTGATTTGTATTTGTTATAGGAATTACGATATTGAATACTGTTAGTTATCTTCACCTTTATACTTAGAACCTCTACCCCAGTGATCATGAAATTAATCAGTTTGGTAGAGGCCTTCCTGTTCTATATCACAATGCATTTGGTTTTTCTTACAATTTTGCGGTTGTGGAGAACTTGAACATTGGTCATATTTGGCAGTTTTTGCCCCGCGCCATAGCCCCCGAGGTGTGTGTGTGTGTAAATTCTGAATTTTATAATTAATGTCACTCTTGTCCCAAAAATGCTTCACGCCAAATTGAAATTAAAAGACAGTTATTAAGAAGAAATAATATATTTAAATAAATAAAAACAACCTACAAATGGAATCTGAAAATTTACAATTTCGGTACAAGATTACCTGTTTTTCTAAATATTTATTTTATTTCACTTAAGAATCAACAGCATTAAAGAAAATATATAATATATAAAGAACTTCTACCCCGGCCGGGATCATGAAATTTACAATTTTGGTAGAGGACTTCCTGCTCTGCATCACAATGCATTTAGACCCCTTATAGATGTACGGTTGTAGAGAAGAGTTTTGAGAACTGGTCAGTTTTTGCTCCAACAGTAAGGCCCCAGGGGTGCAGAAGTCATGAAATTACAATTTATGTCCTTGTTCTAAAGAATTTGAATGGTAGTCACAAAGAAGTTCAAAATGTTCAATTGTTAACAAACGACGCACAACGGCGAATGTTACCCGATTGCAGTAAAAATTAACTACATGTTTTCTAAACTATTCGCCGTAAAATGGCTGAAATATTGCCAACACGGCGTAAAACCCCAATCAATCAATCAATCTAAACAAATATTATTCAAATGTTTTAAAAATTATAGTATCTCTTTCAAGTCTTCAATTACTCTTTGACCTGCAAACTGTCACCTCGTGTTGGCAATATTTCAGCCATTTTACGGCGAATAGTTTAGAAAACGTAGTTAATTTTTACTGCAATCGGGTAACATCCGCCGTTGTGCGTCGTTTATTAACAATTGAACATTTTGAACAAGGACATAAATTGTAATTTCATGACTTCTGCACCCCTGGGGCCTTACTGTTGGAGCAAAAACTGACCAGTTCTCAAAACTCTTCTCTACAACCGTACATCTATAAGGGGTCTAAATGCATTGTGATGCAGAGCAGGAAGTCCTCTACCAAAATTGTAAATTTCATGATCCCGGCCGGGGTAGAAGTTCTGACTCCAGGGCGGGGGCCAAACTTATTATATATTTTCTTTATATATTATATATTTTCTTTAGTGCTGTTGATTCTAAAGTGAAATAAAATGAATATTCAGAAAAACAGGTAATCTTGTTCCGAAATTGTAAATTTTCAGATTCCATTTGTAGGTTGTTTTTATTTATTTAAATATATTATTTCTTCTTAATAACTGCCTTTTAATTTCAATTTGGCGTGAAGCATTTTTGGGACAAGAGTGACATTAATTATAAAATTCAGAATTTACACACACACACACACACACACACACACACACACACACACACACACACACCTCGGGGGCTTTGGCGCGGGGCAAAAACTGCCAAATATGACCAATATTCAAGTTCTCCACAACCGCAAATTATAAGAAAAACCAAATGCATTGTGATATAGAACAGGAAGGCCTCTACCAAACTGATTAATTTCATGATCACTGGGGTAGAGGTTCTAAGTATAAAGGTGAAGATAACTAACAGTATTCAATATCGTAATTCCTATAACAAATACAAATCAGAGAGATGGGCAAACACGGACACCTGAACATACCAGAGGTGGGATCAGGTGCCTAGGAGGATTAAGCTTCCCCTGTCGATCGGTCACACCCGCCGTGAGCCATACATCCCGATCAGGTAAACGGCGTAATCCGTAGTCAGAATCAGTATGCCAAGAACGGACTAACAATGGGTATGAAATACGTCAAACAGCATTTAACCTAATGGAAAGTTGTAATGGCAAATTAGATCGTTATAACGACCATAGAATTTGCAAAATGCTGACTTCAGACGAGATTGTACCCCTATAACATCAACTTCTTTGTTAGTAGCCTGCCTCGATTTAAAAACTGATCATATGCAGTATCATATCAATTTCTCCAACGTCAACTTCCCTGATCTAAGTGGCAATATTCCATCATCACCTGCATATAGTGTTTCTATCTCCCAACTGATTTGACAAGCAAGAATTATTTTTGTTAAACACCACTCTGAATCCACGCACAAGTACTCTGAAGTTGATATTAAAAAGATGATAGAGTTCCTCATTGACAATATCTTCGTAGGCTTTGGAGATCGTGTCTTCCAACAGTCTGTTGAAATTCCCATGGGCACAAATTGTGCTCCTTTGTTAGCTGACCTGTTTTTATATTCTTATGAAGCAGAATTCATTCAAAACCTTCTACATGAGAAGAAAAAATCTCTTGTTGTGGCCGTCAATTCGACATTTAGATATATCGACGACGTTTTATCTATGAACAATGATCATTTTCATTCGTACGTCGATTCAATATATCCCAGTGAACTTAATATAAAAGACACCACAGAATCTTCCACATCTGCTTCGTACTTTGATATTTTACTGAAAATAGATGCTGGCGGCAAACACCTATGTCGTTGCTACTTATTATGGTTAACTATTGTATTGAACCTCATGTACCACTTGCATATTGTGGTTTGAGTGAATAAATAAAGGGAAGGGACAAAATAATTTTTGGGATGACTTATCACTAGGTATGAATATTTTCTTTTACCATTTTTGTTGATGATGTCAAAAAGTCTAGTCTTTAATTTATTGTCAGGTATGGTCGTGTAAAGTGTTGTAAAATCATACGTTTTAATGTTGTTAATTTGAGAAACGTTTTGTGATTTCAGATTCATTAAAAGTTCTTTAGAACTCCAGGACGGGACCAGATTGGGCACATAGTGATTATGTGTAAACTATTTAGATTAAAATAATAGTTTGTTCAATATTATTGATACTAAATTGAAACAATAGATATTTTCACAGAGGAGGTACGTGTAGCCATTTTTCAAAATTATAAACTTCAGGATCCCAGGGGTAGGACCCGGTTGCGGTTCCAAGGTGGGGACAGAATGGTCAGAGTGATTAAACAGCTTTTTCAATAGCATTAATATGATTTCCATTCATTAATTAAAGCATTGTTCATTGTACATTTTTATGAATATGGGATAAAATCCTAAGAAAGAAACATGTAATAAAAATGTTCCTTTCCTTTCAAACATTTGAAGGAATTATAATGACAGGCAACTTCATAGTTTAAAGTTTTCTTATTTTGTCTCATAGTGTTAATCATTCATTATTTTACACATCTTCACTAGTATTATTTTATTTAAAGATTAAACAAATGGGGCCTTAAATACGGAGATTCCCTTTGTTTTTGTTTTTTTTAACATTTAACATCTTTAAGTATTGTTTTCTAGTGAAAGGACCTGCAGAGGCCACAAAGTATTTGTTACAAAATGGTTTGCCATTATGTACAATCTTAATAATGTGTTTTGCCAAGAGGAGCATTTTCCCACAGGGGACAGGGTGCAAACCATGACAATCCAACTGTTCACCAGGTCAGGCAATGTCCGTCTTTTATTAATATTCTTTAATAATATAACTAAACAAAGGAAAATTTTACACATATTTTTAAAAAGCTCTTTTAAAGCTTTATTGTAACATTGTATTTTTATTTATAGAATTATCAAGAAACTAAACCGAGGCTTCAACGAAGCCTTGCCTTTCAGTTTGTCCCTAAGGGAAACACAGGTGATGGGCAAGGGCAAAAGAGACCAGTGACTGTGTCTAGCAGCCCACTGAAGAAAATCAAGCGTATTTCAGATTGAAATTTTGCATAGTGTCTTTTTCGAGTACATTGTTCGTTTGTTTGGTAATTTAAATCAAACCTATCAATATATACAACATTGCAAATAAATAAGTACAACGAGATCAATTATAAACATACCTCATGTGACCTGTTTTAAGGTCATCTCACTCGTCACGTTTTAAGTTCACTGCGCACATAATCATTTTCTTTAAAATTAGTATAATTATATTCGTTAGCTTAGCACAGAAAGATTTTTCCTTCACAATTACTCAACATTCATTAAGAAAATTAATCTAAAATTGATTATCAAGTAATTTTTGTTCAGGTGAGTGATGTGACCCATGGACCTCTTGTTAAAGTATGGTTTGTCTATAGATTTCAGTGACATACTTCTAAAGAAATTCTTGATACAGCCACATTGAGGAGTGAGATACCTTAAGACTTTCTTCTTATATACCTAGTGGGTGTTTCAATAAGATTTAATCTATACATTTACGAAGGGCTTTTTGTTTTCTTGCAGATTTTGTTTTTAAATAGTGCTTTTCCATAACATGTCTGCACTTTGCATGGCATCTCATTTTGTGATATAATGATCATATGGTTACTAATATCCTTTCCTGCTCTTCTGTTTTAGACTCGGAATGATAAGTACAATCATAAAGCAAAGATGTAACTTTGTTGTCCTGACAAATTGTATCACTAAATTTTTGAAGAGATGGAAATGAAACTTCTGTACATAAATTCCTAAATCATATCTCTAGAATTATAAACCACCCCGTAGATTTAACAGAAATTAATTTTGAACTGCCAACATGACATTGGTAGCAGTCATTCCATACATGATTTTGTAGATAAATCATTGTAGAAGAGAACGGTAGTAAATACATTTGTATCGTGTATTCCCTTGCAGCTCAAAAGGCTGACATTCTCAGGATTGTGTCATTCTGTGTCACTTCAAGTTAAATACCTTGTTATTGTTGTTTTTTTTTTTGGCGGTTTTGTTTTGTTTTTTTTGTTTTTTGTTTGTTGTTTTTGGTAGAAATCCAAAATGTCGCGCAATTAAATAGTATTGAATCATGCAATTTATAAGTGAGTAACTTTTGAAGTAAATTGAATAGCCGATCCATTCTAAAGTCAGACCTTTTATGAAACGAGTTATGTCGGAGGGGAATCTTTTGGTGTCCACATGGGACTATAATCCTGTGAAGTTGCAGGTTAGATACCGACACCAAGCAATTTCCCCGCCACCGAAAGTTTCTTTCACGTGTTATCCACCAAACCATGTAATACCAAGGACTTCCTGAAATTGTGCAGTGATCGGTGGTCACTTCTGGTAAGTCCAGGGGTCCATGTTTTCCCTACTCTTAATTTTGTATTATTGAATTATAAGATTTAATACTGTTCGTTAGCTTCACCTTTACATTCATAGATATGATACTATTTCGGTTTTGAAAGATACATATTTGCAATCAAATTACATTCGATGAGAATGCAAAATTCAACAGCACTTTGGTAGTGACGTTGCCTTCCAATCTGGAAAATAATTACCCTTAGAAAAAGAAAAACACCAAATGAAACGTGGTGAAAGGTATTGTCTATTTATAATTTGTCACAACTGAACAAAGTACAAAGATTTCACAACAAGTAAATATGATAAATATTGGTTTTGTCAGTGGCCTTAAGGTGCGCACTTTCACGCTAGCTTTAATATTTTGCTACAGTCCGATGAACCCTTGAAGTGAAAAATAAAGCAGTTGCTCAGTTCAGTTTTTGTATTCGTGAGTAGTCAGAGACGCGCACCTGATCCGTGGTAATATACTGAAGAATAGCAACAATACAGATTTTCTAAGAATGAACGGAGAAAATCTTAATCTTATATATATATATATATATATATATATATATATATATATATACATAATTGCTGAATATACTACAAATTCAAAATATACGGAATCATTGTGTTTGTGTATATACTAGTATAATAGCTCTAGTATAAAACAGCAATGATGCTCAAAGTAGGGATTTTAAAGCAACGAAAGAAAATTCATGAAGAAACACATTCTCATTGTACTTCACTGTGTTGAACAAGATAGTTGTTTATGTACGTGAGAAGAACTCAAAACTAAACCCAGCAAAAATGATATCACACAATTTTGATTTTACAAAACAAATGACATCAAACAATTTTTGATTTTACAGAACAAATGACATCAAACAATTAATCTGAAGACAACAGACACGGATACTGAGGATAATTTGGTATCCTAGTATAGATACAGATTTTGACAACATAAGATATTGTGACCAATGTCTGCACTACTATCTTTGTCAAGAAGTGATGCTTTTGCTTTAGTTTGCTCAACTGCAAACTTACCCATGATTGTTTCAAAATTTCCGCAATTGTTACTAAACTTTCCAACCTGGATAACCCTATAATAGCAAAAGTGAAATCCAAGACGTTGCTGTCAGGTCCAGCCACATTAGCTCTACCTCGTTAAGTTGTAACTAAAATGTTTAATTCTGTCCTTTTTATCGCGGACAGGTGACGAAGTTATGAAAATATCGTGAAATGCATTTTTGCATGAACTACTAAGTTATATTGTTACAAATATGATTGTGTAGGTCTTAACTCTTTTCTGTTGTTGAATTACAGTGGTCAAAGGAACAATTCAGTGTAACTCTGAGCAGATCTCGTACTACGATATAGCAAGTTACGTGTATTGTTTAAGCATTAGCAAATATTATTTCATATTTTTGAAATTATAATATTCGGTCTTAATCACAATAGAGCTAATTGCTCACTTGCTTACGAAATCTTTAATCCTGCATTTTTGATATAGAACATCGTCAATAGATTTATCCCCATCGACGAAATGCTTCTTTTCTCCAGTATTCCTCCAACAACAGGATTCTTTCCAGAAAAAAGTTCTTGCCCGTGGGAATCCGGGTTAGAATTGATCCTCCGTAACCTTTGCTTGTCATACGAGGCGACGGAATGGTGCAGTCTTTCGGATGTTACCGCAAAAACCGAAGTCCCGTGTGACATCGAATGTAGCACAATAAAGATTCCCCCCTGCTCAAAGGCCGTAAGCTCCGAGCATAGGCCTAAATGGTGCAGCCTTCACTAGAAATGGTGACGTCTCAAATTCTTGAATGGGACGTTGAACAATATACAACCACAGAATGGATAATTTTGTCCTCGGAACAAAGTCTGCTTCCTCGAGATACTTGATTGCGTTTGGATAAGGGAAATGTTTACAATAAGCCTAAATCCTTCTTCTAATATTAAATATCTTATTGTTGGAGAATGAAAGCTTGGTATAATCTAACTTCCAATCGAAAGTTCGAAAGTAAACCCCAAACACCTAATTGCTGTTTTATACCGCGTTGCATCGTTATTTAAGTCACCCACTATATATACTGTTTACGTTTTTATAAGCTGGTAATAAAGGAATAAATGCACATTATTCCCAGGTAGAAATTTATTATCTACTGTAGACGTATTTAAATTTTGTCGGATTAATTTCATTATTTTCGTGTCTAGGAGAAAACAATGATATTAAGTCCAACACGAATGTTTTTCATTTTAGAAAATATTTATTTTTATATCAGAAATGGTTGTCTCTGTTATTTGTCGTCTATCTATAGATCACATATTTCGTCAGTACCGTAATTCCTTAAGCCCTGCTCGTGTCATTGCAGCGTCAAACTTAAGAAGTAAAAAAAGGTAGAGATTGCCAAACGCTCGGCAAACGTGAGAATCACGGGTCTTTCGGATATGACCTTAAAGAAGGAGGCCCCGTGTCGCGACAGGCTTTAGCACCTTAAAGAACCGTCCGTGCTACGGCCCTAAGCTCTAACCATAAGTCAAAATTTGTGGTACTTCACCTACAGCTGGTGACGTCTCAGTATGAGCGAAAAATTCTCAACACAAACAAACAACCTTATGAATAGATGGTTATTTCGTAGCAGGTTGGGCGAAGTCTTGTCTTGATATGCCCCACGAGCATCAAGCGGGCGAGGACATAAACCTTATTTCTACCGGTGCATCCTATTTCTTTACGAATTTAATTGACAAACCGAAAACCATATCAACGCTTTAGACTATTATTATAATTGCTTGAGTAAAACAAATTAACAACCGAAGCTTACACTGATCGCTGAGTAAGGATTTGGTTGTGAATAAGTGATGATAGCGGTATGCTTCGTCGATATGGTTTAGAAATGGTGTGTGTATGGTAACGGTGTTTAAGCAAGTTAGGACTGCTGGTATCCTTCGTAAGCATAATATGTAAATTTTGATTGATCACAAACTTCATCGAAACTTGATCGAAAATCCATCCACACGAAATCTTGTTCATTACAGAAATAACGATTTTTTTTTGCAACGAAATTAAATACGTCAATAGTATTCATTAACTATATATAGAGTTGATTTGAATAAGGTCGAACTTATTTACGACCTAACATTTTCAACAATTGGCATCTGAAAGCCTTACTTTGAGTGGCGTAAATAATGATATCTAAAGGCTTAGTGATAGCAAAGGATACCGAGACGTACAGCAGATAGGTCGCATTCATATTAATCATATCATCCACAAAATGGCTGCTGGAGATCAGGATCTGAAAGATGGCGGGAGGAAGTTCTTGAAGGAAAAATGATATTCCTAAAAATATGGTGACTTTCAGTAAACGTATAGATTTAACGGCCCCTGTTCCCTTAGTTCCGTGCATTAATACACTGATTGTCTTGAGATGCTTTCTCATGACAACAATTAAAACAATAACGTTGATAAATTGCACCAAAATAGGTAGAACTGCAAAATAGCCTACTTGAATTGCAACGTTAAGCGAAGCTAATGATTGAATGAGGTTAATCCAAAACAAGTTCTCAAAATTAGTTTCCAGTACAGTGACGCAGGTCGTAATAACTTTCAAGGGGCGGCTGTATTTGAATTTCTGTACTGTTCTAATGGGTCGCATTGGGACAGTGCTAGGGTAATTAAACAAAAAGCCGCATACGAAAATGTGAACGAAAAAGCATAATATTGTAAAATGCTTAAATTTTGAAATAAAAATTCTATACTTTATAGGAAAAACAAATAGAAGCATGTTTCTGGTAGTTAGATAGCATCTGAGGAATAAAGATGTGCCGTGAATCGCTTTTAAAACAGTAAAACTGAAAAGAAGGGGCCTACAAATGCTGTACTCCACAAATCCATAGTTCATTTCTGTAAGATACAAATATCCATCACGGATTCCAGTAAGTAGAGAAAACAACACGTCTGTAATCATTACTCCGATCAGAATTCTTTGACTGGCCCCATATAAGTTTCCTTTCTTGAACACAATACTGACTAATATCATCGCGCACAAGGGCGCGATCCATATGACAGGTGTAATGTAGGTCATAAAAAACATCCCATACTCTCCGTAAATTTCTGAAAATTTGAAAGCAGTTTCTATATTGAAGCGATCTTTGCCGAAACTAGCATATATGTCAAAGATTCTTTGAGTGACATTTTTCGTTCTCTCTGTCATATTTTACCAGTCTAATTAGAACGAAAAAAAAAAAAGATATGCAATATGAAAATCCACGGAATGAATAATATTCTATCACAGTCTAAGGTATATGGGCTTTGCCAAAGGTATTAAATACCTACACAGTCACAGAACGATTGGTTGTGGCGGCAGTGTAAGTTTTCGTTGTAGATAAGCCGGCTTAAGTTTCAGTGAAACTTGATAATGTATGATACATCAAAATCTCGCATTCAAAATACCCGTGAAAGTTATTATTGTCAGAAAAGATAACCATCAACTGCTTTATAAACATTTTAATTCTCTCGACCATTCCATCTTATCAATGAAAGTAAGAATTATAGAAAAAAATTATCATTACACCAACAGCCCTACATTTCAGTACACCTTTCCGTAGACAACGAGAGGAATACTAGATTAGGAAATTAGGCACTGCTTTTCCAATATTGGAAGCATAGGAAATATTTTCAGCCCACAATGTAACAATGTGAATGTGATGAGACTTTTTAACAATACACCTAGACGTAAACGTAGTCATGGACATCGTGTTGCGGCAACTGCTGGAAGTTGAGAAAGAGCGCTGGAGGTTGAAAGGCAAAAACTAACCATAGAAACGCAGCGCCATCAGATTTATCAGGCTAAATATGTTGCCACATTTACTACTGAGTAAATATTAATGAAAATGTTTTCATTATTCATTTACTTCTTTTTTTTGGAGCGAAAACAAGTAAAAGAGGAAAATGAATAAGACACAGTATTTGATTCCAAAATAAATGATTAATAAAAATAGTTTGTATTGCAAAAAAAAAATCAAATGATGAAAGAATAAAATGAAATAACAAATAGTTAGATTATGATTTATTTATTCAGAAAAACGCCCTGCAATTAGGCGACCTCTGACGTTGACCCCGTCGTCAATGTGTCCGTGGTATTGAACTCTCCGGATTCGTCCTGCATCTCGAGGGTCCGGATCTTATATCGGTATTCTGTTGGATATACAGATGTTGTGTATGACAACACAGGCTACAGTTATGTCACACACTTTGCGAGGAGAATACATGAGTCCCTCCACTAGTATCCAGAGAACGGAAACGGGGTTTTAATTCTCCGAAAGCTCTTTCAATGACATTTCTAGTGCGAATATGTACAACATTGTGTCTCTCTTCTGCGTTTGTTGTAGGGTTGTTTACTGGGGTTAACAACTATGGGCGTAACAGGTAAGGCTGTCACGTTTACAACATTTTGTAAACGTTTAAACGAAGCATTGTAAACGAAACGTTACCGTTTAAACGAAGTGTTGTATAATTTAATAAAATAAAATACGCACAGAATTTTAAGACCTATTAATGACCATTATGTTTGTGTTTCAGTTTTCATCGTTCTATGGACGATGCAGAGATTGTCACCGGACGTTCCGGAGTATAAATATAAGACAGAATAAAATACACGAACATAAATATCCGGATAGCATTTAAATTGAATTCAATTTTATTCGCACTGTAGTGACTGTACAACATTTGCACAATACAGATCACAAATTCACAATAAACTTCATTTTTCAAATTTTCATTTCAGTGTTTTCACATTAGATTGTCCAGAGAGGGCATTGTCCCTGTATTCCCTCCGGCATAAGTAAGCTCCGTAGCACATAAATTGCATTTCACTTTTTTCTTTCCCGCTACTTCCAACTCCGTAAAATAATTTCATACACCAGAACGTTTCTGTTTTTCGGCCATTCTAATTTTGAGAGTTGCGAGTCTTGCGACAGATGATAATACAAATAAAGTTTAAGAATACCTGTTTGAAAGCAATCGACAATTTTATTAATTATTGAATTTCATCCAATCACTTAATTTCATTCAGCAACTTTCTTCAATGAAAAAAAAAAGACACATGCCAAAGATGCCATGCAAGTGACACGTAAATATTCATACAGATTTTAAATTTGAACGTTTTTCCAGATTTGTATCCATACATTTAGATATCTTATTAGGAATTTTCTGGAAAGGGGGGGCTATAATTGCCGTCAAAACCGTTAATAAATGTTTATTAAAAACAATAAAGCACATTTTGCAAGATGATCAAAGAGCAGCACAGTAATGCAATACAAGCCAGAAACATATAGTAAGAGATTCTGAGACCCTTTCAGTTTACTAATTAAATATGACGGGAAAAAATTGTTCACCGTTCCTATAGACTATAGTCAAACTTTTATAAATTCATTACTTCCCCTCGCAATTTGTTTAATAAGTTTATTCACTTGAAATAATTATTCAAATAATTTAGATTGTAATTTGAACCCTGCAAGATTTGTGCCACATATATAAGACATCGTTTAAACGTTTAGGTATTTTGTAAACGTTTACAGCCCAAACACGAAACGTTACCGGTTACACGTGTACACGTGACAGCCTTAGTAACAGGTACCCGCTATCTCCTAGTAACCACGCTTCTGCTATGGTTCCCCTCTCAAACAAACGATTTAATGCAGAATCTATTCAAATAAATGCGTCATGTGTTGCGCCTGGCCATTTAGCCACTATGTTGATAAATTTAAGTTTGCATCACAAACACCTTGAACATTTATTGAATGGTAGTGTTTTCAATTTACATACAAATATTCGTCGACACTTGGGGATTTAATTCTAATATGAGTTCCATCGATGCACCCGATAGTATTTGGAAAATTAGCAATTAAGCTAAATTCATTCATATGTTTTGCTAATTCGCGAGAACTAACAGGCATTTTGATGTGTTCATTGGCCACATTAAGAAGGCACTGGGTCACACCTTTTACCATTTAAAGACACTTGGCCTTGAAATATTGTGGACGTCACCTTCAACTGCTTGGAAACTCCCAGAGGCATAAAAACGCAGTGCCACCATGACCTAAATTGACAAAGGGAAAGCGCGAGATCTTATAGTTGGACGTTGTAGTGTATCTTGAAACTGTTCACAAAAATCATGAATAATAGGCCTTGACAGTCCATACCTTTTAACAATGGACTCATCATCTAAATGATCCAGAGGGTTATCAAATGTCCCTAAACACTGTTGCGCCTCGCCCGTTGATTTCGCCGAGCTAATAATAACAAGGCGGCCATTTTTCTATCATTGCTGACTTGGGGAAAGGAAAAAGCTGTCCTAAGTTTAAGACATTTCTTAGGAACTTTCTTAAGTTATGATACTTTTGAAAACAGCACTTAGTCCTAAGTCTTTCATAAGACGTTTCTTAGTCCTAAGGTAGCCTCATAAACATGCCTGCTGTATTCCGTCTTACTTTAAGATGAAATCCACACCTTGTGTTTCATATAGATATACTTCCACTATTGCATCCAAGTTATTTGATTATAAACAGACGTTGCAGTGCCTTGATATTGAACAATTACAACGAAGTCCTCCAAGGTGTTCATGTTCTTCTTCCTCATTTAATTACAGTCCCGCTGGTCATATCATTACAGGGGACATAAATATTGTACAAAATGAGGATCTTAAGTCCCTGATTTTAAAAGATCCTAAATTCCGAGAACCTCGTTCATTTAGATGGCGACATAATTTCATGGCTATCATGAATTCTGTGGAAGAATATGCCAGACGTTGGACGAAATCTGAGGGAGAGGAACTTGACGCTTTGTCTGAGTGGATCAAAAGTATTCGGAAATTGTTAAAATCCCGCATTCACCATTCGATGGGGGGGAAATTCGCACTATTTTCTGTTTTTAAGAAAGCTGAAGTGACGAATGAGTTACGTAAACTACATGAAAACTTTGTGCTAATCCCAGCTGATAAAGCAAGTAACAACATTGTCTTTGTTTGTAAAAGTTAATGTTATAAATATCGTTTAAATGAACTGGGATTTACTTCAACATCTGGGAATCCTACTTATACTCGAAGCAATCTTAGAAAGGATGAAATTCTTGTATAATCATCTTTCAGTTTTAAATACTCTCAACATTCCTAAGAATCAGGACCAGTTTGAATTACCACACCTTTATTGGATTCCGAAATTACATAAAAATCCTTACAAACAAAGGTACATTGCTGGTTCCAGTAAGTGCCCTACCAAGCCTTTATCTTTATTACTAACTAAACTGCTAACAACTATTACAGAGTCACTTCAAAGATACTGTTCCACTACATATTCCAGAAGTGGTGTCAATCAGATGTGGATTCTCAAAAACTCTAAGGAACTTTTGGAAAATCTAAAGTCTCAGGATTTATCTAAAATTGACAGCATCAAAACGTATGACTTCTCCACACTTTATACAACAATTCCTCACGATAAATTAAAATCTAGACTTCTTCAGTTTATAGATAATTGCTTTTTGAACAAAAATGGCACTCGAAAATACAAATTTCTAGTGACTGGAAAACAAGGTACATATTTTATTAGACACCACTCTGATAGCCCGCACAAGTATTCTGAAGCAGACATTAAGAGTATGCTTGGCTTTCTTGTAGATAACATTTACGTAGTGTTTGGACATATATCGAATGGTGAAGTAAACAATGTGTTAATCGTAATCATAAATTCCAAAGACATATACAAGTTCGAGTGTAGGGCAACATGGACCTCCGACAAAGCGAAAGTATGATCAGGTGCCATGGAGGAGTAAGCATCCTCTACTGACCGGTCACACCCGCCGTGAGCCCTTAGTCGAAATTAGGTATACGGGATTATCCGTAGTCAAAGTAAGTATGTAAAATGACAGTCTAATAATGGGTATGAAACAAATTATTCAACATATGTCCAGAGACACTTTGTAATCGCAAACAAGGTCATTATAGCGACCGTAAAATTCGCGAAATGATGACTTCAAACGAGATTATAACCCTGCAACATCAACTTTTTTGTCAGTAGTTGACATCGCTTTAAAAAATTCTCATACACATGGCATGCTCTCGCGTATCGAATCAACTGGGAGATATACACACCATAAGCAGGCAAAAGTGGTATATTTCTACATAGATATGGAAAGTTTATGATTGCAAATTTGAAGTCATCACGCTTGTCACATAATGTAGTTGTCAGTCTGCCATTAGAGTCAATATTAAGTGAAATATCCAAATATGAAGCAGACACGTCAGTAGTGTCCTTTATTTCGAGTTCATATATCAAATGGACATAATTATGAATGTTGATTGATAAGACGTCATCGATATATATATATATATATATATATATATATATATATATATATATATATATATATGGTTGAAGGACACGGAAGTTTTTTGTTTTTATCCTGTAACAGTTTCTGAACAAATTCCGCTTCATAGGAATATAAAAATAAGTCTGCCAATAAGGGAACACAATTAGTGCCCATGGGAATGCCAATGGATCGTTGGAAGACTTGGTCTCCAAACACTACGTAAATGTTATCTACAAGAAAGCCAAGCAACCAAGAGAATATATTGACAGCAATGTCAATTTAAAAAATATATGAGAAAAGATTCAGTGAATGTAAGTATTCAAGATTACAGTCTACTTTTGGTGCCTGTTTAGCAATTTTCATTTAAGATTTTAAGGAGCTAATTTGATTTATAAAATGTTTAAGTGTCATGGTTTGCAAAATGCAATGAGCATGAATGTGTTTAAATTCTGAGTTTCTGTAGATTGCAGAAATCAAGCATGCTTCAGAAATGTGGTTAATGTATTCTATAGTTTATCAATGAATGGCAAGAAAACAAACATGCATGTATCATACTGATATCGCGAATGCTGACTATTTGCTACATTAACTATGCGCAATCGGAACATCGCTCGGCCGTTTCCGTCAAGTCGAGAAAAACTTGCAATGGTTAAGTCGCCATATCAGTGAAAAATTCTCGAGCGCGACATTAAACTGTATACAACCAACCAACGTTACCAAAAGCACGGCATTGAAAATAAAAGTCAAGTAACATAGCCGGTGAAGGGCTGCAAAATGTAGGGGTATACTCGGCCTTTGAACAGGGAGGGATCTTTATCATGACACAGGGTCTAGGTTTTTGCGGTTTCGTCCAAAGGAGTGCCCCATTTAGTAGCCTCTTACGACAAGCAAGGGGTACCGAGGATCTATTCCAACCCGGATTCCCACCGGGCAAGGTGAATATGATTATTATTTTTTTAGTTTTTAAATTGTACATACTGCTTTTGTGAGATTTTCTTTCATATAAATTCAGAAAACTGATTACAATAAAAAGAGAACTGTCCAAGAATTAACAAACCTGGGAAGAAAAGACCAATCCCCTGAACTTATAAGAGCAAATTGTCCTATTGTAAGCAGGATCATTTCATGTTATATAGGGCTCACAGAGGGTGTGACCTGTCAACTCCTCCTACGTACTTGATCACACCTCTGATATGTTGAGGGCCCCGTGTTTGCCCTACTCTTAATTTTGTATTTTTTAGAGATTACGAGATTGATTATTATTCGTTATCTTTTCATTTGGTAAAGATAGGTAAGACTTTCCACGAACACATATTACACCTGTATAAAAGTAGGAATTTTTTTAAAATAATCAATTAAAAAACTAAATGAAAATAACTTTTCCAACATCGTTGCTTTATTCTGAAGTGAAAGTATGTAACATCTATGTTTTGGATCCAGCATGGTCACACACACACACACACGCACATATATATAATCCAGAAATAAGTATAGAAATTCTAAACAAGTAGTAGTATAATAGTATAATAAAAATATCATAAAGTCGATTGAGTATATACTCGATTGATTGATTGTTTGTTTGTTGTTTTCCGCCACACTCAACAATTTTACAGTTATCTGGTGGCGTCCAGTTTTTATAGGTGGAGGAGAGAACCCAGATACAATGTACCCGGGAAGAGACCATCGACCTTCCGAAAGTAAACTGGCAAACTTTTTCACATATATCGGCGCGAGCGAGATTCGAACCCGCGCCGACTAGAGGTGAGAGGCCTTATGATTTTGACCGCACTGCTCTAACCACTCGGTCACGGAGGCCCCCGCAGTATATACTTGACTAGTTTCTTCAATTCTTCAGGAGTATACTGAATATTGCTTAGTTACACATGTACACAGGGATTGCAAAATGATACCTTAAAGTGCCAATGTATTGTTACGCTTAAGTAGAGTTCATCATGACGTCATAATATAACGTCCGTAAAATAATACGAGAAAGTTGTAATATTACAAAAAAAAAAAAAAGATGGGCGGGCATGGGTGGGTATCGAATCAGTTGAGAGACATAAACACCATATGCAGGTGATAATGGAGTATTACTACATAGATATGGGAAGTTGACGGTGGAGAACCTCTAGTCGACCATTGTTAAATATATTTTAAAGCTATTATATATATATATATATATATATATATATATATATATATATATATCCAAATGAATTAAAATCGCAGTGTACGGTATAAGATATTCAAAGAAATTAAACAAAACAAAACAAAACAAAAACAAAGAAACAAAAAAAAAACAACAAAAAAACAAAAACAAAACAAAACAACCCACAAACACAAACATACACAAAGGTTAATCATAATTGCTATGCAAGGTTGCTATGTAATGATACTTCGTGATAGTCGCTATGTAATATTGCTATATACGACTTCATAAACAACATATTTCAATACCTGAATTTGAGAAATAAAAGTTAGTGAACATTTAGATGTATGTGGCCACGGACAAGTTACTGTATTTCCGTTGTATAAACTTTACACAGAAAATACTATTTCCTGACGATAAAAAGAAAGACACTTTATTCAGACTCACTGTGAAAACTGTTTGCTCTGATAATCTATGACGTTATGTGTTTAACGCAATAAACATTTCCCTCTATTTGTTCATGACGTTGTTTTGTACGCGAAATGTCAAAACGCCTTTACGACGTCAAGACATTTCAAAACAATTTTACGATATAACGTCTGAGGATTTTTAAAGGAAAGCGCTTGCATTATGATTTACATTTGCGCACGCGCGCGCGCGTGTGTGTGTGTGTTTTTTTTTTTGTTTTTTTTTTTTAAATTTCTTTAATATATATATATATATATATATATATATATATATATATATATATATGTGTGTGTGTGTGTGTGTGTGTGTGTGTGTGTGTGTGAAAAGTCATCAATCGTAATCGATGAATTTGAATGGTAAATTATTATGAATAGAACTTGAAATGAATAAATGCAAAAGTGAAGATCACGAAAAGTGACCAATATCATAAACCCATAAAGAATTCAACGTCATTCAGAGTACAGCAAAATTTTCATAATTTCAAGCAGTTATTTTTCACAAATAAAGTGAAGTTTTGCTGAGCAATGATAGTCGTGGAGTTTTCCACCGTTTATGGCTGCACAGTTTTCATGTGTTCCTCCGTTAGGTTGATATGCTGACCAGTTTGTATAATTCATCGTGTTGTTAGATCGTGCCCAGCACCAGGAACCTTCAGAGAAAACATCAGTTCCTCCCGTCCACCAAGTATCCGTAACATCTATAAATATCACAGACAGCCAATTAACAGAATCATCGTCTTGATATCTTAGGAGACACTTGTTAGTTGTACGTGCATGCTTTTACTTTATATTACAAATACTGTCAGGTAGTTTTCTGTTATACTTTGATATAAAATAACACATACACACATACACACAGACACACACACAGATACACAAAAAAAACCCACACACAGAGATACACACATAGACACAGACACACAAACAGACACACACACAAACAGACACACACAGATACACACATAGACACAGACACACAAACAGACACACACACAAACAGACACACACAGATACACACATAGACACAGACACACAAACAGACACACACAGATACACACATAGACACAGACACACACACACGCGCGCGCACACACTACTGTACTACTACTACTACTACTACTACTACAAGACGACTAATCATAATAAACAGTGCAACTCTTTAAGACCAGAGTTTTATTTACGACTGCATTTCACGTGCTTTTGATCTTCGTAAATTAATTTGATCCTTAATTAGGTCGGGATAATTGGAGATCACATTGCAATATGTCCGACTGATCGGAAGGTTTAGTGAGGTTCAATCTCTGATCCAGACAATAACGTATTGTATATACTAGTTTTAGTTAGTTTTTCTTGGAAACTCAACAGTGCAGAGGGATTCATTATCACACTGGTTTAGAAAAAAATTCCTATAAGATCATCCATCTAATTAAAAACAACCTCCCGTGGTTATGTGTCGTACTTTAACAGAACAACCATTCAAATAATAACATTTTGATGTCAAAAAAGTTTACAATTATTTTCAAATTTTTATTGTGCGCGTCGTTGATCAAAAGTGCTCTCTCTCTCTCTCTCTCTCTCTCTCTCTCTCTCTCTCTCTGTATATATATATATATATATATATATATATATATATATCGTCTATCAATTTTATTAACAAAGAATCAATCAATCAATATCAACAAAGAAAGAACAGGGGCGTGTAAGGAGTTATTTTTCTCCCACATGGATCAATGAAGATTGAATATTTTCAAATGTCAGAAAAATGAGTTTTCTTGATCTTTGTGCATCATTTGTTAATATTAAGTTTAATATGGTAACAAAAACATTGCCAGTGTGTGTTGTAAATGTGTTAGATATAGGGTTAGAAAATCAGCTACTTTGCATTTTTGTATTAATCTTGATAATTTACTGAACTTATTAGCAATTTTTTTCTATATGAATGGGTCTTTTCTCCATACTAGAAACACTTTTAATAAAAGAAAAACTTTCAAGCATTTTCGTTATTCTTCTATGAAAATGGAGTCTCAGTCCATTATATGTAAATTTTATGATTCTACAAAAATCTGTTTCACTGTATAAACATTGTCAAACTACATGAGTTATCATCAGTGATCTTCATGTGGCGCTGTGGAAGAAACAATGGATTTTAAATTATTTCTTTTAAATCTGGAGGGTGTTCGAATCTCACCTGGTATCTTTTTTTTTCTTTTTTAATTTTTACACATGTATTTCTTTGATATCGAACATTTCTAATCGTATCAAGCAAAACTACTTTATAGATTAGAATTTTTGAAACATCCTATTAAAAAAGGCCGAAAATGCGGGCCTATATATTCACGCCCTGTAATGTAAACAACGCCGACACCAAGATCGTACGGGTGTGTGTTATGCAAAAAAAAAAAAAAAAAAGAAAAAAAAAAAAAAAAGCTTACAGGAAAATACAAGAGAAAAGTAAGTCCAAATATATCTCTGTTGCTGCAACAGAATGGGATATGTACAGATGAATATTCCTTGATTTGCAATTATTGTAGACCGCGAGTTTGTAGTAAGCAGAATGTTCAGAATGTACAGGGTGTGACTAAAGAAAGTAGCGATAGTAATACCCTTCCTTTAATATCAATTGGAAATAGCATAGAGTATGCACAATTTGTCGATCAAATAAAACCACACTCACGGATATACCAATTACTGCGCGAACAGAGATATTTTTATAGTTTGGTGTTATTGCTCCGGCAGGTAGTCGTTGTGTTGTGCATTTGTGTGGCAAACATAGTTTAAAAAAAGAAAATATTGAGAAGCATGCATATGGAAATGCCGAATGCAACATGTCAACAAACAAAATTGCCCATTTGTTGTCTAATGTTAGAGAGCATGTAGTTACATTAGGAAGACGTCACCTTGACTTTGACCTTAATGTTGATGATTTTCACACACGGCTTGGTTTATCAACCTCTAACTTTGACAGCCTTGTGAAATCTGTCCACTCCTTGCAGAATACAAAATTGAGATCTTCAAGAAATGCAATTGGTATTCTAGTGTTTAAACTAAGAACTGGTCTCTCAAACGCAGTAATTGCAACATTACGTGCGTTTAGAAACAAACGAGTTGTTAGTCATATCATTTAAAGTGCTCGGCTTGCTCTTTTGCGTGATTTCGTTCCAGAAAACATTGGTTTTCAGCATATCACTCTTAAAAAAGTTGTAGAAAATCACACTTCTGACATTGCAAAGCCATTGTTTTCTGACCCCATTTCTAACAGGGTCATCTTGGTTCTGGATGGTACATATATCTTCACTCAAAAGAGTTCAAAATATGTGACAAGTTTCAGAGATTGACATATTCAATGTACAAAAACAGACCACTAGTCAAACCGTTCATCATAACCAGTACAGATGGGTATATCATGGATGTACTGGGCCCATAGGTTGCAGATGGAAACAACAATGACTCGTCAATCATTACTCATGTCATAAAGTCTAATTCAGGGAAGTTTATGGACTTTATGAAAGAAGACGACATTTTGATCGTTGATCGAAGATTTCACGATGCATTGGACTTTCTAAGTGATTGTGGGTTTCAAAAAGAGATGCCTCACTTTCTTCAAAAGTCAATGAAGCTACATACCACTTTAGTGGTCAACTTGTCAAGTGCGTGACAAAATTACGCTGGGTCGTAGAGGCAGTTACCAAATTTGTAAATTTCATGATCCCCAGGGTAGAGGTCCTGACCCCAGGGCGGGGCCAAACTTGGTATATACTGTTTATGTGTAAAACACTTAAATAACATCTTATTTAGTGCTGTTGATGCTAAATTGAAACTAAATGGATATTTAGACAGAACGGGTAGTCCTGTACCAAAATTGTAAACGATGACCTCAGGGGTAGGGGTTTTAGCATCAAGATGGGACGAAAATGGTCAGTGATTAAATGTGTTAACAACTGAACACATTAACGTCATTTCAGTAGATATATTTTCAATTCTTTTCAGTTTTGGTAAAAAGCATCTTGGGGACAAGGGAGACATAAATTGTAAATTATATGCATGATTATGATGTCCACAAAGCTCTCCAGATTGTCATGATACTCAGGTGACCGTTAAGACCCGTGGGCCTCTTGTTTTGTTAACGTTATGGTACCTTTTTGAAATATAATTTGTCAAATTATTTTAGTCAACTCCAGTGTTAACATTTTTTGTTTTGGAAATAGCTGTACTAAAAATAAATTTGGATTATCTTTCTTGAAAAGAGGGTTGTCGTTCTTGCGGGGGATTTGCAAGGCATTGTACGCCTCTGTTCTTTGGATACAGACAGAGAACATTTTATCTAATGTAACATTTGATATTGTTACCCATCTCCATATTATCCAGCCCCGTGAGGACCCGGGTTAGAATAGATCCTCAGTACCCCTTGCTTGTCGTAAAAGGCGACTAAATGGGGCGGTCCCTCGGATGAGACCGCAAAAACCGAGGTCCCGTGTCAGGCAAATGTGGCATGATAAAGATCCCTTCCTGCTCGAAGGCCATCAGCGCCGAGCATAGGCCTAAATTTCGCAGCCCTTCACTGGCAATGGTGACGTCTCCATATGAGTGAAATATTCTCAAGAGGGACGTTAAAGCAATATAAGCTGCCAAAATTGCAATTTTTTTATAGTGGCATTAAAAGAGGTTAAACGAACGTTGATATGATTGAAAAAAAGAACTGCATCGAATTTCCTCTCTTATGCATCGTTTACACACCTTTACGTGATGAAAAATATATTCCTCGATATTCCGTTTGACCCTAACAATGGCAGCTGATTAATCGTCGGCGACAATCCCGAAGATAACCGATGTTGACACGAATGATTCTGATGCTGTTCGGGGTGGATCGGGTTGTATCCGGGTCATTAAAATATCGACGGCGAGGTGAGATAAAATTCTAGTTACCATCATTATTTTGGCATTGTTAACGATGTTATATGTTTTCAAGTTATGATAGTATGTTTTTTAGTTATGATAGTTTTAAGGGATCGCTCGAAACATTACGCAAAATTCCAAAGTCGGCTTTCTCCCTCGCTTTGAACCTTTCGTGTCAGACATCTTTCGTGCTTACCGGAAATATTGCGCTTGCGCATTTGATTTTGCCGAATGAGTTCAACTTTAGGTCATTGCATACGGAAATAATGTCGGGAAAATTAAGGTACGGGAAGACTTAATTTCAACTGTCGAACATTTTTGCATTTAATGCAAAAAATACAACATGTCAAAAGTTTATTCGATAAAATCAGGTATAAGAAGGTAGATGTTTACAAAATTTTCGATTAAATTTTAGGACCCCAAAATAACAATTTTGACAGCTTATATTGCTTTAAACAATATACAACCAACCATTTAATCCATGAAATGAGCTGAGAATAATACTGGTCTATGTACCTTCGCTTTGTATCCAGCTTTCTTCTTCACTGTTTTCTATTGCAACGAGGTGAGCTCCCATTAAAATGCATTTCCCCTAAAATGAAAATATTTTCCAATTTTTCTTAAAATATACAAGTACAAAAACATAATAGATTCAAAATTTATATCTTAAAAAAGGTCGTCAAGAATTCATTAAGGCTGGCAAAAGATAATTGATGGGAACTTCCCGAGAACGGAGAAAGCAGTTCCCTGAGAAAAACTACTTACACAATGCTTCCCCGAGTCCAAGTACTCGGACAAACATGATAAGATCAATGAAATGAATAAAAAACCCATGGAATAGTGAATACGCTGATAATGAATATTACATGCCTGTAAATCGAAATAGAGGTTTACATGAACAAAATTTACATTATGGAGAAGTTTATAGTGTACTTTGGTAAAATAATAGTTCTTCAGTTTGGTAAATATTGGACTACAATTTCTATTTTGTGTGTTTCTTTGATGAGATCTGTGTTAAGCTTGACTTTAATTTCATTCCTCCTTTTGAGACTTGAGTTTTTGATTATTTCTCCTTCAGCTGTATAATTCAACAGAATTTCAAAAATTCAAAAATCACTGGCATTGCTAGACTTCAAAAAATTTTCAAACCAAAAAACGCGATTCAAATAAACGATCATCTAACGCTATTGGGTTAGCAGAGACACCAAGCCTACTGCATAACCACCGACTCGTCATAGCGAAACTTAGGAGGAAATTATCAACACCAGTGGAACCTTCCCGACAACAAATTATGCTACATCACGACCATTCGGCTACAAAATAAACTGATCTTGTTAGTCAATTCCTACATCTTGGAGCTGAGGATTCTGAAATTAGATTCTGTTGTGAATTTTGTCTGGAGCCATCGTTGGTATAACCAGTCTGTTCACACTGCAGTCTCCTATTGTCTGCGTTATAACAGATCGTGGCGAACAGGGGAACATTAAACAAGCATTGTGCTAGTATTACATAGCAATACACGTCTCCTACCGGCCGTGAGTCAAGTCCTTCGCCTAATAGTCTGTGTGAACAATCTTACCACAGCAGCTTACGTACTATCATAAAAAAGGAATATATATATATATATATATATATATATATATATAAAAGCACTAGGAAACCAACAACACTAGAAATCCTAAAGTGTCGGATCTAACGAGTAGATACTTAGTCACGAAATCGAATATAAAAAGCACTAAGGATGACTAAACGACACGAACAATCAAAATTGTCAAATTTTCGGGACACCCAGTCCCTTCTTCAGGACAAACTACAGATATATTACATTAAGAAAACATAAAAGAAAAAATAGCACTAAATCTAAAACTACAAATAAAACGAAACTAAACTTTCAAAAAACTACATTTTGGAGTTGATTAGAGAACAGTTTAATGATAAGGTTTATATGTCCGGTCAGTCGGGTGTACTGAGTATGACTGTAGGTGTGAATCGGACAGTCATACTCAGTACACCCGACTGACCGGACATATAAACCTTATCATTAAACTGTTCTCTAATCAACTCCAAAATGTAGTTTTTTGAAAGTTTAGTTTCGTTTTATTTGTAGTTTTAGATTTAGTGCTATTTTTTCTTTTATGTTTTCTTAATGTAATATATCTGTAGTTTGTCCTGAAGAAGGGACTGGGTGTCCCGAAAATTTGACAATTTTGATTGTTCGTGTCGTTTAGTCATCCTTAGTGCTTTTTATATATATATATATATATATATATATATATATATATATCTCGCACAATATAAGAGGCCAATGGGCCACAATGCTCACCGAATCACATCGACACTGTTATTCTTCATCAGATTTTTAAAGGAATTTTTAACCCCTTTTATTCCCAAGAAAAATTTTGACCCCATATTATGACCCAGCCCTAGCCCCACAGGGTCAAGACATAACCAAATTGAATCCACACAAGATAGGGATGCATCCATAACAGTATTACTAACGTATTTTACAGTCAGACTTGTAGTGTTCGGGGGAAGATATTTTAAACGATTTTGTTTATATCCTTGTACTATGTAAAACTTGATTGCATTCTAGTCCTACTCTTAAACGTAGGGTCCATAATTTGAAAACAAAAATAAGGAAACTTGAGTCCATGTAATTCTTTTTTTTCTTTTTTAATATTAATATGAATTAGTATGTGTCCTGCGACTTGTGAAAATATTGTTTTAAAATTTCTTACATACTTTGAATCCAAATTGTAGCCACACCCAAGTGTCAGGGCCATGATCTGATCGAATATGAATCTGCAGTACATAATGCTTGTATATCAATATGACTGATCATAGCCAGGGATTCTTGAGAAGAATATTAAAAGATGTAAAATTTTGATGTCTGTTGAGGCTCCAACCTATCTCCTGGGGCCATGGTTCAAACAAACATAAATCTGCACTACCTAAAGATGATTGCATGCCACTCATCGCCCTGTTGTTCTTGAATTCCCCACATATACTCCCACATAAATCTTGGAATCAGTGTTGTGGTCCAAAACTACCCGTAGGACATTGATTTGATAAAATTTGATTATATACTTCTTGAAGATGCTTGCATATTAATATAAGTAATCCTAGTCCTGTTTCTCTAGAGAATAAGATTTTAAAATTTTCTACTACATAAAACATAACCGGTAGCAAATTTTTATCCGTAATTCATGCTAGTACCGAAGTACTTAGCAACTGGGTTGGTGAATAACCTCGGGGACTAACAGTCCACCAGCAGAGGCATCAACCCAGTGGTTGTAATATAAAACATAACCGGTGCCAATTTTCATGCACCAGTTGCGCATTTCGACAAATGCTGTCTCTTCAGTGATGCTCAAGTCAAAAATGTTGGAAATCCGAAATAAGAAAAAACTTGGAAGAGATGAAAGAACCAAAAATACCAAATAGTGGAGCCAAATCTGGCAAAGGATCAGAGCTATGCATGAGGGAGATAATCCTTAATTTTGAAATGAATTTCTTGATTTTATAACAGCAAATTTTTATCCGTAATTCATGCTAGTACCGAAGTACTTAGCAACTGAGCTGGTGAATACCCTCGGGGACTTACAGTCCACTAGCAGAGGCATCGACCCAGTGGTTGTAATATAAAAGAACCGGTACCAATATTCATGCACCGCTATATATTGTTCTGTAAAACCTTGCTCCCCTATTGAGGCCCCTTCCGAATCCCCCCCCCCCCTCAACTTGACTGATCATAAACTGGAGGTTCATGAGAAGATTCTTTACGACTTTTCATTAAATTTTCCTATTAGTGGCCCTATCCTACCCTCGACGGCCACCAACTGCACTAATTTGAAAACGCATTTTCTGACGATGCTTGCATTTTAATATGATTTATCATGACCTTATTGAACTTGACACCGTTGACGGGGACGCCGACAGGCAATGGACAAATTTGAACAGAAAAGCTCAAATGAACCTTTAGCTCACGTGAGACAAAAACAGACAACGGGACAGGAAACCAGGTGTTACAATATTTGTGAAAATAAGTCAACCGTAGGAAAGTGAAATTCAATCTGTATCTATTTATTACGTGCCAATTTTCAGGTCCCTAAGTTAAAACATTGTATAGACAAAAGTCCGGAAACTATATCAGACACAACGTCTCATAAATCTCGTAATCAGCTATGACAAATATTAACCGGTCAACATACATTCAACAAGCGGAAGCATGTTCTGCATGATAAATTTTTAAACTGATTGTTTGTTTTAGCTCTCGTTGAGAATTTTTTCAAAATATGAAAGACATCACCAGTTGTACGTGAAGTACACAAATTTAAACCTATGCTTAACGCTCAGAGCCGTATAAGTGAGGGTTCTTTAATGTGCCAACGTCTGCCGCGACACAGGACCTCCGTTTTTAAGGTCATATCTGAAAGACCCGTGATTCTCACTTCTAAATGCCGAGCGTTTGGCGAAGGAGCAATTACTACCTATGTACACATCTTAGGCTTTGCGGGTTATAAATAAACTGCACAAATTTAGATTATACCGTATAACATAGGTCAAAATTACCTTCATTCCTTATAATTTACTGCAAAAAGACAAAATTACATTGTACAAGTCTTAGTTTATAATTAAATGTAAATAGAAATTGCTTGCACCGCGGAAGGATATATACCGAAAAACTGTCGACCACAAAGGAGGCCATCTTGGTTCTTCGTATTACCGGAACATGTACTTTATTCATCAAATTTGAAAACTTAAAAGTGGAGGTTGCAACATATCTTGAACGCAGAAAATATGTGTAGCCTACATAAGTAGGCCTAATGTTTACTTCGCAGAGCAAGATCGACTTTAAAGTAGCTCCGATAAAAGTTTAGATCTGGCATCACGCAAAATACGTCATGTACCAGAAAATGCAATGTAGTTTGCGATTTAGACATTTTTAATTGCATAAAAGTTTTAAACTACATACAGCATTGTCACCAATTAAATCCGACACAGTAAAATATGTTAACAAGCAATTCATAGAGTATATCGATGTGACGTGACGTCATTTGGAACGAGATTTGAGTGCTGTTCATTGTCTTGACCTTTACATCATGAAAAATGTTTTGGGTATCAACAATAGGTATTTTATTGTGCACGTTTAATTCCGTTGATTTTCAATTTCATATAGAATCCTATCAACAATGCTGCGATGTATAAAAAAAGTAGTGCCGACTTCGTTGTCAAGGGGGCGTAAGTTACATTACACAATGTAAACTAAAATTTTTCCAGTGTGCTCAGCCAATCAAATTGCGTGTTACAAGTAAAATTAAATTATTTCACCATATTATCAATGAACTCTTTTACTAGTCTTTCTGACTCTTTTTCATGAACTTCCGTGACAACTCCAAAACGTTACCTGAGCAGATCCCCATTGAAGTGCCTGCTTAACAAAGCAGTATTCAGTCCCAGCATTCACCTTCCATTCAACAGGGCAGGCTGTAATAGGAGTAAGATTGTTTAATGCAGATTAATTGCAAAACTTTTATGAATTGTCTTGGAAAGCAACGAACTCCCTTTTTTTGATATATTTCTGATAGCAGCACTGTGGTGTGATTGTATAAAAATGGTCTGTTTACAGGCTCATTATAGGGCCTAATCTTGATATATTTTTAATATAATAATACCAACATAGTACTTTATAGTTACAGACCAGAAGCAGATCCTCCGAAAGTAACAATTACATTATAACTATTATAATATGGCGTATTTTATTTAAGAAATAAGATATCCTTTTTTGAATGTTATTGGGATATGACATGAAATTAGTCACGTGATCAAATCCTATAACGCCCGAAGTAGTAGATTTGATCACGTACCATCAAAAAATGATATCTTATTTCTTGTATCTGTATATCTGTTTCCATTTATGTTGTTCTCATCAAGCTTCCATACTTGTGTAGGCAGACGATCGTACAACACAAGATATAGTTCGTTAAATTTTGAGCAAATAATTAATTGGGAACAATATCTAGGAGAATATAAAATATAAATATTTATGTTATAAGGAATAAAAAAGATGAAACAAGTGTAAAATAAAGATAATTCAGAGCATCAAGTCAACTCAATTAAAACAAGAAGAGCGGAGTAAACTATATCCGGTTAATCGGTGATGGTCACAGGATCTATGAGAAATGACGGAGGATAAATGGATCCAGTTGACTTTAAGCTCTAGGTCAGGTTTTTGGAAGGGAATAACGACATGTTCATCGTTAGGACTCATGGTTGTCGCATTTTAGGCCTACTGACAGATTTAGACGAGGTGCAGGTACGTTGTATTTTTTACTCCCAGGGTGTGTAAGAGAAGATAAACACGAAAGGAAAGAGACATTTGTTCAATCGAAAAATTTTTGTTGAGGGATTTAAATGAAGACTCGAAAGGATGCACTGACTTGAACAATTTTTCGAGCTCGAAACTAGCCTCATTGTCATAATGTTAATATCAAAGACCTCGCATGAATTTGACATATTTCAGAAGTTGCAGTTTTAGTTGCAGACGGTATTTTAAAAGATTAAACAACTAAACGGTATGTGTAATGCATGTTTCCGTTTAAATTCATTAATGAAATTCTTGTCTATTTACAAAATAAACTCTATGGAAATATTCTGATGCGTTTTATTTATTTTGTTTCTGTTATGATGTCAAGAATGGTGAATCTATCGAATACTTTTGAAGCGGTGATTGTATTCATACGCAAGAAAAAAGTCTGATCACGTGAATGATTTCATGGGAAGGAAAATTGAATGTCAATTTCCTTAGTAGTGTCATATAAACATTGGGAAACTCACTGCATCTATGTAAAATATAATGTGTATCTATATTGCTTACGAAAATTATTTGTAATTCATTATTTCAGAATTATTCAATTAATAGAAACCTGTTTCATATGACAATAAATGCATTTGGTTTGACCGTAATGTGATTATCATTGAAGTTGTTGAGACATTTTTGCAGACCCTTTTAAAAACGCGGAGACAAAGCAGCGTGCATGCAGCATGATTTGTACGGCCATGCATGTACAACATGTGAAAGAGACCGTGTACAAACGCAGACTATCAAGTAAGGACATATGTAGATAGTAGAAGTAATGTGTAACGCAGGAATGTTGATGGGGGTAAAAAATAAGAGCATGAGTATCTCTATCGTGTTCAGATCAGTAGAAGTCATGTGTAACGCAGGCAAATTGATGAGGGAAAAAAAGCACGAGTATATCTGTCGTGTTCAGGTCAGTAGAAGTCATATGTAACACAGGCAAATTGATGAGAAAAAATAAAAGCACGAGTATATCTATCGTGTTCAGGTCAGTAGAAGTCATATGTAACACAGACAAATTGATGAGAAAATATAAAAGAACGTGTATATCTATCGTGTTCAGGTCAGTAGAAGGCATGACTTACGTTAAATTTAATATAATAATAATGATATTATTAGTTGCTCTCAGTCTAAGTGTACTCAAAATCACTGTAAAGAACGACATATATTATCATACCCAGAAAACACCCATAGTCCAGCTTTTCCCATTTTCCTTCTGGGGTACAATAGACGGTGCTTTTGTTACCGACAGCTACAAAACCAGACGTACAGTTGAATGTGACAGATTGCGGAGCGCTTGTCCTCTGGACTATATAGCCATTCAATAAGGTAGGAACAGGTTCGCTGCACTCTACAAGATCAGGATGAATTACTTTTAAAATGTAATAATATAAGGAAAAACTGTCGGGGGGGGGGGGGGTATGAGTTCATAAAGCGACTGGAGCACGTGGTTAATTGGGATATGTGTACAATCACCATGTGAACCAATTGCTTTATCATCTCATAACCTCCATTCAAACAAGACAGTTATTCTTTAAATTTACGTTTTCCTTATTTGCGTAAAATTCCTTTGATTGCTTCAACCGTCATGGCAGTTATTCTGTATGCATCATCAATCGGAACTCCTCAAATGTCTCGACGCACTCGAAATTTATGTCGAGTGCACGGGGCATTCAAAGAGTACCGCTTGATACTTCATTTGGCATTCTTTTAAATGCTGGCTTGAGTAACGTCACAATAGACAAGCGAGAGTGAGGTGGCCCCTGAGATCATAAACCCATTGCCTACTTGGTAGTTATATATAGAACAGAATGTTAATGTATACTCAGTTCTTTATTACTTTGTGACATACATGTATCTAATATGCTTGAGATCAATTGATTGCAGTACTGTATAGAGGATTAATTTCACGGGTTGTAAATTTCACGGGTTGTAAATTTCACGGTTTTTCTTATTTAGACATCCCCAGGCTCATGAATTTGCGGATTTGAATCGTTAAAAATTCACCCCACCTCTTTATCTGTATTTTAACGCATCGTGTAGTAAAGAAAAAAAGAGACAACTCCAATCTTCCCCCTGAAGAAGTGAGCTGTATTCATTCAGTAACTAAACAATTCTCAGGAAGCTTAAATACCAGAGTATTCAGTATTAAGGCGAACAAAAAGAGGCATTAAAGGGACATGGACACGATTTGAGCCAAAAAATTTCAAATTTTATTTTTTCATTTTATATTTGGTACGCGCGTGTAAATCAACGACGAGGCCGCGTGTATTTTAATAAATCAGACATCGATAAATTGATCAAACCGCATAGTAAAGGATCAATTGAGTTAAAGCGTTATTGATGGAAGGATCTAGAAATGACAAATAATACGTGACATAAAAAATTAATTGAAACATAGTTCGTAATTATATAAAGCTACATTTGTACGGTAGGTGTCTTGTATACTGACTACATAAAATTCCGATATTATCTGGTAGCCTAAGTGAACTAAAACAAGTGATACCCCTTTTTTTGATAAAACCTATTCACAGTTTCTTAAATTCGCGGATGTGTCTTGACCGTGAATGTAGCGAATATTTTCACAGCGAATTATTTCCCCCTATATTTTTGGTTCTGTCTTGGCATCCAGTAGATTAATTTATACGCGTGAGCATTTCTCCGCACTACTTTGTTCGTTAGTTAGTTTTTGTTTGTTTTTTTTATTTATTTATCATTTATTATATTTTTGTTTATGGTGTTTGTTTGTTTGTTTGTTGGTTGGTTGTTTTTTGGTTTTGTTTTGTTTTTTGTTTGTTTGTTTGTACATATCCATTTAATTAACTTTTAGTGACACATTATCATCTCATTGAAGGAGAGACGTTGTATTGGTTTGCTTCTGACAGTAGGTTGGTAAATGTAGTGTTTACTTTGTGATACTTAATATTTTGATATTAAATGTACATGTTAACCATGGCAAGTAGATGACCGCTATTCATTTTGAGTGGTGAAATGCAACAGGTTGAAGGTCTCTAGATGAAATCAAATGTTTTCCACCAATATCTTCAAAACAATTTGCTTGACATACATTTAGCTTGATATAAAAGAATTGCCATGATAGTACGTCACCTTCATTGGTTCTCGTTAAGAGACCACAAGGGTTAGTAGGATGCATATAATACAGCAGTCCGACCATTAACTAGACAACCTGTAGAAATATCATCTTCTTAGGCAGGATGATCAGGGTTAGAAGATGTCCATGAATAATTTTAAGATAATGGGAACTCTTGGCATACATATACCAACTGTTATCAAACCAATAACACACCGTCCTTTTACTAATCCATCATCAGTGGGTTTGGTTTTTGTTTCTGTATTGATTTACCATTCGAGATTTTAGTCATATAGACACGTCACCAGCTTTAGGTGAGTTGCATCAAATTCTGACCTTGCATGTCGCTTACGGCCTCTTAGCCTTGACGGTTCTTTATCCTTTAATGCCCCATCCGAAAGACTTCCATTTTTGATAAGGAAAGTTTGGTAAATGAACGTTCATTGCCTATGTTAAACGTCTTAGATTTGAAGCAGCTTTGGGATGGAGAACTGAACCCGGATCCTTGAAGCGAACGCCCTAATCACTAGGTTATCACGACCGGTTGCCTTAGTTATTGACAATACTTTGCCTGTATGTTTTATAAATATGGATTTCACATTGGGAAAGAACTTACAAGTTTTACAAACATGTCTTTACTTCGAGCATTTCGTTATATGTTGTAAATTGTCTGCTTTGTAGAATATCATTTCCTATTTTCAGTGTAAGAGTTTGGTCTTTGTATTGCATTAGCTGGCTGAACGTCCATAACTCAAGTTAATTTGACCCCAATTTCCTGCTTGTTTCTCTGAACATGCCCAAATGCATTCAATTGCACAACATAATTTGCCAGACCGTTGGCGCGGACTACTCACAAACAAGAGACACATATTTTATGATTACTGGTGTTACCTAAAGGAATGCATATAGAAGTATTGGAAACCGTCTTCAAACATTTGGAGTAACGGTTACATGTTACATCGCCACATTTGTTGCTCTGGTCGTTCATCTGTAAATATCGAAAATATACAATTAGAGACTTAATGCATTTTAATTACTTATCAAAACTCTGGGAACCACATTCAAGAAAGGTAGATTTCTTGCTGTGGTCTTCAACTCAAAATTTAGATTTGCTGACGGCGTTTTATCCACTAACAATGCTCATTATCATTCATATGTCGATTCTATATATATCCCAATTAACTCGAAATCAGACACCACAGAGAGGGTCTTCCATATCTGCTTCATATATGGATATTTTATTAAACACGAAGGAAAATTAACAAATCATCTTTATGAAAGAAGGGATTACTTCAGCTTCTCTATTGTCCGCTTCCCATATTTTTGTAGCAATATTCCATTATTACTAGCAAATGATTGATTGATTGATTATATATTGTTTAACGTCCCGCTCGAGAATTTTTCACTCATATGGAGACGTCACCATTGCCGGTGAAGGTCTGCGAAATTTAGGCCTATGCTTGGCGCTTATGGCCTTTGTGCAGGGAGGGATCTTTAACGTGCCACACCTGCTGTGACACGGGACCTCGCTTTTTGCGGTCTCATTCGAAGGACCGCCCCATTTAGTCGCCTCTTACGACAAGCAAGGAGTACTGAGGATCTATTCTAACAACCCGGATCCCCACGGGGTACTAGCAAATGAAAAGGCCAAGATAACTAACAGTATTCAATGTCTCTCAATAATCCACTACGTGAGAGTACATGTATGTTCTGCGTATGATCAAATTTTAAATGGAGGCAGGCTCTGACAAATAAGTTGATATTACTGCTATTTCAACAGTCTTGTACAAAGTCAGTCTTTCGCAAATTCTGGGGTTGTTATTTAAGAAATAAGATACATTTTTTTGAGTGTTATTGGGATATGATATGAAGTTGGTCACGTGATCAAATCTTATAACGCCCGAAGTACATTTGATCACGTACCAACTTCATGTCATACCCCAATAACACTCAAAAAATGAAATCTTATTTCTTATATTTATATTTCTGTTTCGATTTGTGTTGTTCTCATCAAGCTTCCATACTTATGTAGGCAGACGATCGTACAACACAAGTTATAGTTCGTTAAAGTTTGATCGATAAATAATTGGGAACAATATCTAGGAGAATATGAAATATAAATATTTATGTTAGAAGGATTAACAAAGATGAAACAAGTGTAAAATAAAGATAATTAAGAGCGTCAAGTCAACTCAATTGAAAACAAGAAGAGTGGAGTAAACTACATCCGGTCAATCGGTGATGGAGAAACGGTGGCGGTCTCCTACCTTATTTGAATTTGTAAACGCAATTGTTAAACAAAGATTTCGAAAGAAATTCAGATGATCTAGGAGAGATGACGAAAGATAATTGGATTAAGATGATGTTAAGTTGTACGTCAGGTTTTTGGAAGGGAACAACGGCATGTTCATCGTTAGGACTCGTGGTTGTAGCATTATACCGACAGATTTAGACGAAGTACAGGTACGTTGTATTTTAAAATTATTTTACTTCCAGGGTGTGTAAGAGAAGATAAACTCAAACTGAAAGAGACTTTTCGTTCAATCGAGAAATTTCAGTTGTAGGATTTAAATAAAAACTCGCAGCGGTGCCCTGACATGAACAATGTTTCGAGCTCGAAACCTGCCTCAGTCATGGCGGTGATGGCTATTGCCCGGTAACAACACGTTACCATCATCATAAAGTGAATCCAAAATTAGATTGTCATAATGTAAATATCAAAGACACTGTATGAATTTGCCATACTTCCGAAGTTGCAGTTCAAGTTGCAGACGGTATTTTTAAAAGATAAAACAAATGAACGGTATGGTGAATGTTTCTGTTTTACTCATTAATGAAATTTGTGTCTGTTTACAAAATAAATTCTTTGTAAATATTCTGATGCGTTTTATTTATTTTGTTTCCGTTATGATGTCAAGACAGGTGAAGGTACCTAGTACAATTGACTCAAATACTTTTGAAGCGGTGATTGTATTCATACGCAAGAAAAAAAATGTCTGTTTATGTGACTGACTTCATGTTATATGACATTGAATGTCAATGTATTAGTAGTTTCATATAAGGGAAAACATTGGCAAATGTAAATACAATGATTTAATTTGCAAATATAACATTTGATTAGATCCCGAATGTTGTCCGACGTGTGTCATAGCAATTGTGAAGCCCAAGTCATTCTTTACATACTCATTCTAACTACTGATTCCTCCGTTTACTTGATCAAGATTACAGGGTTCATGGTTGGTGTGAGCGGTCAACAGAGGATGATTACTCCTCCTAGGCACCTGACCCCACTTCTGGCGTGTCTACGGGGTCTGTATTTGCCAAGCTCTGAATTTTGCATACTTCATAAGATTTATGAGATTAATTACTGTTCATTCTCGTCACATTTTCATTATCATAAGCCGCACATAAACTTCTCCAGAAAATGGTTTCTATTTACATAAAATTCTTCTTGTCGTCAGACTGGACTTTTGAAAAACGTTTAAGAAGATAAAATCAAACAAAATAGTAATGCTTGATAACAGAGCGTCAGCTGTGGACGAAAACGTATCGCCGCCCTATAAAACTGCCTTAAGACAGAAAAATATTGAGTATGCAATCATTCATAATATACTATGTATAGAGGACTTTTACTCTTCTGTAAAGACAAATATTCCAGAGCCCTCTTTACAGAAATCGTGGCTTTAATGACATACAGTAATCTTCAAAAATATATAACATTGGACAGTTATGTAACGTTTTCATTTTCAAATACTTTTTCCCATCAAAAATTTATGGTTGAGTTGCTGGGTTTTGTCCATGATTAAATAAAATATCACCGTTTGTAAAAAAGAGAAACCAACATCATTCAATGGAAGCAACAGGAAGGTGCGGGCATACACATAGAACCACTTACCACAGTCTGTATTTCTTTGTACATGTAGTCGCTATCATTGATCAGTGTCACGGATGCGTTTTTCTTCATGCTGTTCAATTCACATACAAGCAGTTTACGGTTATAGTTAATGGACAGGCAAAATGTGTAAGCCTCGCATTCCCTGGAACACATCATAAACCCTAACTGGCTTACCACTTTGAAAGGGGCATATTGTAATTTTTTTCCAAATTCATGGTCCGTACTAGTGCTGCAAGAACTGTCCATTGTGACATGGTGACATGATATTAAAAGCAATATGAATATTCTGTCAACAGATTTGTAGTTTCTGCATCCGAGAGGCATGTTCCTATTTAAAGAGTATCGTTACGATTCAGTTAAGTCTATGACAGTTCTGCGTATGTATATCTATCATTCTGCACACCTAAACCTATGAGAAGTAATGAAAGTCGAGATGACGCAATATAATGAATAAGTAATGATTGAAGGATGATTATATTTAGAATTCGCAGAGGGAGATACACGCAGTGGTTATGCTCTTAAAGAGACTTCATTCAATCAACAATTAATGGACAAATGTGGATTTTTCAAAATAAAAGTTCATCTTACTTCATTTACTAAATAAAAATGCTAATGCACACAATTACCTACAGTAAAGCCCTTCCGTGCAGTTTGTAATTCACCTCAGCCGATTATTGTTGTTATTTTAATAATGTTGGATCTATCAAATTCATGAAAATGTAAATTTTAATGTTTCTAGTCCAAAGTATTTGAATTGATATTAATATCTAAATGATGTATACTCACCCAATTAAAATAGACAGTCTCTTTTGATTTATGAGTCAGCCCGTGGACTGACTAATTGTAGTGGATCAAAACTTCAAATGCGCTTGCATGGATGGAATTCTGGGGAAAACGAGACCGAAAGAGGACGTCATTCTTTAGAAATAGACTCTGTAATACAGTTTTTATTAAGAATATCATTTGTACAAACACTTCAAAATATGATTTAATAAAGAAGACAATAGGTTTCTTTTAGCCCAGATAAGTCCAAAACCTCAGATTATTACTGAGAAATCAAATATGTATTTTCAGTAACAGAGGCAATGCCCTTTGACCCCGTAACCCTAGAGTTAATTCCATTTCTAAGAAGTAAAATAAAACTTGATTCAGGACTCGAAAACAATTATGGCCCGGGTCCAGTAAATTATGGATTTGGGCTAGTGCTTTGTAAAGAGCCACGTGCCCGTGGGATAGCTAATTTAGATACTTATCAGAATTCCTAAACGATCGAGCTAGTAAATATTAGATGTGTGTGCATCGCATGCAAATAGTTTCTTGATTTCACTTTTGTTAAGTTGTACTATGAAGTAAAACAATTTGATAAATTTCCGAATGTTTCTAAGAACTAGTTGTTTTAAGATGAATATACAATTGACAGGCTTCTAGACTTCACACAAAGGTACAAACCACAGGAAGAGTTCCGAGTTAGTATATCTGAGTCTTCAGTTACAAGTTTCGTAGAATGATCCACCTAATTTGCGATGCTTTCATAATCTGGTGACATTATACTTTCACAAATGACAAAAACAGGTGAACATGATATAAACTATTACGTAAGTTTTAAGTGTAAAACATGGATAAGAATAATAAGATTACGACGTTGTTTTTTTTTTTTTAAACCCGCTATTGATGCTATTTTGAATAATCAAGATAACGGCCCAATATTTTATATGAAATTTGGGCCAGCTGTCTTTATATCCACTGGTCCGAAAGGACAGCAAAATTTATCAATTGACCAGTAAAAATTTCAACTGATAGCCCAAGTGATCAGTGAATAAAAATTATTATTTTTGGCCCTGCTGGATGGTGTTAATTTTTCAATAAAAACTTAACAAACTATAACTGTGTTTCACTGAAAGGTTTATTAAATATCAGGACAATAAGAGGTACACTTTTATTCTTGCCAAATTTAAAAAATTGGGAGAGCTGAGACTAGAATAACTTTTCTAAAGCGAAGGTGAAATATTCTGTAATTATTGCACAGAATAATCTGCCATTGGATAGTACTATAAATTATTTTAACAATCTTTCGGTTTAATACAGTGTGAAACAGTTGTAAACCAGAGCATTCAGATACTGCAAACATTCACCAAGGCTCCCGAAACTCTCCCATAATTATCTGTATTTATCCCCCATTAATCCACTTCAATCGGCTCTTGCCAATAATAAGTCATTTTTGTGAAAATTGAAATTAATTACAAGTTATAGTGAAGCACAATCATATATACAAACACACGAACAGTACCGAAACTGTAACATCTATTACTGAGGTAATAAGGAATTTAAAGATAGAATAAAAAAACTTAGATCTATTTATACGAGAACTTTATTGATATCTTATTGAAAAGGACTTTCAAATCTGTTGAAAAGGTGTTTAATTTGAACGCCACTCTCCTTTGAATGGGTTATATGAAGTCTTTTGCTGTACAATGACACACCGACTCCAATAAAGCAGAACATGTAATGAATGGGGGGAAAAATTAAATATCAATTTCTAAAAACGACCAGGGATAACCTTCAACGACAGAAATTGATATATAATATTAGTACCACTGTCCCTTGTACAAATATCTTTAATAATCCCACGCATTGACTGTACCTCTTTGATCAACCTCCAGGAGGATGTTCTATCGTAGGTGACAGAATCACCAAAGGACGGAGGATAAGGTCACCTGTTCGCAGGTACTAAAGTTCTCCACTGATAGTTAACCAATCAAATTAATAGTTTTCGTCTCAGTATCCTTTTCCAAGACAGAATTTTCAGATCAAGAGTCATTGCTGAAAACCCATCCGATTTTTGTTTTCATATAAATCATAAGTATATAAGGCCAGTCAAAGATGGAAAACGGAAAACTTCACCATGAGAGTTTTAAGTAAATGTTATATATTTTTTTTCAAAACTCTAACATTTAGAACTTTGTAAATTTGAAATTTACAAAATCGATTTTCAAACGCTTTAATTTACATCTCTAATAGCGTATCATTTTCAGTCAATATTTAGTGATATTATATAGCTAAAAGTGGTCACATTAAGTATATCATTTATTATTAAGTAATGTTCTATACAGGTTAATTCAGTCAGTTTGATCGTTTCTGCTCCACAGATTTTGCCATTAGTATAAGCGTCTTAACTCATGTAAGAATTGCCGATTCTTACAAGTTCCCTCCTACTAAGAAGACTGGTACCCAGCGAGATTGTAGAACAGCCTTCCAGACCGTCTCGTCGAATACTCTGACAGAGGATTCCAAAATCCACGTCTGCAGTCGACATGTGTCTTCGAGGAATATGGTATTTCGCTGCTACAATTCCAAGGACTCGACAATAAATTTTCGTGCTTTATCACGTGGACTGCTACGAAAGACTTTAAAACTGCAGCATCAATCTTCTCAAACTTTCCAACAATATGTAAGTCTAAAAAAAAACGTTGACTGTTTAAAGTTGAATGAACGCTATTTGTATAGTTTACTTTGATAGACAGCATTCTAATCAGGGAGTAATAACATAACATTCACGTTCTCCACGGATGAATGCACAATTTGATGGCCGATAGTTTCTCTAAAAATTTACGTTCATGGAGAGTGAGCCTTTTTATGTTAATCACAATGTCATAACATCACCAACGTCGTCATAATTTAATTTTATTGAGTACTATACCACTGGGTAACGGACGTTACCTGCACATGGATATACTCTCATCAATTTTTCTACCACTAAAGATCAAAATGTAAATTTCCAGATATATTTTATTTCATAATTATATTTTTATTAAATGAATTCTTAGATTTATTCGTAGTACAGTACACGTTTTATGTCAGTGTAATGATATTTACAACTATAGGAACCAACTATAATCAAGAAATGATACGAGAGCCTTATAACGGGTATTTTCTGCGGTTGTCCATATTTCTTGCGGATAGGAAAAATTTCAATGGCAACAAATATATCGATACATATAAGTATAGATAGGTATAATACAAACAGAGAAATTGGAAATGCATAATATAATGTGCTACCGTTTAGGGATCGGATTGCAAAAAATTGCCATCCGCAGAAAATACCGTTACACGGTAATTATATATCCATTTTGGAGTTATTTTAAATCATTCGTTATATTAGACGACCTGGTACGCAGTTTATGGACGCATGGTAGATAGAATATATATATATATATATATATATATATCTGTGTGTGTGTGTGTGTACTATACAAATTTGAAAACTTGAAACTGACAATTCTTTTTACAGTTAAGCGCCCGTACACCGTATGTAACGAACTGGTCACTATTTACAACGAAACCCTGCTTAAGAATTATCAAGCAATGCCCAGACTGTGTACCATCACACTATGTTAGTATGAATATCTATATATCATATGGTTTATTTCGATTGCTGTTAATCTTAAATCGACAGTAGAGGCAAACTTGTACCAGTTGACATTTTAGATATGAATTATTTTCTTTCAATAATTTCAAATACCCCAATCTAACAACTGCTGTTTAACATTTAACAATGCACAATGAACCTAAAATTGTTTTTAAAGGCAACAGATCTAGGAAAAGATTTCAAAACTCTCAAAACAATACTGGAAGTAATTGGAAGTGTATTCGCAGAAGACAAAGCAAAACAGTCATCGAAAATCAGACAATCTTTGAAATCTCTCCGCAGATTTACAAAGCAGTTATTGTGTGAAATACATACGTTTCTTCTGATGTCTGGAACACATGACTTCAGAGATGGTTTCGTAAATGACATTGTCAAATCTCAGGATTGGTGCATTTTCGAATCGATCTCTGCCAGGTACGAAAGAGACGTTTTTCTTTTGCGTCAAATTGCCTTCATTTCGTCGGAAATATATAACAGATATAAGACGGCATTCTTATAGCTGTTCTGTCATAACGATGCAATACATCAACAATAACTACGGATGGTGAAAATCAAAATTATTTTGAAAAATATTCTGATTGATAAATAAGATGCGTATTGAAAGATTATGTGTTCATGCAACTGTAATCAAAGTTTTATCAATAAACATTTCTTCCCAAAACTTACCTTTCTTACATTATCTTTATTTACACTGTATACTACACAGCATATGGTGTTTACATCTTTCAACTGATTCGATACGCAAGAGCTTGTTCTGCATATGATCAGTTTTTAAATCGAGACAGGCTACTGAAGTTGATGTTACAGTGGTTTGTACAGTCTCGTCTAAACTCAGCATTTCGCAAATTCTATGGTCGTTATAACAATCTAGTTTATCAATTCAGCTTTCCATGAAGTCAAATGCTGTCTGACGTGTTTTATACCAATTGATAGGTCCTTCTTGGCACACTGATTCTTACTGTGGATTATTCCGTTTACCTGATCAAGATATAGGGATCACGGCAGGTGTGACGGTCGATAGGGGATGCTTACTCCTCCCATATACCTTATCCCACCTCTGGTATGTCTAAGAATCCGTGTTTCCCAATCTCTCCGATTGGTATTTTCTTTAGGAATTACGAGATTGAGTACTATTCGTTGTTTAAGCCTTTTCATTCTGTGTTTTGGTATTCATAATATATTTTTTCTCGACTGATTAATTAAATACTAAAACGCTGCATATACACACCTTTAACATGTAAGCCCAAGAGATTCATATAATATGATAATCTGCCAGTAAAAAAATAATCTTATAAGGTGAAAAATTCCCTTTGAATATCATTTTGTTTTTCTTAATTTTCATTTAATTAAAATCGAATGTGTTATGAGAACGTGGGCTGAAGGGCTTACAGCTGCCAACTAGTCAATCAGTTAGAGTTATCTTTCTTGTCCTGAATAATCGACGGAAGTGCATTTATATGAGGATAAAAAACAGTATGGATTTACAGTTACGTCCCCATAAACGTGACCCATAGACTGGAAACAAGTGCTATGGGAACATCTCCCTAATATTCTCTCTCAAATAAATAAACAAAATAAACCACACATTTTCACAACAGTCGAAAGAGAGAAAGATCTTACAGGTAGTCCCTATTAATTATTATTAAGTGCGGTAGTGTTTTGCTACGTGTTCGAATTTGGGTAAGTTCATGTGACATTTGGGTATATATAGTAATGACTACCACGTAGTGCGGCATTCTACGCCGCCCGCTAGTGTAAGAAGTATTTACGGTAAATTTTTTCAATATGTTGATGTAGATACACTTTATGATGTGCTGCTATAAAGTAATGTGTACACGTGTATATAGAAAAGCAAGTGGATTTTCAGTGATGTCTGTGGTTGGTGAAATATATGTGCTGGCGAGCAGCATTCCTACTTTATGTATTCTTTGGTTTTTATTCTTGTAGCATTTAATCTATTTATATTCGGATGAACGTAGTGAGGGAGAATATAAGTTTGTTTTCAGTGACTTCACAATAGCATACGTACGTGGGTATTCTCTCATAGACAATCTGAGGACGCATTTCTCTTTTCAAAATTCGAAAGAGAGTATTTATAGATATCCCTATAGCTATACCTAACATAGTACGTTTTGCCTTTATAATAAAATATGTGTGTATTCTCTTATTGTCTTCTAGATATTGTGAGGACGTCCCCCCACACACTCTCTCTCTATTCAGAGAGAGAGAGAGAGAGAGAGAGAGAGAGAGAGAGAGAGAGGAGACAACTTGTTCATTAATACCATCTTGAATATTTCATTTCCATTTGGAGAAACTCTGTTAAAGCTTAATTGCGTTGAATCGTAACAAGACCTTGAAGTGAAAATACCATGTCATAATACTCAGGCTTATCATTTAACCTTGATCAATACTGAATCAAATTACTATCCTCATTTAGAAGCACTGTTGTTGATTCTGTTTTAAATAAAAGTAGTGTTAATAAGGTTTTTACTGGGTTTTGTAAATAATCTTCGATTTGTGACAAAGCGATTTTTTATCGCATTTTTTACACTGCAATACATGAATAATTTTCGTGTGATCGTTTATTTATCTTTCCTTCGAGAATTTTCATCTCATTTGAAATGTCACCAGTTGTGGCTAAGTGCATATGCTTAGCGCTCAGTGCCGTAGCAGTGAGGATTCTTTAACGCGACAACGCTTGTCGCGACAACGTACCCTTTTTTCCCCTTAAAGTCATATTAGAATGACCCGTGATTCTCACTCGAGCGTTTGGCGACGGAGCAAATCACTACTTATATTTACGTCTTTGGTTTGACGCGGCCATAGCACGAGAGGGGTTCGAATTCATGACCTTCTGGTTACGAAGCGGATGATCAATAACTGAGTCACCGCGACCACTAGGTTGATGAAGGTATATTTTCTTAAACTAGAAATTTTGACGAGATAGCATAAGTGACTAAAGGACTATATACGATAAGGGCCTAATTTTGCCCCTTAAATGACTCCCAATTTTTTTTTATGCCAGGTCCCTTTAATTTCATAAATTTTGTATGCACAAAACTCTTATAAATGTTTTTTCGAATATTGCTGATAATATATACTTATAACATCATAAATGCTCCCATATTTTCGAAATTTTGTTGGAAAAGTGTACATTTTCGTTCGTTTCATTATTCTTTCATATTTTGTGAGCGACATCGTGAACAAAATTCATATAGTCACCACTGAATCTTTTTATTTTTCATTCTGGATTGGCAATAAGTACTGAAAACACACCATCAAATCTTCTCATGAACACATCGCTATAGAGAATGATGCTGTTCAGGAAGTTACAAAGGTCTGTAATAGCCCCAGTGACTGAAAATTGTAAAACCGTCTGCACTTTCACTTATCACTGCCATTTTGACTGGTGCTACTAAATACCCAAATTAACTTCATTATTATAAATCGTCAAACACATGTGTTCGTGATTTGCAAAAAACAGACATAATAAGTTCGGTGTAATTTTACAAAGACATATTATTTGCATAATTTATGTACTATACAATGAATTATTATTTATCAAAATTAATATTTGAGACTCTAAATCGTTATAAGTCCTTATTCTTTTTTGGTAATTAATGACGCCAGTCAAAATGGTTGTGATAAGTGAAAGTGCAAATCTGGAAAACAGCGACAATGCCGGGGATACATGCTACTCTATAAAAATTCTGTCCAGGGTAGCTAAAACGTAAACAGGAACATCGATGATTTAATCTGAAAATCTCTCCGAAAAATGTTGACAATGATTTATTTCGCAATTTTAACCAAATTTATTTATGATATTGATTCATTCTGACCTATATTCGCTTGATTAGTACATTTTCTAGATACACCGCTGGAAGAATGTGGTTTTTTCCCCAAGATCCATTCAATATTAACAGAGCTTGTTTTGGTTATCCGTACGCTTTACTTCAAAAATGCATATACCCTCAAGCGAAGTTTAGATAATCTGGAATACAGTGGAGAACCAATACAAGATTGCCATTCTACGCTAAATGCACTATCAGAATGTTTGAGCTTTAACTAATTGTTAGGGATTTTTAAAAAAAAAATAAAATTCATAAACTTATTAAGTATGATTGATAATTCCAGTGTATATATACATAATACCAATTATATTCCGTACGGGAAAAAAGTAAAACAAAGGCAGTTATCATTCCCGTTCAGTTTATACGTAATTTTCATAATTAAAAATTTCCTTGTCAATGGAAAGTTTGAGAAATGATCCCTGATTGTAAAATAGTGATAAAATATGAAATGGCTGACAACCAATTTGACTGAAGAAGATTTACAATTAGTGGTTGATTTACGTTAGCTAGAGAAAATGAGTAATCTGATAACTTTTATGCTGCGTGCAAACGCAGATTTTATCATTTGCCTTTTACGACAAGCAAGGGGTACTGTGGACCTATGTTAATCCAGATCCCCACAGCATTGATAGGGTTCGATTGATTGATTAATTGTATGTTGTTTAACGTCCCTCTTGAGAGTCTTTCACTCAAATGGAGACATCATCATTGCCGGCGAAGGGCTGCAAAATTTAGGCCTATGCTTGGCGCTTATGGCCTTTGAGCAGGGAGGGATCTTTATCGTGCCACACCTGCTGTGACACGGGACCTCGGTTTTGGGGTCTCATCCGAAGGACCGCCTCATTTTATACTTTACCGCCACCAAGTATACATTCATACAGAGATACAATTTATCAATTCTAAATACGGGACACCTGAAACGTAGGTTAACGCACGTTTCAACTTTACACCGAACTATAAAATTATAAGTTTTACTAATTAATTAAAAACAATAAAATCGAATGTCCAACTAGATCTATTTCAAAAGGATCAATAACTGACTGGGAGAGATATTCTTGTGTGTCTCCCTGGGACAATTACGAGTGCACCGACTATCAAAATTAATATTAAATTTCTAGGTTATCAATAAATACGAGGGTTGTTGGATATGTAATATCGTATGTATTGTACGATATCTGAAAAACAAACTCAAATAGTGAAATGAACATTACATCCCTTCAAAGTATTCTCCGCGGTTTAAAATAAATAATTTCAATCTCTGAATCCATTTCTGAAATGCGTCATGGCACGCTGATATAGGTAGATCTCTGAGGCACTGACTGATGGCTGAGCCAAGGGCTTGTCGCGACTTATAAAGACGACCAGATAAGAATGTTTTAAGTTTTAGAAAAAGGAAATGTCTCAAAGGAATATATCTGGAGAGTATGGTGGGTGTGGCAAGATGGTAACCTTCTCCCACTTCAAAAACTACTTTACAAGCTCAGATGTATGTGATGGAGCATTATCATGAATTAGACGAACATGCTAAATCCTGACGCAGGGTGTCGTTTATGATAATATTTCTTGAGCTTTTTTAGTATAACATCTCGGTAATACCGACCTATAACCCTTTTACCCTTCGGCACCGGAATTTGTACGGCTATACATGAGAAGAATATGCAATAAAGAACCTTCTTTGTGCTTATGGTTACCTTTGGCAACGACAGGCCTTCTACCGTGTTTAGGTAGCCATATATTGTTTCCAGTTTTTCTTACTGGTTCGAAATAGTGTACCCATGTTTCGTCACCGGTAACAGTGTTTGCAAATTGTCTTTGATTGAATTTGGGAAACATTTTGAGCAACTGCATAGCGGTTTGTATCCGTAATCGTGTTTGGTCACCTGTCAATATATGCGGTATCCATCTGGCAGAAATCTTTCGTAATTTCAAAACACGCTTCAAAATGAAATGTATCCGTGATAGCGATATGCCAATAACTTTGGCAATATCACGTATCGTGTACCTGCCATCACTTTCAATTATTTCCCTGACTTTAGAGGCATTTGCCGTGTCTGTTACAGTCACAGGTTGGCCAGAGTTTGCTGCATCTTCGAAGGACTCTGTGCCAGTCAGAAATTTCTTTCTTCAACTACGACCTGTCTCATAAAATACCTTATCAAACCCATAAACTCTCCCCCTCCCCAATTCAGTAAAAATCTGCATTACCGAATGACCGAGTTTTGTGCGAACTTTTATATAAGCTATGATTTCTTTAATATATTCATCCCGTTTCCAAACCATTTTTACAACAGTGGTCAACGACTGGCTCTATTGAAATGACTATAAGTTTTAAACTATGCGGAGCTGAAGGCTCGTGTTTATACCTTTGGAAAGGTATTGAATAGAGCTATTCAAGAGTATCATCATCCACGAAATCGTGCAAAGCGTTATCGCGCTGTGGTACAATACATATTACATATCGAACAGCCCTCGTACTTCATTAAATTTTCTACAATTCCCTTTCTTGCGCAAACTAGATAATTTCTAATGTAAAGCTAATACTTAGAATATTTGCTAATACTTAGAATATTTGCGAGAATAAAGGAAATAACTCTTTCCTAGAAGGCACCTGCAGGATTCTGTGACACGGAACTATTTTGTGGCTATTATAACTTGACGCAGTCGTACAAAAACTCCTAAACCACTTTTTCTCAATAAAGCAAGATCTTCAGACTTACAAATGTAACTTGTTATATAACTTGTTAAAGAGACACTACAGCTCATTTTGCTCAAAAAATCGTAAAATGACAATTTTCCTATAGCTAATTTTGATCCACAGTTGAATGTATAAACTTTGCGAAAATAACACATATCAAAAGTTGAAAATTCTCGTTTAAATGCAAAAATCAATAGTTTTTGGGAAGTCCTTTTTTAAATACATTAAGACTTCTCTTTTCGGTCTTTGGACGCATGCGCACGGACGGTAAACACTCAGTGGAAGGAAGCGTACAATGGCTAAACCTAAAATTTTGACAGATTATTCGAGAAAAGCGGTTAAAATAGAATGACATACAACTCATACGCTAACTAGGATTTACGTGGGGATATTACTATGACCATCTAGCTACGAGACACACACAGGGGTTTAAAAGGAAGTGCTATTTTTACGAGAACACGTGGCGTGATATCTTTTTTAAAATAAAAACATTGTTTGGTTATTAGGTACATGAAAGAGTTTCCGTTATAGTAATGATTCATAATATTACTTAATCATAAGAAGCAGGAAATAATCCCATACTCGATTAGCAAGTGTGAACCCCTTTAAGGTGTATTTAAATAAGATTTTTCACAACACGTGTGTTGTCATACTGAATCACATGATGTAAAATGCCTGAGTCAGCATGAAAAAAATCATTGAATTCCGGATGATCTTCAAAGCGCAGTTGAAAGCAAATTTATACATTCCTATTGTTCAAAATTGTCAGTATCATTATGATTTTTATTATTTGATCGATACGTGTTTAAAAAACCACATGTTTAAAATGTGGAAAATGAACTGTAGTGTCTCTTTAATCTATTTATGATTTTAAATCCAGGCAAAGCTTCTTATTTATAAAGTACTATTGACGTGTCAGTGTCATTCCTAAATCAGAAATATATCCGTCTAAACCATACGGATTCTGAAATTATTGTGCAAAAACTTTTCCCGTCTCTACAACTATCCATTCGTATGTGGCTATAAATTTATCATGATTGTCCTGTGATGTAAATGTGTATCAAAGGCGCAACATAATGAACGAATAGATATTTAACTGCGATGGCGTGGGACACAACGAGTGCAGCAATAACGTTTGTAGATAAAATCGAAATGAATGATGTTCAATTATGAAATTATATAATGCATCATCTCGTGCAAATTCATCAAAATTACAAATCAATTATTTGAATAAATGAAAGCTTGTGGATCTATATTTATTCTAATTTAATATCGAATCTTGTGCCGTTGTACTTGATTTGTAAAATACGTATTAAAACTTTGAAAATAGATACAAAAAAAGCGCATAGTGATGTAGTAAGTCTATTTGAATTCCCATGGACACGAATTGTGCTCCTTTGCTAGCCGTTATTTATATTCTTATGAAGCAGAATTCATTCAAAAGCTGCTACAGGAGAAAAAATCTCTTGTTGTGGCCTTCAATTCAACATTTAGATACATCGACGACGTTTCCTCTAATAACAATGATCATTTTCATTCATATGGCGATTCGATATATCCCACTGAAAATGAAATAAAAAAAACCCCACATAGTCTTCCACATTTGCTTTGTACTTAGATATTTTATTGAAAATAGGTCATGACGGCTATCTACTCCACCTTATGACAAGCGGGATGATTTTAATTTCTCCATCGTCAACTTCCCTTATCTATGAAGCAGTATTCCATTATCACCTGCACATGGTGTTTGTATCTCAACCGATTCGCTACTGACAAATATGTTGATGTTAAAGGGGTTTCTACAGTCTCGTTTAAATCGGAGAGGCTACAGACAAACAAGTTGATGTTACAGGGGTTTGTTCAGTCTCGTCTAAAATCAGCATTTCGCAAATTCTAACGATCTAATTTGCCAGTACTACATTCCATTAGGTCTATTGCTGTCTTTCATACCAATTTTTAGACTGTTCTTGGCACACTGATTCTGACTGCCGATTACTCCGTTTTCCTGATTAAGATATAGGGCTCAATGCGGGTGTGAGCGGTCAACTGGGGATGCTTACTCCTTCTAGGCACCTGATCCCACCTCTAGTATGTCCAGGGGTCCGTTTTTGCTCATCTCTCTGATTTGTATTTTCTAAAGGAATTACGAGATAGAGTACTGTTCGTTACCTCATCCTTTTAATTTAAATGGATTTTGAAATAATATATTTTACTTGCTATTTTAGAAATTGTGGCAGTGATTTAATTATCTAATTTTAAGCACACATCCAATTTGGGTGTTGTGCTTTTCATGGGTCTACAAATTCCTACAGTTACAAAAACAGATCAATCACTATTGTCATTTAATCAAATGACTTTTTGGTATTGACACATTATGAGAATATGTGAACTCTCTTCAAAATTGTCAAGCAACCAAAAAAACAGAGTTTTCAAAGATAATACAACAAATATTAGAGAAAATTCCACATTGACACATCACTTCCAACTTGAAGAACATTACAGTTTACAGCTCTGTCTGCTTTACACTTCTCTTTGTAGTAGACTGCCGCCAGTAAATCCCCAAGGAATCGCAGTTTCCTCGGCATACTAGTAACAATCATCTGCACGATGGTTCTGTCAAAGTATCAAAGTACCCCGGTCTGCACAACAGGAGGTCGATCTCGGTTGAGTTACAAACATTCCGACTTTAAGATACCTTAAATGCCCACTTATGTCTTTTGAACAATTAGTAAGGAGTAACAAGTCCCCGAAATAAGGAATACTCCCAGAAAAACTTCACTTTAAATCACTTATTAGCCATATTTGTTTACCCACAAAACCTTGATAAGATTCGGGCTGAATATTGTTTTTAACCATAAAATAAAAAATTAAAATAAAAACAATGTTTACATCTGATATAACACATTGAGATAAGTAAAATATGTTCTAAATACGCTTTTCTGCAAAAATTTCAATGCATGCTAGTTTTGGGTCAATTTACATTTTTTTTTATGCCAAGGGAGGAAACTCTAATTACTAGCTCTTTAACAATAGTATGGTTTCCCAACAATTCTATTGTTTTATCTTAATTATTGAGGGATTTCCAACAAATATTGTCTATAATTTCTAGACAAATTTTTATTGCATTGGATATTACTTAATTTTCCAAAAATTTACTGTTTTCTATAGAGTAAGTAGAATCCTCAGACCAATGAAACAGACCAAGTAATGGTCCTTAACAATGTTTTTCACGAAATTTACATACCATGAAATTGGCATAGGATATTAAATCTTATTGAGTATTTAATAAAATTGTGGGATTAGCGTGTGCCAGCAATATTATAGCGACTGCCTTATACCTCCGTGGACGGCCTCTTATAAAATAAAATATTTGTAGTAATCAACGTGAAGCTTTCAATGGAAGTATGGCCTGCCATAGAGGTACATACACTACATTTTCAAGATTTTGCTGTTTTGAATCAGTATCATAGTAGCACCATTAAAATACATTAAATTGAAAGAATGTGTCATGACACTGAATAAATGACAGTAGTAAAACAAGGTTAGCTATACGGTGTCTATAAAATAACAGATACATTATTTTAAGATGCTCTTATTTCAGAAAGACCAACCATGAAATATTGCTTTAAGAACATACTACCGAGAAGGTATATTGTCAACTATTCAGTTTATATATAAAAAAAATATAAAGGAAAACAGTCATTCACTTTTAAATTTTTAATCCTTTTGAAAAAATATTTACCTACCTCCTCCCCTCCCCTTTCTATGATTTCCTGTAAGAAACCCTCTCCATGAACTGTCTGATCTTGTATATCTTAACAGCTTAGTGGTAGAGCATAACCGGGAGGTCTTAAGTTCGAGTCCCGCTCACGCTCAAACCTGAGAAGAAAATATAGGTAGTGATTGTTCCTTCATCAAGCTTTTGGCATTTAGAAGTGAGAATCATGTGTCTTTCGGATATGACATAAGAAACGGAGATTACATGCGACAGGAGTTGCTAAGTGCTAAGCGTGGGTCAACATTTATTAGATAGTTGATATTTCACTTACAGTTCGAGACAACTTACTATAAATGAAAAGTTCTTGACGGGACATAAAATAAACAACTTTATTTTTCAGGACTTTCGAAAAAGAGCATTTCTTAAGTTCTAGGTCATCAAGAACAGAATACCTAAAAAGGCATTGGGTTATTTCCTTAACCTTTATATTAACCCAAAACACGGCTCAAATATTTCTATTTACAAAATCAGTCTTCTGATAGTTAAGTTTTAATTGGTGTATTAGGATTACTAACTCGTAGCGTAATTAGGGGAAATATGACTAGATAGAGCTAAATCCCGATCCTCGTAGATCAGGTACCAAGGACCTATTCGACCCCGGATTCCAGCGGGACGGATAGTTTTGGAACGTGTGACCTACTACATCACATTCATAACTTGATATTGCGAGTATTATCTAGAACATGATTGAAGTTTCTGAATGTGTTTTACTTGAGGTAATTGGGTGTACGACCTTTGGAATTTTCTTTGTTTACCAATTAGAGCCCTCAATAACTTCACGCCGGCATGCTTCTCATGAAACACCGGTCGCAGTAACTCAGTAACCGGGGGATCATGAGTTCAACAACCCCTCCCCCAACCACTCGTGGCATGGCCGCGTCAAACCTCAGACATAAATATAGATATTGATTGCTCCTTCGCCAAAGAAGTGAGAATCCCTTAAAAACGGAGGTCACGGCAAACGTTAAAGAGCCCTCACTGCTACGGCCCTTAGCATAGGTCTAACGTTGTGGTACTTAACTTAAGATTGCTGATGTTTCAGTATGGGTGAAACATGCTCAACGGGACGAAAACAAACAAACAATCCTTGTCGTGAAGCACTAACGTGCTTCATAAAGTACATGTACACCGGCGTAAACAATCAGTACACTGGTGTAAACAATCACTAAACTGGTGTAAACAATCAGTACAATGGTGCATACAATCAGTAAACTGGCATAAACAATCAGTACACTGGCGTAAACAATCAGTAAACTGGTGTAAACAATCAGTACACTGGTGTAAACAACCAGTAAACTGGTGTAAACAATCAGTACACTGGTGTAAACAATCAGTACACTGGTGTAAACAATCAGTACAATGGTGTATACAATCAGTAAACTGGTGTAAACAATCAGTAAACTGGTGTAAACAATCAGTGCACTGGTGTAAACAACCAGTACAATGGTGTATACAATCAGTACACTGGTGTAAAGAATCAGTACACTGGTGTAAACAATCAGTACACTGGTGTAAACAATCAGTAAACTGGTGTAAACAATCAGTAAACTGGTGTAAACAATCAGTACACTGGTGTAAACAATCACTAAACTGGTGTAAACAATCAGTAAACTGGTGTAAACAACCAGTACACCGGCGTAAACAATCAGTACAATGGTGTATACAATCAGTAAACTGGCGTAAACAATCACTAAACTGGTGTAAACAATCAGTACACTGGTGTAAACAATCAGTAAACTGGTGTAAACAATCAGTACACTGGTGTAAACAATCAGTACACTGGTGTAAAGCTTCGCAGTTTATGTCCACATGTATTTTCTAAAATGCCATTTATTTCATAATTGAACCTTTTCCCCATGAAGTTAGGTCTATGACTTATGTTACTGGAATCGTTTCATTAAAAATTGTGGCATGTTGTCAATCCATCATATGTAACGAGGAATAATTATATGAACTTCACGCCCTCGGAGATCGATATTTTAATTAATCATGCATATCGTCCCATGGGGATCCGGGTAGATTAGGTCCTCAGTACCCCTTGCTTGTCGTAAGAGGCGACAAAATGGGGCGGTCCTTAGGATGAGACCGCACAAACTAATGTCCCATGTTATAGCAGGTGTGGCACGATAAAGATCCCCCCCTGCTCAAAGGCCGTAAACGCCGAGCATAGGCCTAAATTTTGACAGCCCTTCACCGACATTGGTGACGTCTCCGTTTGAATGAAAAATTCTCGAGCAGAACGTTAAACAATACATACTAATAATATTTATTCGATATAATGTAACGTGGTGCAGTTTACGCTTAATCGTATAACATAGGTTAAAATTAGCTTCATTCCTTATGACTTAGTTTAAAAAGACAAAACTACATTGTACAAGTCTTAATTTATGATTTAAATAAAAAAATAAAAAATGCTTGCACCGCGCAATGATTCGCTTAGCAACATACTGATAAAGTGTCGAACGTGAAAGAAGCCATCTTGGTTCTTCGCATAACTGAAACATGTACTTTATTCATGAAATTTGAAAACGTAAGGTTGAGTTTGCAACGAATCTTACTAACAGAAGATATGTGTGGGCTCCATATTTAGGCCTGGTGTTTTCTTCACAGACCAAGATAGACTTTGGACTCGCTCAGACAGAAGCGAAAGTTAAGATCTAGCATCACACAAAACACATCACGTAGAAAACTAGAAAGTGCAATAGAATTTGCGATTTAAACATTTTTGATTTCATAAAAGTTTTAATCCACCTTTTAACTCACCATAGCATACGATAAAATCCAAAACAGTAAAATATGTGAACAATTCAAGGCTCTTTGCCAATTGATGGGACGTGACGTCATGTAAGTCACATTTTGTGAGACATAACGTATTTTTGTACTTAGATAGGCAGATCTCGATCTCTCTCTCTCTCTCTCATATCTTTATAATGAAACCGCAAACTTGGCAAATACTTGATTACTATTATTTCGCATATGATATCGTTGTGTCAGAATTTGTGTAGAATTTCTATTAGTGTTTTGTGCATTATTACTTGTAAGAAAAATGCGTCTTGTTTGAAATCATAAAAAAATGTGCATAAACAAATGCATTCCATTGTGCACGATTTTCAATTCATAGAAGCCTTACAACTTTAGAGCTAGAAATGTAAGAAGTAGTGCCGTCAATGGGGCGTCTCCCGATACCAAGTTACATTATACAATATAAACTAATTTTTTTCAGAGTGCTCAGCCAATGAAATTGCATAATACAAATAAAATTAAATTATATATAAATAATCAATAACACGTATCAAAATGTTGAATTCAAGGGCAATAACTCTATTTTCATTTAATCCTTTATCAAGTTCATTATTCGAAAGATTGTTTCTATTTTTCAACAGAAATTTGGAATAGTTTTGTAAAGAAACAGTATCATGAAATTATTATGAATATTATTATGTAGTTTTAACCAGTTTTTGTGAAATTTTGATAATGATGTTGAAGGAAAATTGTGATTTTCTGACAAATGTTGATGTATGATTTTGTATATGTATGTCTTGCATCTTAAAAAAGTGTGGTGATCTATATATTTTGTTTGATACTTTATTAGTTTTAATTCTAATAAATTGAAAAATACACATTTTAAACTTTTATTAGATAATAATGCGAGTATGGAGTTATCTTAAAGTAACTTGACACGTAAAATTAATCTTTAAAAAGTTCAAAATTCAGTAACAGCCAAGAACGTTGCCCTCTATACCCCTTTTGAACTTTGTGCTGTATCTACATAGGGCCTGAAACTTTTCTCACGATGGCTAATTCAGTTAAACTGATAGTGCAATATTATCTAGAGCTTTATTAATTCAAAACGCACGATAGGGATACTTCTCTTGATTAAATTACAGTGGAAAAAATCGATTTAGATATTTGACTATCTTTGCGATTTTTAAAGTTTGTATTAATAATTCCAAAAAAAAAATGCTGACAACAGTGTTCTCTTTTGGATGATTAATAATGCACTTTTAAACATAGTGAAATTAGATATAAAGGCTCTTGTTAAAACAAAATCTATACCACTCTATTTGAAATTACCAACTGCTTGAAAATTGTTGAGATAATAGGATGTTTTATAATAGATTTATCTGATATATCGGTCAATTAGAAAACGAAACTAGATTTTGCGTTTGAAGGGAAAAAAATATTGAAATCAATAATTATGAAACTGAATTAAATGTCATGAACAGAATTCTACAAGTTACTGTGTGGAAAAAAGGACCATTGTGTTGTTCATTCTATATTGACATTTACGAGCATGTAGTTTCAGATGATTGATTTTAAGTCATTTGGCACTGTAGTCTGAGGAAAAACAAAATAGATTCTGTAGGTCTTCCCAGCACGATAAACGTGTACGGTTAAGTTATCAAAACCCAATCAATCTTTTTTTTTCCATTACTAACAGAAGCCATCAGTGTACTTGAAACTTTACATGTCATATACTAGTTATTCTCATAATATCGGAGGCGAAATCCTTCTAATGCTGTAGGCTTAATTAGAAATGACCGTCGATTGAAATAATATTTTGCAATCTTCAAGATCCAAGAGATAAACATATAGTACAGTTTTATGACAATGTAACAAAATTTTCAGTATATCATATGTATAATGATTATATGTGACGATAGTTATGAAACTCACGTTGCAAGTAGGAGGTGTCGATTGTCCATGCGGGCACGTCAAACGTTAGACGATAGTGATTGTTCCTTTGCCTAGCTCCCGAAATTAGAAGTGAAAACTTGGAGTCTTTCATATAGATACACTGGTCCCGTACCATTGGCGCGTTGTGGCCTTGATTGCTATATATTTACATTCACTGGGTCTTTTCACTTATATTTCTATTGAAACTGACATTGCTTTCATCTGGGACAGTGGATGCACTTAAGTTGCAAACTAGTTTGATCCGGTTTTTCTACCCCCCCCCCCCCCCCCCAAATCCGCGTAAGAATATCAACTACTTAGAAAAATAAGAATAACACATTTTTTTTTACCAGTATGGATGCATAAATATAATTCCCAATAAAATTTTATATATGAAACACTCATTCTTGCATTGTTTTGTTTTGAACATATAATTGCTTGCATCATCGTCTGCAAATGTGATGTACATTTCAATAAAATGGCACAAGCTGGAACGAATGACCAAAAGTAGGGTAATTTTGATTTGAATGTAAATATGGCCGAGTTTGACTTTTATTTGCTGAAGATGAAGATTTTGACTTTGACACTAATGACATTGAATATCTGGGGGGTAATTAGGAAGTGGCGACAAAAAGATTTTTCAGCAAACCTATCAAGGCCGGCAATTGCTGCTACCCCCCCCCCCCCCACCACCACCAGAGACACCAGCCTCCCCCCAGACAACACAAGATTCTCAAACTCCACTGATGATGAAGTCGTCCAATTGTTTGAAGCGCGTCAAACACCTTCAACAATGACAAACACAAATTGTGGATTTGAAATAATTCAAGGTAATCAATTTCATACATGTATGTACATTGTACCATAATTAAAACTATGATAATCACTGAAATTTAATAGGCCTAATATTCCACAATATTCAATAGTATTGTCAACAACAGGAATCAAACCTGTTTCTCTTTCCTAAAGGAAAGTGTGCACCAATCCACCATGCAGATTTCAAGATGGAATGTTCATTATTGTTTGTTCTGTAGTATTTGTAAGTTTGATTCCGGGAATTTATAGTCCATTTCTAAAATGTCATAAAGTAGTGTAACCATTTCTTTTGTTATTTAGATTTAATTGCCTTAAACTGTATAAATACGGCCACCGACGGTCACTCGAGAGAGTCCCTTGTTGGTCTTTGGACCAAGCTTTCTCTCACTTCCTCAACTTGGCATTTGTTGATGTAAATTTTTCTTTTTCTACATAACTAAAAAACGGAATCAAACGTTTATTGATTCATTTATAAAATTCTTTTTAGTTAATAAAACATTGTAAATATTTAATATCTTTGTCGTTTTTATGAATTCAAAGGCAAACTGAAAGTGGAACCTGGATGGATTAGAAAGACTTTATGTCTTGACAATTATATTTCATTTTGGTTGCCGCGACCGGATCAGTTTGCCAATGATTTCGCAAAATGGCGAATTCAATTCATTTTCTTCAGTCAGAAGTTCTAAAATTTAGTCAAGAAATAGAAGATCTATCATTAGAAATTGAAATTTTAGAGAGAGAGAGGATCTTAGAAAAAAGGAGAAATGCAAGCTCAGGCTATCTCACTATTGAAACACCCAGAATTTATCACGAAAACTTGTCCCGAAATAGGCCGAGTAAAGACGATTCACTGACCTCGTCTCATATAGACGCATACCAATGCAAATGCTTGCATCGGTGAACACGCTTCACCGGATAACAGGTTCCACACTAGTACACCGAAACGACATATTCGTAAATCTCAACCTGATCACACCGAAACTGTCTATGTTCCCGAGACACCCTCAATTAACAGTAATGCTCGACAAACAAATTCAAGGGAAATGAAACGACTGTAGATAAACGTCGGCGCTTTAATTCTGACTTTCCATTTTTTAAGACTTCAAACAATCTGAACACATAAATAGAGTTACTATAGGACAATGAACGTTTTTCCAATGTAATTTCAGCCATGAAATACATTGTCCCATTGATATAATGGAAGGAATTCCTGATGATCAAAACCATACATGTCCTTCTGAGTGTGTTGACTGGCTTCAAAATGCAATGAGAGACACTTTCAAATTTGTATATAAAAACTCACACCAAGCTGCAACTCGCCAAAAGAACAACTATGATATAGGTCTAAAACCCCGATCTTTTACGAAAGATGACTGGGTTTGGAGATGGGACCCACCAAATGCAAAAGAAAAATTAGGTTTAGGTTGGACGGGTCCATATTGGGTCATTAACAAAATTTCAGAACTTTTGTATGACATACAGAAAAATGAATCAAGTCCGTCCATGTTGACCGTTTAAAGTTATACTCTGGAAATCTTGATTTAGAAAATTGGACTCAAAATTCTGAAAATGACATATGCATTTCTGAAACTGAATTCTTAAACGCAACCGAAGAATCTCTCTCCCAGTTCGATATATCAATTACAGAAAACAATAAAACTGACTCATCCCCTCAATATAAAACAACTAGAACTGGTAGAAAAATCAAACCCAGAGATATTCATTCCCTTTAATTATGTTTAATAGAACTGCAAGTACATATATGTAATTATCACTGATGCTAATTTGTTTTTTGTTTTTAGATGGAATCCTTTGAAATATCTGTTACTGAAGCAGAAATAATGACATTGGATGAAGATGTAGGGGGTATCTTTATGAAGGACATGGAATACCCTGTGCCAAGTTGCTCTTTTGCTGGAACTCTACAGAATCATTCAAAACTGAAATTACATTGGAAAAACGTTCATTTTCTTATAGTAACTCTATTTATGTGTTCAGTATGTTTGAAGTCTTTTAAAAAATGGGAAGTCAGAATTAAAGCGCCATCAAATGAAACAGCACAAAATTAATCAGTAAAAGACGGAGGGAATGACGTCAACATCCCTATGAAAAACTGAATAATCAATATATAAATCCACAAGGTATCCAGATCCCCGCATTGTCAATTGATCCAGAGAACCAGGAGAGACGACGAAAGGAGCAGGAGAGACAGAAGGACCATTCAGAAATCCAACCAATCCTGCAGCGCCACCTGACGGGAGGACCAGAGGATATAAATGGACTGGGCTGTGTGATGTGAACTGTGAAGGTGACATTCTGATCAGATTTTGATATATCTGATATTTTTGCAAATTTATATTTATAGAATTCTTTGTTTACAAATTGAAATAAAAATTTGAATTGATTTTAAGATGGAGGGACTGTAGTATTTGTAAGTCTGATTCCTGGAATTTATAGTCCGTTTCTAAAATTGTCGTAAAGTAGTGTAACCATTTCTTTTGTTATTTAAATTTAATTGCCTTAAACTGTATAAATACGGCCACCGACGGTCACTCGAGACAGTCAATTGTTGGTCTACGGACCAAGTTTTCTCGCACTTCCTCTATCTGGCATTTGTTAAGATAAATTTCTCCTTTTCTATATAGCTAAAAACCGGAATCAAAGGTTTATTGATTCATTCATAAAATTCTTTTCAGTTAATAAAACATTGTAAATATTTAATATCTTTGTCGTTTTTGTGAATTCAAAGGCAAACTGAGAGTTGAACCTGGGTTGATTAGAAAGACTTTATGTCTTGACAATTATATTACAGTTAAAATATTTTTTTTTCAAAATACAATTCAAGTTAAAAAATTTATATGCAAATATTTTGTTGGACAGTTTACAGCACATTTTCTATTCAATACACTAAATTAAAACTACATATAATTTTGTTACAAACACCAAAGAATTAAATATCAAAAATTAATATTTTCAAGCTAACATTACATGATTATAATTTTTTTTAGACTGGAGCATAGGACGAAGAGGTCAGCCAATCGATTGTGAGCAAATTCCCAGGAAGAACTGAATAAAATATTGGAAAAATTCTATTGCGAACCTAGACCAAACAAAACCAATGAACTGTATCACAAGAATACATTAAAAAAATTAAGGACAGCTATTAACCAGAAACTTGCGGATCTCAAGAGATTGATTGATTGATTGATCATTTATTGCTTTCCGCCACACTCAACAATTTTTCAGTTATCTGGTGGCGTCCAGTTTTTGTTGGTGGAGGAGAGAACCCAGGTACAATGTACCTGGGAAGAGACCACCGACCTTCCGCAAGTAAACTGGCAAACTTGCTCACATAACGCCGCGGCCGAGATTCGAACACGCGCCGACAGAGGTGAGAGATCTCAAGAGAAATGTCGACATTGTAAATGACAAGGAGTTCAAAACATCAAATGGAGTTTTGCATGGATTACTTAGGGAACGCACAAGGCAAGGCACGTCCATGTCTACAAACCACAAAGAAACCATAGAAAAAAGTGATATGGAAAAACTTTCCACTTACTTTAAAGATGCCCCAGTGAACCCCATCATTCTTCGCCAATGTGTCTACTTTCAACTTGCTGTTCATTTCGTTTCTCGGGGACAAGAGTTTCATCATCAGTTAAAGTTAGACTCCTTTATATTCCATAATGACGAAACCGGAGAATTTGTCACACTGTGCCATGAAATACAACAAAAAATCACCAAGGGGTCTAGGAAATGTAGAAATGAATGCGGATAAATGCATGTATGCATAAAGGTGCTGGCACATGGCCCGTGAAAATGCTGAAACTGTTAATCAGCAAAATAGATGAATCGGCTTCAGCCCTTTTCATAAGATACCATAAAGAACCTATGCCTCTACCTAAATGTTCATCAAAATGGTACTTAAATGCACCCCTGAGCAAAAGAACCTTTTTCCAACTTTTTGAAAGACATAAGTAAAAGTGCTGGTTTGTCGAAACTCTACACAGGACATTGTCTGAGGGCTACAACCATCCAACACATGAATGATGAAGGCTATGAAGCCCGTCATATCATGTATATGAGTGACCATAGGAACGAGGGGTCTCTGCGTTCGTACAACAGGAAAGTCTCTACGACTCAAAAGAAAAATATTAAGCCATACTTTGTCTAAAATTATGGAACCAACAACATATTGGCCTACCTCAGATATCGACGAAATTCATCAGTCCCCAACACGTGAAGAAGTGCAACCTGCCATCGATGGTCCTCAACGTGCTGTAGTGCCCGTCTCCACCAATATTTTCGCCTGTCCTTCCTCGTACTCTCAGTCATATAACAATCTTGCGATGACTAGTGCAAAACTCGTTCAAGTTCCGCAGTGGTCGAGAATTCTCCTTTCTTTAACTATGAGATTCACATCCATAAACACGCGCCAAACAACTAAAACAGGAAATACAGTCCGCGACCTACTTCAAGGCACTTGTTAAATCGTCCTTTAAACGATTCGCTTTGTTTATTATTTACCTCTTATGAAAACAAATAAAAGAAGCCCTGTTTTGAATCGTCATCAGATGACTTGTTATTTGTGCTTTTAAAATATCTTATGGGCTATTTTTTTGTGCCAATGATGACGTCAACATTCCAAAACATCAATTATGGAAGTCGTCAAGGTCAAAGGCTGTATTGGCTGTTCTGTTAAATTAGCTTACATAGGTTTACGATATGGTATTTTACTATAATTTAGTACTTCATACTTGTTTATTATTTCAAAAAACTACCAAAGAATGTAAATATAAACAATAAAATGTCTTTCTTTGGTTTTTAATCGGGTGATGAAAATAGCTATCATATCAGTAAAAATTTTCATAATCCTCTTAAATTTTTACTGCAGTGCTAGCTACCTTCATCACCCGATGAAACACCAAAGAAAACATTTTATTGTTTAAGCATAGTACAAAATTGTGGCACTTCACCTGTAGTTGGTGACTTCCTTACATGATTGTAAAAATTTCAAATGGACACAAAACAAGGAATAAACAAATTGTAAAACAGTAACAGATATTTGCTGGCCAAGACCATACAAGCTTTATACTGTGCCGTTCCATACCCCAACGAACAGAAAGAGCAGACACCATTCAGTGATGGTCTAACGAACAGGTACACTAGGCTACCTGCCATAATTTTCAACAGATTCAACCTCTATATATCTTTATAGATTGGCTGATATTAACAAATAACGATACATTCACCGGTATTTTTCGGCAATGGACCCCTGATTATTCAGCAAAACTTTGTCTTAATATTGGTGTGGTACAATGCTTTCCTTTGCGATTTTCTCGCATATTATGCATCACATGGATTGGTTCATTGATTGTATAATTGTATAAGGGCTGCAAAATTTAGGCCAATGCTTGATACTTTTGACCTATGAGCAGGCCACACCTGCTGTGACACAACATGGAAAAATTGACGTGATAGGTAAATGTAGGGATGCCCTATAAAGAGATTGGTTTCCGAAAGTAAACTGGCAAACATTCTCACATATATCGGCGCGAGCGGGATTCGAACCCGCGCCAACTAAAGGTGAGAGGCCTTGTGATTTTGAGCTCAATGCTTTAACCACTCGGCCACGGAGGCCCCCTATAAAGAGAAGTTTCAATGCATCCTGTTGGAAATGTCTTTGGAAGCATTTCCAGAACGCCACGGGAAAATGGGGAGTAGTTGCCTATAATTAGATTTTTTTATTTTTAGAAAATGGGGAGAGAGAGAGAGAGAGTTGATTACAACAAATTGATTGCTAGTTTAATATTTTGATTGTATTCTTATAACATCGACAAAGGAAATATCATTGTGTCTGTTAAAACTTTAATGCTACAAATTCTCGTGCTTTGCTGAAATTAACATTATGATTACCCGGATATTCCTCTGAAAATATTCACAGAAGAGTACCGCGATGTACGACCGTTATCTCAAAAATATAGCTGTGCATATTCATATAAAAGTCTGAAAATATCTCTTTGCAGTTTTCGCGTCAAACATAAGATATAAACATAGGTAGTGATTGCTCCTTCGTCAAACGTTCGGCATTTAGAAGTGAGAACCGCGGATCTTTCGAATATGACCTTAAAAACGGAGATCCCGTGTCGCAGCAAGCGTTGGCAAGTTGAATAACCCTCACTGCTACAACTGGTGACGTCAGTATAAGTGAAAAATTCTCAGCGGGAAGTAAAACAAACAATCTTTGCAGTTCTGGTTCAAAGTCATTGATTTTCAATGATTCTTTTGTAAAGTTTTTGTTTTTCCTTTTCAGAAGTAGTTCTGATGGCACCAGACATCTGACTTTCAACGGACAAATGGGGTAGGAGTGACGTCTCATCAAGGAATTCATCTGCCATCCCGAGTAAAATATCTTGTTTTATTTGTTTCTCAACACAGGTTGGGTTAAGTAACCTGACAGGCACAGTAGTACTGTGACCAGTGGTAACTAAAGTAGACGCCATAAGTAGGTAAAAAAACCCACCCCACCTTCATGTGGTTCAGCAATAAGTTCATCTTCTTCAAGCGAATCAGTTGTCTATGTAAATGCTTGAATAACCTTCTCACTAAAAAGGGCAATAGTATAATCATCTGCAGCGATACACGTCTGTATCTATTACTGGTTTGACTTGAATACAGAGCAATTCAACACCTTGTAATTTCATAATTCATTAATAACGATAACATTGAAGGAATACCTGCCCTGCCATGTAGAACATCTACACCCAAAAGACATTTGCAACAATAACATTTTTTGCATTGTTAAATTTCCAAGTGCCAATGTAAATTCTATCTCTCCAAGTAGATTCTGATTTGTGCTACATGTATTAATCATGGTGTGTGTATCTTTTCAGTTTAACTTCACAGGCACTTGGGCCTTGAATCATGATCACCCCCCACCCCCAATTATCACCATATATTTTTTCAGATCTGGGATAGACAACCTTATTTTTTCAACTTATATTTTATAAATATGCGTTATAAATCATCCAAAAATGTTGATTTTTGTCTGTTATATATTAGGAAAAAATCACGTTATCTGTGATTATAAGAAGATTCTTCTATGGTGATAATTCGGGGGGGGGGGGGGGGGGGGTAGGGGGATGATCATGATCTATGCCCCAAGTGCCTGTGTTAACTTTGCTCTTTATTTGTTTTAAATTTCCTTTGACAATAACTGACACAACTCCAGTATTATCGTTGCAAGCCACGGTTGAAATGTACACTCCGCTCCCTTTTCTCGTTTCTCATAAATATGCATGATGAGAATGATGTAATTCGTTGACCAATAAAATTCACGTTTAGCCTAAGATTAAAGAGCTGCGTTTTAAATCAATAATGGCTACGGCCTTGAAATTTATGCAACGAAATCATATACCATAACACGTCTGTTTGTTCATTTAACTGTTCAATGTCGAAATCGCCCTATCTGTATACATATGGGTTCTGTTCTGGTTAGTTTATCGAATTGGAAGAAGAATGACTCCGATTGGTTGCTTGGTTGTTTATTGTTTTCCGCCTCACTCAACAATTTTTCAGTTATCTGGTGGCGTCCAGTTTTTGTTGGTGGAGGAGAGAACCCAGATACAATGTACCCGGGAAGAGACCGCCGATCTTCCGAAAGTAAACTGGCAAACTTTCTCACATATATCGGCGCGAGCGAGAGTCGAATCCGCCCCCACTAGAGGTGAGAAGCCTTGTGATTTTGAGCGCAATGCTCTAACCACTTGGCCACGGAGGCCCCAACTTCGATTGGTCAAGAGTAATTTGCTCGCATTCTATCCCCGACTAACCTGTGCTCAGAAGCTCTGCAATTGGCTGAATTGCGTCATGCATATGTATGAGATATGAAGAAATTTTCACACAGAGAGCCACGGGTGAAATGGAAGAGGAGCGTACATTTCAGCCGTGGCTTGCGATGATGCTCCAGTATCAACTATAAAGAAAACGGGGACGTCATTTATTTTTACTCTTTAAACTCCAGGACATGTACATGTTTCATAATTTCTTCAGATATCATAAACATTCAAATTAATGTCTCCAATTTTGACCTTCTGTCGACGTTCAGTTACGATCCCTGAGAGTTTAAATATTTAGTGTTGCGAATCTGTAAAGTCTGTGGATTAAGAGCAGCACTGCGATTCTGTTGCATCCGAACAGGACAATTTCGGATAAAGTGCCGTGATTGCTTACTAAAATAACAAGTCCTGTCTTTCTCTGGAGTAGGCTGTTGTATCTGGGTAAAGTAGAAGATTTTGATTCATGTGTCTCAACATCTGCTCTATTTTCTGGATTTGTGCATTCATCATCTGTAAGTCGTTATCGTTTGTTTGTTTGTTTTTTTATTTATAGTCGCCTGAGCAATTTTTCAGCTATCCGGCGACTGTCACTATTACCGGTGACGGGGCTGCAAATTTAGACCTATGCTTAGCACTAATGGCTTTTAGCAGTGAGGGTTCTTTTACGTGCCACACCTGCTGCGACACGGGACCTCCGTTTATAAGGTCCCATCCGAAAGACCCGTGACTCTCACTTCGTAATGCCGAGCTCTTGGCGAAGGAGCAATCACTACCTATTTTAACGTCTTAGGTTTGACGCGGCCGGCCCGAGCGGGGCTCGAACTCACGACCTTCCGTTCACGAGGCGAGAGCTCTACCACTGAGCCACCGTGATCGGTAGTCGTTATCGTCTTTGTCTATCTGATTCTTATTATTTATGGCTTCTCTCGTTGCTTCAGTTTTCTTCTGTTCAGGATTGGTGTTTGCCGTATTCACTGCTCGAATGGTTTTCCTTTCGGCTGTTGAAGCACTTCTTTTATTCATGTCACAGAAATTCACAACTTGGAATACTGCATCGTCAATATTGTCTGGCTCCTTTATATATTCATCTTGGAATTGGACCGCCTCATCATTTTTCTAAGTAAATCTTCTCGCCTGACATATCTGTCTGCTTTAGCATGCAGTTTTTTCAAATCAGCTGCATATATCTCTACAGGTTCATTGGATTTTTTGTCGCCGGCTGCTGAATTTAGTTTCTAGTGACTTTGTTTCCACTACTCGGTATCGATTATCTAGCTCCTAAATCACTTTTTGTACTTAGATCTAGTAGCTCTGTTCAATTGTTCAAAAACAAATTCTCCTCCACCACCCTGCATTCTAGACAGTAGTTCGTCCAACCTGTCACTAAGCGACCAGTTTGGTCTCTGCTATCTTTACAAATATACCTCTCCAAACCATCTATTTTTCTCTGCCTTGTCCAGTGAATGGAGGTAATTTGTTCGAAAATCTCTTTGGCTCCTGTCTTGTGTAGTTACAGCTGTTAACACACTGTCTTCCTCTGACGATTCTGTACCAGAAATCTTCTGTACTGGAAAAATATTAGTATCTTCTCTATATGTGCGTTTAATTTTCTTCTGGGAACAGGTTTGATTTTGTTTCTTGGAAACGACTACGTCAATGGACATTGTTGCTCCGGGAAGCTCTACTCTTCCACTCCCTCTCGTCAACGGTCTGTTTGATTGTACATTGTCAAGAAAATTCTTCATGTTTTCAAGAATTGTAGTTAAATCGTCTTTCTGTAAAGATGTCCGATTTCTGGGATTCTGTAAACTGCCGAAAGGGGACTGCCTGGTATCGTGATTCAAAAGTTACCAAAGTTTGAAAAACGTGGAACTGGTGAACAGGATCTAGAATGTCGTATTTGGTGAAGCTTTGCAAATTAACAATCAAGGGTCCATCTGATAAATCATGGTTAGTGATTATTTGAGAGTTATTCCCCTTGCCCAAAAGGAGCAGTTGTTCTCTATATTCATGGAATGGTTATCTGTGTAGCAATAGTCCATTATCACCTGCATATGGTGTTTATATCTCCCAATTGATTCGATATCCAAGAGCTTTTTCTGCATATGATCAGTTTTTAAATCGAGGCAGGCTACTGATAAAGAAATTGATGTTATAGGGGTTTGTACAGGCTCGTCTAAAGTCAGCATTTCGCAAATTTTATGGTCTTTATAACGATTTAGTTTGTCAGTACAACCTTCCATTAGGTCAAATGCTGTCTGACGTGTTTCATTCTTATTTCGAATTTCCAACATTTCTGACATGAGCATCACTGAAGAGACATTTGTCGAAATGCGCCTCTGGTGCATCAAAATTGGTACCGTTTATGTTTTATATTATAGCCACTGGGTTGATGCCTCTGCTGGTGGACAGTTTGTTTCCGAGGGTTTTCACCAGCCCAGTTGCTAAGTACTTCGGTTCTAGCATAAATTACGGATGAAAAAATGCTATAAAATTAAGAAATTCATTTCAAAATTAAGGATGATATCCCTCATACTTAGCTCTGATCCTTTGCCGGATTTGGCTCCACTATTTGGTATTTTTTGTTCTCTCGGCTCTTCAAGTTTGTTCTTATTTCGGATTTCCAACATTTTTTACTTGAGCATCACCGAAAAGGCATTATTTGTCGAAATGCGCATCTTGTGCATCAAAATTGGTAACTTTTATGATTGATTATTTATTGTTTAACGTACCTCTCGAGAATCTTTCACTTATATGGAGACGTCACCATTGCCGGTGAAGGGCTGCAAAATTTAGGCCTATGCTCGGCGCTTATGACCTTTGAGCAGGGAGGGATCTTTAACGTGTCACACCTACTGTGACACGGGACCTCGGTTTCTGCAGTCTCATCCAAAGGAACTCCCCATTTATTCGCCTCTTACGACAAGCAAGGCGTTCTGAGGATCTATTCAAGCCCGGATCCCCACGGGGCGGTACCGTTTATGTTTTATATACCAATTCTTAGGCTGTTCTTGGCACACTCCGTTTATCTGATCAAGATATAGGGCTCACGGCGGATGTGAGTGGTCGACAGGGGATGCTTACTCCTGCTAAGTACCGGATCCCACCTCTGGTATGTCCAGGGGTCCGTGTTCGCCCATGTCTCTGATTTGCATTTTCTATAGATTGAATATTATTCCTTTTCCAAGCCTTTTCAAGTTTGTTTCTTTTGAAAATGTGCGGTATAAGAACTGTTACACACATGTGTTTGATATTGGTATAGGTACAGTGTCTTGGACTGTAGATATTGCATTGGCACTGTCTATTACACGTATAGATTTAGTTCCCAAATGATTGTTTTGTAATCCCAAAGGACAAATATCTGATCTCAAAGCATCACACTCAAAACCTACTGGTTATTTTCCGATCCCATAGAATCAGTTCTATTCTCAAAGGCGTTTCATGTTTTAAACTGTTTTCTGAATGTACATTAGCAACACAATGCCCGAATTTTTTTCCCCGTATACCTTGATCATATGATGAAACTTCTGAAGCGACGCCTGTTTATACAACAATCAGATCTTTTCTGTTTTTCTTCTCCATGTTAAAATTTCGATGCGTACTACCAAAAGAAATATAGTCTATACTTTTTTTTTTTTATAAAAACAAATTTATTAAAAGGAAAAACATCCATATGCATACTCTGTGATATCGTTAAAATCATATACAACACCTACACCCAATAAAATAAGGTTCGCACCTCTGGATACCTATAAATATGGAGTTATCCCGCCGTGGATGCCAAAAATATAACGGTATTGAGGAGGTGTTAAAAGATTATCTTAATTTTCTGTTCTTCATTACCTAAATTATTCGCCGATATATCCAGGAGATAATTGACATTAAACAATTAAATTTATGCAAGTAAATTCAACATATCGATCATTCATAACTCACATTCATACAGTAATTATATAGAACAAACAAAATAATTCTAGACAGTCGCACAAAAATTGGAATTAAAATATAGTTAAAAACAATTCTTAACCCAGAGCAGACTTTTGAAACCCGTCCCAATCTTTTTCTGATAAGAATAAATTGCAATACACAAGTCATAGTTATTTATAACCACCGACTGGTTAACCTGAAGACAAGCTGCTGTGTTAACAGCCATAGCTTGTTATATGATATCAAGTTTGCGCAATGCTTAATTCTATTCAAAAATAATTTCATTAAAATTATTTATTTAAATGATTTCCTAACCACAATCTAACACTAAACGGATTAAAACGGGTCTTTCGTTGAATTAACGACTATCAGCCTTAAAAGAGAAAAAGAGTACAAACGTATAGCATAGATATTTTGTTTGCATAATAAACATAAATCGGAAGAAAATACAAATTAAAAAAAAAGAAAGAAAAAAAAAAAAGGGCAAAAACAAAAACAACAATAACAACAATAAAAAAACCAAACAACAACAACAACAAAACCACCCCACAAAACTCTATTTCATAGAAATTTTATTTATTCTTGATGATAAAACTGCAACAATAATTATTGCATATTTGCTCAATCACGATCTCCTATGAAATAATAAAGGTAAATAATATACTAAAATAAATAAATGAATAAACGACTTTTCAAAAATAAAATAATAATAAAATAAATTCCTTATTTAAAAAAACAACAACAAAGGAATACCTATCAGGTCAAACTCGACCCAAGCGACTCTCAAAAGTACATGATCAAACTTTAAATACTAAAACATTACGTGGAATAACAAAATATAAAGGATTTTAACAGAAAATGGCAGATGTAGACGTTGCGTCATTTAATTTCTTAATCAGGAACACCCACCAGCGTCCCGACTGAACAGTAAGATTGATCAGCCTAAATGTGATACAAACGTAGTCCATAGATTATAGAAAACTTATGGCATCATACTAATCATAATAAATCATTACATTGTATTTCTTGGTTGTTTGTTTTACGTCCTGTCGAGAATTTTTCACTCATATACCAGCTGTAGGTGAAGTATCACAAATTTGGACCTATGCTTAGCGCTCTAGACCGTAGTAGTCGGGGTTCTTTAACGTGTTAACGCCTCCCGCGACATGGGACCTCCGTTTTAAGGTCCTATCCGAAAGACCCGTGATTCTCACTTCTAAATGCGGAGCGTTTGGCGAAGGAGCAATCACTACCCATGTTTACGTCTTAGGTTTGAAGATGTTATGGTACGAGCGCGGCTCGAACTCACGACTTCCCGGTTACGAAGCGAACTTTCTACCACTGGGATACTGCGATCGGTCATTGTATTTATCACATACCAAATTATTATAATGTTTCTATAATAATTTGAAATACAAATTAACAATTTGCTTCATCGTAACAAGGGTTTATTTAATTTATACTGCCCCTTTAACTCTGATCTTAATGTATCAACTATTTATCAACCGGAAGTGACATGCCAACTCAAAAAGAAACGTATGTTGAAAACGCTCTGACTCAGCTCTGTCAAAATAGTGGGGTTTCTCCCATTACAAAGGTAATTAAAGGTAATTAACAGAAATGAAATAATATTACAGTCCCCAAATACATGCTATAGACCCGAGCAAATAAATATGCAAATACTAAACTCGGGATGAAGTGAAACATAACTTCATTCCGAATTATCTCTAACATTAACATGTGATTTATGGAGTCAAATCCATATAAGTTAACCAATACAAACTACAAATATACGATTAAGATTACTGTCTGAAGAAAACATCACCGTATAATATTCTTCTATTAAGCCCAATAAACACAGTTATATGTACTTTAAATGCCAAAAATAAAAGGGGAGGGGGTGGTCACCATTAATATTATATTATCCATGGATCCCATGCCTCCCGCAATTCTCGGAATTATGCTGAAATTTACTCACGATTTTTTTTTCATGTTCTTTAGAAAGGATACACTGAGTTTGTTTTGCTCGGAATGTCAGAATTTGAAGTGACAACATTCAAGGACTGCACCCTGTGGGTGTCTGCCATTTCATGAGCTTCTAATCTGATAGCTATAATCTCATGCTTGCCTCCCCTATACGGAGACGTATATATAGGTCTGGAAGAGCATCAGTAAAGTTCTCAAGAGTCATAATGTCAGTAAGGTATGGATCAATGGGTGAATACTTGCTTGACAAGATTTTTAATTGATTGGGTTAGTTCTGAATTCTGATAGGCTCTCATTTGCACTTTATACTTTGCAATTTAGTTTTTCCCGATACATCTCTGAGCGCTACACAGACCCTACTCTCATATACAACACTTTGAAAAGTGAATCAAAATCCCGAACTTGAGCTGGCTAAGCCTCTCAGAACCGTTCTGGTATTCCCATTTAAACTACTGGCTGGATACAAAGATTTATTTTACGGTAGTTCCAACCATGCAAATCTACCAAGATTTGAAATTGAGCGACATATTCTTCAAAGCTCTCGATCTCATCTTAACTTGGGGGGGGGGGGGGGGGACTCCGTGGCCGAGTGGTTAGAGCATTGCGCTCAAAATCATATGGCCTCTCATCTCGAGTCGGCGCGGGTTCGAATCTCGCTCACGCCGATATATGTGAGAAAGTTCGCCAGTTTACTTTCGGAAGGTCGGTGGTCTCTTCCCGGGTACATTGTATCTGGGTTCTCTCCTCCACCAATAAAAACTGGACGCCACCAAATAACTGAAAAATTGTTGAGTGTGGCGGAAAACAACAAAACAATCAATCAAACAATCGTCTTAACTTTGGGGTCCTGTCGATACAGTGAGTTTAAATACGATGGGAGAATGTACGCTAGCACTAATGTCCTTCCTGTTTGAGGGTAATTGGGTACTGGTAAACTTCCGGCCTTGGTAAACTTCCGGCCTTTCCCTTGGCCTTAGAAATTGTAAGCAACTGGGATTTTCAGGGCGTCTTCAGTAATTGGAATGGTTAGTACTCTATCTGTATTTTCTATAGGGATGGTATCCTCGCAAATAATTCATAGGTCTCTATCCTTTTATTGGATAGTTGCTCCCTAAGTTTTCCTTAATGCATATTAAATCCCTACTTAACTGTTCTAAAGCTTTCAAATATTCAAGTGTATTTTCAAAACCATTATTGGGAGTTGATGCATGTTGTGGTGTCGATTCATTGTCACAGTGAAAGTTTTCTGTAACACGTCGTCTCCCATACAAGATCTGGGATTGAGTACATCTTCCTCGGAAACCTCGAACTAATCGCTTTATGGAGCATATTAGATAATACAAAAAAATCTTTTTGTCCATAGAATTATACGTTTGGGGTCTGAACCCGTCGTCGTTCGTCGTGCGTTAAAAATTTAACAAATTCAAATTTGGCATGAAACATCTTTGGGACAAGAGAGACATAAATTGTAAATTTCAGGGCTCCTACATCCCTGGGGCCTTAGGGGCGGGTCAAAGTCTGCCAAATATTTACCAGTTTTCAATTTTCTCTACAAACGCAAATCACTACCACACGTGTAGTCAATATGTCGTCTTATTCATATTATTTATGTTAGAAAGCTGAGGTGATACTGAAATATTTCGCGTTTAAACAGAACAATCTATAGCAGATTGATTTGAATTATTTGATATAGCCTAGTGTAATTCCGTAATATTATCAGTCTATCAAAAGAGCCTAAATGCCCCGTTCTTGAAGGTAAGTCACTGACAAAATCTTAGTACGAGTTGTGCAGATGGGTTACGACGATACCTTACATAAATCACGTGATAAGAACGAAATTAATGAGGGTACACGCTGTAGCTCAAACTTGAGATTTTAAACTAATTTTCTCTTATACATGTGTTACCAATAGAGCTTGTGAACGGGACCGCTCGCTAATATATTTGTAACTTCCGGTCGCGGAAGGTCAGTGGTAGAGCGTTCGTTTTGTAAATGGAAGGTCGTGAGTTCAAGCCCCGCTCGAGCCATAGATAGTGATGGCTCCTTCGCCAAACGTTCGGCAGTTAGAAGTGTGAATCACAGGTCTTTCGGATATGACTTAAACGGAAGTTGCGGCAGGCGCTAAACTGTTGTGCTTCATTTACAGTTGGTGACGTTTCAATATGAGTGAAAATTTTTCGACGGAAAGTAAAACAGACAAACAAATGATAAGAAGCAAATTGATATATTTATGTCTTGTTCTAAACAGCAGCAAATTAAGCTATTCATCAAAGAATGAAAATTTTAAAGAAAAAGACCTTAATTTTTCCACCAATTAAAAGAAGATGATGATTATGTAGATACATATTCAGACGTGATTCGGTAATTGTGGCCTCTACGTAGTTTGACTGTGGTGCTCGCTCCTCCATTTGCAGATCGCGGTTCAGCATATATTTGAATTATACTCGCTCATAATCCTCGTTATGCCAAATATATTCCCAGCTCTCTTGTCACGTGGATACGCGAGCTATGATCAAACCAAATACAGCAGCTATATAGTTTTTCTTACATAATGAATGTCAAACAACGAATGATAATGTATTTAGTCAATACTGAACGCATATGGAGATACTTGAACATGTTTGAAGTTAACAACATTCATTATTAATTACATGTATAAAAATCCAAAAGTCACAACCAGTCTCCATTGTTCTGAAAATCCATAGTGAATTCAGTCTCCCCCATTTTCCCTGAATTATCAATGATTCCTAAATCGTAAAACGACCTATTGTTCGCAAGTCTTGTCAGTGTTATGTCAATATTTTTCTCAAATGAAAATATTGCGTCTCTTAACAGCGGAAATTAAGGACATTTCATTATAGTTTTTGTACCATTGTGTAAACTAATAAAACTGACGTCTTTGTTCCTATTTATAAATAATCACCTGTGCCACAGAGATAAACAAAGTACAAAAGGTTACGGATTATCATATTAGAGGACTTTAATTTGAAAAACAAGAGAAAACATACAATTTTGAACGCGATGTATATTTTTTATTGTTTTTATCTTGTTGAATGTTTTAATAGTTTAGACTCAATCGCACAAATGGAATATTGTATCCCAAATGGGATATTCTCGCCCAACATATGAAAATATTCTGATTTGGAAACCAAGTTTTGCGAAAATTCTTCGATTTTGATTGTTAAAGAGAGATACCATATTTGCATTATACATGTACTGAAGTATCATTTTAAATGAATATTGAACATCACTCTCTCAAAATCTACTTGATTGATTGATTGTATATTGTTTAAAAATCTAATTAATAATTGCGGATTTGAAGTTTTTAGTTTGTTTACACTGTTAACATTTCATTTTGGATGCCTCTGAAGATTAAACACTTTTAAAACTTAGTATTTCGTAAATCATCACGTGTTATATAGAAAAGATTTCATTAAGCCTCGCATTGAAAATGTGGGGACCCTATAGGAATCTCATTGCCCGTCTGTCTCTGTCCGTCAACATTGATGTAACGTCTTCTGATAAGATCACAAAAACCGAGGCCCCGCGTCACAGCAAGTATGACACACAAAAAAAGACCATAAACGCCGAGCATAGATCTAAATTTTGTTATTTGGCGTATGATGAAATTTCCTTTCCGAATGCTCACAAAAGTCATCAGCATCAACGTTTCGAATTATATTAATGATTGATTGATTGATTGATTTATTACATATTGTTTAACGTCCCGCTCGAGTATCTTTCACTCATATGGAGACGTCACCATTGCCGATGAAGGGCTGTAAAAATTAGGCCTACGCTCGGCGCTTATGGCCTTTGAGCATGGAGGGATCTTTAACATGCCACACCTGCTGCGACACGGGACCTTGATTTATGCGGTCTCTTCCGAAGGACCGCCCCATTTAGTCGCCTCTTACGACAAGCAAGGAGTACTGAGGATCTGTTCTAACAACCCGGATCCCCACGGGGCTCGAATTATATTAATATTACATGCATGGAATAAAATTCCAACTTACGTCAAGTATATCAATGCTAAAATTACACCGATACATGTTAAAAGCAGTTAACAGCTGTCATGTAATTTACAGGATGTCGTAAAAATACAGGTATGGCGCACTAATCAGGCACCCCCCCCTTTTTTTTTTTTTACAATGACCATTATTTTATTTGATACTTTGTAATGCCGATATCAAATAAAATAATGGTCATTGTTTAAAAAAAAAAAGGGGGGGGGGGTCTATGTGCCTGATTAGTGCACCATGCAGTTGTGAAGTAAACAAAATGAATGGCGGACCCATTCTCACAAGCCTAATTGTTAAATTTTAAAGATACTCGACAAAATTTGACTTGCTCGGGAAAAGCGTGCGCTAGAAAACTGAACTTCGAAACTCTAAGAAAATTACTCAAACACGTCATTTCTGAAACTCTAATTTCATTGGCTATTACCATGTAGACAAATGTTACGAACTACACGAAACGAAACTTCCGTTTCGACGCAAACAAATTGTTTACATGTCGTAAGGACAACTATTATCGCTATATATCGTAACGCGAGAAATTAAAAATGCAGACACCTGACTTTCTATATCTTTCTATCCTGTAGATGCATATATCTTAAAGTACACCGACCTGTAGTTTCTCCCCTAATGGGGAAATTGCACGTACTGTTACAAATCTCGGTCTTTCAACCAAAAAAAAAAAAATTAAAAAGAGGTGATTCAGATGTTTTGAAAAGATGTGAAAATCTCGGATTGCAAAACAATTCGGTGACAGGGAAATATTACCATTATGGAATAACTAAATCAATAACAATTTACGCGTAAAATTGAAACCGAATGATGCCGGTACATTGCACCTGTTTATAATTATAAAAGAGAGAAGGGGAAAAAAAACACCAAAACAACAATGTGTACCGAGTCAAATTGAAAGCTTCGAACATTTTAACGGCTTTTTTTTTAAGTATGACAAGACACTCCATACTTTTGAATTTAATGACAATCGTTTTCTGGTTCATAAAAGCAATTATCAAATGTGTACTGTATAGAGTGAACTCGAATTACTGAGAGGATATATCTAAAACATGCAGAGACGCTGAGTTAGCCATTATTTCAGTGATTGGTTAATCAATCTAATGTGAACGGCAATTTGAATTGCACAGCTGATATTATTCGGATCCGTGCAACAACTTCAGGCGTCACACGATCAATGGAGGCTGACTTTTACAGTTTGAAGGGACCAACTCCAAACATGAAAAAGTTGGGAGTGGAATTTGCAAAATTCAAAGACTTTCCGACATTCAAGCAAACAAATGTCAAATGCTTACATCGATAATGTGCAATATTTAATAGTATAGCAGGGAAAGATCCATTTTGATGGGGGTCAGTTTTCATGTTTCAAGCGATTTAAACTTGTATTCGTATTTCTACATCTTTAAGTCAAGTTTGTGTTATTTATTATTGGAGTGTCATGAATTCGTGGGAATCTAAATCAAGTGAAATTGAGTTAACATAAATATTTATGATTCCACAGTATATATATTGACATACATGAATATACAGTATACACATCACGTATTGGTTGTCTTCACATTTAGACCTAGAGTTTCAACACGAAAGAGAAGGAAACAAAAACCGGGGACTATGAAAAAATATATCTTGACAAGCCTAACCCCCCCCCCCCCCGAAAAAAATTTTTGGGTCTGGTATAGAGCTGTTGCCCATAGGTGGTAGGGGTGGTGGGGTTGCTAGCTTTCTAAGGGAACCAAAAAACCCAAGATGTAAAAGGTGTCTCTTCAATTTCACGATTTGCGTATGTTTTCGTGATTTTGAGAACTATAAAGTTTCAGAGCTGGTAACACATTATCTACAAATGTCAGGATTACTGGAGTTCGTCTGCTTATATTAAGCGCGCTGTGGTACACTTATAATATGTATACACTAACGTTTAAAACCACTCTTTTATTTCTAGGATTTTCAGCTTTCCATTCGCCTTAGTTAACAAAATTGCATTTGAAAAATCAATTTGAAAGTACTTGAAAAAAAAAATTAAAACGAGTAATGCATTGCATGTATTTGTTTATTCAGAATCATTGACCCCGAGAACTCTCAAAAGCAGTGGCGGGTTTAGAAGGGGCGGGGCGCCCCCCTTTCTGCTACAAATTTACAAAATATTGTAAGTAAAACTCCAGATTTGGCATCCAAAACGGTTGAGTATTTTGGCTAATACTTGAGTTTTATATGTGCCCCCCCCCCTTTCTTTTTAAATCCTGGATTCGCGACTGAAAAGCTTTGGAACCTTTTTGATAGTAGATTCACTGTAGGCCTCTTGGTTGGACTGTATCGACCGGCCTCTTCTTGCCTTTTCGTCTTCCTTTATATACCGCTGTTGCAGAAGGTTCCTTAGTAGATGATGGTGGTTATCTCCACTGCGTTAATTGATAGGTCCGAGCTCATCGTCCTCACTAGTCCCAGAATGACCTCTGAATATTTCTTCCCGTTATCTTGTCACGTTTCTGAATCTGTGATCAGATCTTTAATATTCCTGATTTCCTCCTGATTGGCAATGACTGGCCGAATCACATTGGACTTATGAATACAAGAACTCCAGTTGACGTTACATCCAATGTGGTCAATGTTACGAATAACACACAGAAAATAAACTCAAATGCGGGGGTTTTCAGCAATTCTTCCTTTAGCAATTGCACATTTCACTTCGCAACACCGAAAAATATGGCCGATTAGAACCGCTTCACAGACTTCCATGTAGTTCCTCCTCGGAATGAGCAATGACTGTTAAACGAGTTAATGTTAATAAACTGAGTTATTCAAAGTTTCAATTTTACAAGATTTTGATTAAAGTGACATTTATAATTTGAAAATTTGTTTCAGAATTGGATCATTAATTTTTTTTTTCAACATTACGCACTCTTTCTTTTTTCTTTGACATCACAGCCAGTTGCTGTTCTATGAATTGCTAGTCGCCCGAATGACCCGACGGGAATTATGACAGGAAGTAAACAATGCACACATAATTTCTAAATGTAAATATAAGCAATGAATTGTCATTTTTTTAACGATGTAATCTCATAACTACAACGGTGCGTGCATACAAATTAAATAACGCGCTAACGCGCGTTATTCAATTTGTGTAGCTATGAGACTACATCGTTCAAAAAGTGACAATTCATTACTTAAATATGATGTTCTTTTCTTTCGCTGAACAATTCTTATCATATTTTCATCTAGAATAATTTAAGAAAAAACGAATTTGATAATACTTTTAGTTATTGTTTTCCCTTGATGATGCTACGACTTTGAAAGTAGATGGACACAATTTTATTAAAGTAACCACGTGACAAATTTGGTAGCGTGCGTGCTCATTTTATTTGAATAGAAAACTATATGCTTGGTAAATGTACTCCTAAATCAATCATATTTGAGTTCTATATATAACAATTGAATATCTATCTATCTATCTATCTATCTATCTATCTATCTATCTATCTATCTATATATATATATATATATATATATATAGTAAAAAACTCAAAGCAATGAATACTGTACCTTAATTTCAGAAATATCTGGCAAGTCATCCTGTTCAATGTTACTCCGTTTCAAGATTTGTCAATACCCGTGTCGAATCAAAGAACACAAGACTACCGAAACCGTGCAGGATTTGTTTAACACGGCTTAGGGCTATTGCTAAATTTCAATTTAATCAACAGATCAACAGATATACATATTCAGAATTTAATTGAAATTAGGTAAACGTAAAAGATTCGTGCGTTTACATACAATTTTCATATATTATAAACTAACTGAAAATTAAAGAGTGTAATACTCTATTAATAAACATAATTGTCGATTTTGGTGTGTTTACTGAAACAGTCTGTCATTTATTTCGGTCCAGTTTCTGTATGCCCGTGAGGATCCGAGTTGAAATAGATCTTCAGCATCCTTTCCTTATCGTAAGAGGCTACAAAATGGGAGGTCCTTCGAACGAGACCGCAATAACCGAGACCCCGTGTCACAGCAGCTGCAGGTGTTGCAGGTTAAAGAGCCCTCCCTGCTCAAAGGCCATAAGCGCCGAGCATAGGCCAAAACTTTGCAGCCCTTTATCGGCAATGATGACACCTCCGTTTGAGATATGAGCGAAAATTTTTCGAGAGGAACGTTTAATAATATACAACCAACCAATCAATTTCTGTAGTCATTTTATATAGAGGAGAATTAAAACGATTGCGCAGTATCCCTCTGGGGATATTTTTATAAGATCATATCTCGCTTGGGATACAATATCCCATTTTGGGGATTTGACCCACTTCTGTAAGAGATGTATGTCTTGTGTTCTTAAATAACTAGGCTATAAACTTTTCATTGCTTCTCTGTAGTGCAATAAACGTATGAGAATCGAAGTGTTAAATGAAAGAGTATTTGCTGACATAAAAAATTGAAGGAAAATAGACAAATTTGTAGACATATAGAAATATATTAAAAGATTACTGTAACAGAATAAAACCTTCAAAGACTATCAAAATATTCAAGTTTTATAATTGAAAATAAATTTTACAAGGTGATAATGATGAAGATGATAATGAAACAAATTCCATTTGATCACTTCCACGGACTGACAATAAACTCTTTCAAACCTATGTTTGTCACTGACTCTTGAGCTTTGGTCTTCGTAAATGGTTGATTTCTGAATTTAGATGATGCAGTGGTATTTCGATTATTAGATGTTTCATCAGAATTCATGCCAAAATTTGCAAGTTTGTCAATTATTTTATTATCACTTATAATGCTTATTCCCGAATCTGACGATAAACTGTTTTTCGTATCCGATTTTGAAAAATCTTTTTTAGAATCTTTTTTGATAGTCTTTTGATTCTTTTCAGTCCCTTTCCTATTCTTCCTCCAGTCCATATATTTCGCAACAGCGTTGCTTCTTGGAGGTTTTGTTTCAACAGAGACTGTATTGTTGTCCCGTATATCGAAATCGTCGGTTTGAATTGCAATTTCTGATGTGGAAACATGTTGTGCAAGATAGGTATATGGTACATTCGGGGTATTTGCGGCATATGAAGAGATTCCTTTTGATTCTACGACGGTATGATCAATTTCCTCTATGACAAGCGGCGCCTCAGCAGACATTTTGTGTCTCGTTGATCGTGAATCGGACACATGTGTGAGAGCCGAGTCTTCTAATATCCCTGAATCCGACCTCATTTCTGAATCAGATTCATTATGTACCACAGCACTTGGCGTGCTACGTTTTTGTCTTTTCGATTTCACAGAATTATCTCTTTTATACAGCATTCCCGGCGTAGACATCGCCGATCGTAAATCAGTGTCGTAATCGACATATCTTACTGCGCCTTCCGGTCCCGGAGAACTATGATTTGAATGTAAATTACGACAACCGCTAATCGTCTCCAAATGTGCCTCCTCATCTGAGTGATCTCCTCGTGTTGAGTCTTCTGGGTTTTCATTGCCATCTTCGTTTTCTCGCCCACGAATCATATCTGCTAGTTCTTGAAAAGGTTTATTTTCCTTGAGGTATCTTCTGCATTTGTAACAGCAGTATATACACGCACAACCACCGTACACTATCACCAGTACAGGGACAACAACGAACATTGCTAAGTTGTTGGATTCAGTAAACAGGTCATCCTCTGAAGACGAGGAGCTGCTAGAATTAGTATTCCGCCGAAGTCGACTTAAAATGCTGTATCCGTCATCCATGTTTTTTTCCTGTGTATTCCAGCAGACTGTTTATGTGCTCTTTGTTAGTAGTTGATTTATTCTACATTTTCAATATTGAAAACACCTGCGGAGAAAGATTGTAAATTCAATTCAAAGCATGCAAGTGTGTAATGCAAGTGAATATTTAAAACATTCCATCAAGATTTCGATAATTGTTGTAAAAAAAAATATAATCTGACTTTTTTGTATGCCGAATAAACATCACTTTGACAACACAATTCCAATCTGATCATTTGTATTAATGAAAGAAACTTTCACTGCTATTCCCTGACTGTCACAACTTGCTGACAGACAATCACAGTCACCTCTAGGAAATACAACGTTACAATGGTGCCATTGAAAACCACATTAAAATTGAATGTAAATATAAATGCTAAACGATGAGGGTTTTTTTTGTGTAGTTTTTATACAGCTACTGTGCTCAATGCAAATTTTCATAGAGCGCGTTAATCGATTAAAAAAAATAACTAGTATTGAACTACTTAGTAAATAAAATATCTTATATCAACCATCAAATCATTACATGATTTTGATATCCATAACATCTTTAATGACAGAAAAATGTATGCTCAGCAAATGTGTGTAAGAGTGGTATACGTCATGTAGTTTTATCATATGATGTGTCATAACAACTACCGAAGTGAACCAGTAATGGATTCGTTTACCGTATAGCGTTTTTTTTTTTTAACGGGGTGCTGACTTTGGCTTATTTAGCGGTTTGATAGTAGTCCGCTAAAATTTTAAACGCTAAATTTGTTACCTTAAGTATAGTACTGAACGCAAGAAAGATAACTTTGATCATTCACAGTGGCTTTAGAGAGGCAGGGATTACAAACGTACTGAAAACTCATCTTGGAGATGGACTTCCCCTGTCTACATTTGACGAAAATTGATGCCACTTAAAACACTACTGACGATATCAGGGTTATTCAAGATCTGATTTTTTTTATATATAAAAAAAAAAAATATTATTATAATTTCTTGTATAGAGTTTCTTTACATATCTAAGGTACATGGAAAAACTCTCCCATTAAGGAGGTAAAAATCGGGTACTGTATGAAATGTTTTGAAAATCTGTGTCAAAAAAAAAACCCAAAAAACTTCGCCATAAGTATTGGCATACCTGAGACCAGACAAAACACAAAATCTTACACCCGCTAAAAAAAACCCCGCTATTTTGCACACATATAACATGACGGCGTTGGTTTTACTATTGTTGACGTTGACCAAGGTGTAAGTCTCATTTCAGTAGATCGAACCCTAAATCAGAATGTTTAATATCTCTCACAAAATCAAATCACTTACTCCAATCATCATGTGCAATAAGATCCGCGTCTGTCACAAAATCGAACCACTTACTCCAACCATCAATAACATCCGCGTCTGTCACAAAATCGAACCAGTTACTCCAACCATCAATAAGATCCGCGCCTCGTACAAAATCAAATCACTTATTCCAACCATCATGTGGAATAAGATCCGCGTCTGTCACAAAATCAAAGTACTTACTCCAACCATCAATAAGATCCGCGCCTCGCACAAAATCATATCACTTACTCCAACCCTCCATGAGATCCGCACCATTATGTGCAATAAGATCCGCGCCTCCACCACAATAAGATACGCGCCTCGCACAAAATCAGATCATCATTAAGATCCATGTCTGCCACTAGCAATAATCAGTCAAATCTTCCTCTCCTTCCTCTCTCATAAAATCAAATCAGTGTAAGATCCGCGTCTCTCACAAAATCAATTCACTGTAAAACTCAGTCAGTAAGATCCGCGTCTCTCACAAAATCAAATCACTGTTAAACTCAGTCAGTAAGATCCGCGTCTCTCACAATATCAAATCTCTGTAAAACTCAGTCAGTAAGATCCGCGTCTCTCACAAAATCAAATCACTGTAAAACTCAGTCAGTAAGATCCGCGTCTCTCACAAAATCAATTCACTGTAAAACTCAGTCAGTAAGATCCGCGTCTCTCACAAAATCAAATCACTGTAAAACTCAGTCAGTAAGATCCGCGTCTCTCACAATATCAAATCACTGTAAAACTCAGTCAGTAAGATCCGCGTCTCTCACAAAATCAAATCACTGTAAAACTCAGTCAGTAAGATCCGCGTCTCTCACAAAATCAAATCACTGTAAAACTCAGTCAGTAAGATCCGCGTCTCTCACAATATCAAATCATGTACTGCAACTAACAACAAAATCCGCGTCTATCACTAAATCAAATCACTTACTCCAACCATCCATAAGATGTGCGTCTATCACTAAATCAAATCACTTACTGCAACAAACTGTAAAATCTGCCTCTCTCACAAAATCAAATCAATTACGACTATAACTGATACCTGCCTTTAATAAAAAAGTGGAGGGGATGATACAATGCATTATTTTTGAGATTTCTTTTAATTCATAGACAGAACAAAGTATGTCCACTTTAGCGTACCGGAAGTACATGAAAAGGATGAAATAAATTGTAATATTCGTGGCATCATTGCTGTTGGCTTTATCGGGATGTTTGATATCATGTCTTTCCTTTTTGAAATAGGAAATCGATATTAGCAAATGGCAGTCATCTACACGCTGAATTGAATGAACAGTATGTTGGCTGAAATAATTGCTTTAAACAATGGAAATGTTTACCGTTCTACAAAATTTAAAATTAATTTAATCATGGTCCAATTTGTTGAAAGAGTTCGTCGTGTTTGCACATACAAAAATGAAATGAAATTGCTGTCAAATATTCACATCTTGCGCAACAAGATTCATATAAGACTTTACTTTTTATAATCATACTTTTTGTATTGATGGATATCGAAAAAGTAGTTTTGAAATTGTGTATGATTTTATGAAACTGTTAAAAAGCCTTAATATTATTTCCTACCTGCAAAACGAACACGTACAACCATTGTAATTAAGCACAATATTGGGGGGGGGGGTTATTTTAATAGTTTTTTTGGGGTGTGTGTGTGTTTTTTTGTTTGTTTTTTGTTTGTTTGTTTGTTTCTTTTTTTTTAATTTTTTTTATTTTTGTGTGTGTGTATGTGTGTGTGTTTTACATTATGATGACTAGGAGGTGGGGAAACTTCCGTTAAATTTTGAAATAACAAAACTACATGAACAAGACACACTAACACAAACTCTCGTATCATGAATGCAAATATACAGAGAAATATACACGCCGGGCACTTCGCAGTATGTCCGTTATACACAGTAAGTAATTATATAATCCAACACCTCCAAAGAAAGGGTCCACAAAAATTTACTGCTTTGGCCATAATTTGGATTAACTTGGTTAGTAGACAAAGGTAAATGCATTGCATAAGGTATTTAATGTCAGATTGCGATGCAGGGACAATTCAGATTCTTAAAAATTATTTTGATCAGAATGAGATGTTAAATTCGGTTGCTACTAAGAGGTAGTTCTGAACATTACCCATTGTATAAGTGACGACTGGTTGATAAGATTAATGTAACGAACAGTATTCAATCTCGCAATTCCTACAGAAAATACAAATCAGAGAGATGGGGAAACACGGACCCCTGGACCCCGTGTCACAGCAGGTGTGGGTACAATCAAGAACCCTTTCTGCTCAAAAGCCGAGCATAGACTTTTACTGGCAATGGCGACGTCTCCATATGTGAAAAAAAAAATCTCGAGCGGGACGTTAAACAATATATTCAACCAACTAACGTTTCTTATGGTAGTTTGTCATCACATTTTCAAGGAATCTATCAAAAAGCATGTAAACGTCTCAACATACATAGAAAACTGAAATATAGACTTAATAGAGATTCACTTATTAAAATATATTTTTCATTCATAAGGCCAGTACTTGAATATGCTGATGTTGTATTAGATGGGAGCAGTGAGCAAGATTCAAAATTATTAGAGGATATACAGATTGAAGCAGCAACAACAATTACAGGAACGAGATATAATTCTTCCAGAAGTAAACTATATACTGAATTGGGATGGGAACCTTTAGAAATTAGAAGAAAAAACCATAGGCTTATTCTCTTCTATAAAATTGTAAATCGGGTATACCCCAAATTACCTGGTAGAGGAGTCAGAATCATACAAGTCATCAAATCATAATTATAACCTTAGAGCCGCATTCACTCAAATTAGAACATCGTCATACATGAATAGTTTTATTCCTGCGACAACTAACTCTGGAATAATCTTCCAGAAGACATAAGAAATTCATCTACCATTGCATTATTCAAAACCAAACTGAAAAAGTTTACAAGACATACACATACCATTATATACTTACGTTAAACGTAAAGTAAATATTATACATTGCCAGCTTCGCAATCAAGCTAGCAATCTTAATGCACATCTTTATAATCATTGTCTTGTCAATAATTTCTCTTGTAATCATAGTGGTCATCCATATGAGGATAGTAACCATTACTTCATAGAATGTCCACATTACAATGTACAATGTACTTAGTAATAAATAATAAATAATCTAAATACTGTTATCAATATCCCCGTAACAATTGAAATGTTATTGTGTGGTGTCAATGATGAATCTTTTAACTCAAAAATATGGTAAATTCCTTTATTGAAAAAAGTAAGATTCAGTATTTGATACTATATATATATATATATATATATATATATATATATATATATATAAATTTACTCAACACTCTACTGTATAGTGAAACAATAATTGTCATACTGCAAGCCGCACCTACATGTGCTTGTATTCCATTTGTGTAACTCTAAAACTATCATATTCTTTGTAATATATTTTATTATTGTATTTTCATGTATTATATTAATATCGTGATAATCTGACCTATCATCAATGGAGAGGGCTTACATAGGCAGTGTGCCTGCTGCCCAATCCTATTTATGTAGATTTATTATATATACATGAATAAAATATTGTTTAAAAAAAAACAAAAAAAACCCAGAAAATAATAATAATAATAATAATAAAAACAAACAAACAAACAAACAAACAAAAACAAAAAACAAAAAAACAAACAAACGAAAAAAAAAAAAAATCCACCCATTTTAGCCTGACTCAGGTGTTGTTTATGTTTACTAGTGAAATGTTAAAGCGTACCTAAATAATACTTCATATATGTGATATATACCGATAGCACACCTCAACCTTTGTTTACACAACTAATACTAAACTCTACAATGACCTTCTGTCGTAATCTTTAATTTTTGTGAGACCGTTTAATCACATTAAGCCGTAGATCTTCATCATTATAAAGTGAAAAACAAATTTTTGACGAATAACGTGAATCAGTCCCTTTAAAGCAACAAAAATCCTGCATAGAGCGATTCATTGTCGCGGCATAGAGGTTTATTAGAGGTGCCTGTCAATTGGTGGAGTCTATGGTGTTTTACCTCGTCAAAGGAAAGATTTTTTTCTCTCCCTCGTGTGTGAGAATATTATATCTGGTGGACTGCTTTGTAATTTCCAAAAAATAGTAACTAATTGGTGAATTCCTGTGTCCCTAACTCTGTCTCTCCATAGGAACGTTAAATCTATTCCCCAAAAAATCGCACTTCTCAATACTCCAAACTCAAAATAAAAATAAAAAGCCACTCCCTGAGGCAAAGGATACAACGATGGAAAAATATGTCAGAAATCTTGATACTTACTGCAAGAAAGTACAATTTCGAATACGTCAAATAGACTTTATAAATATATATATATATATATATGTGTGTGTGTGTGTGTGTGTGTGTGTGTGTGTGTGTGTGTGTGCAGAGTGTTTTAAACATGTCACGACTTTACAATTTCAGGAAAAAAGTTATGCTTCATGTATAAACTGAAAATTTTGCAAAACTCTTTAGATCAATTTTATCAGATGAAAAGTTTCAATCAAACTGAATCATTTTTTTCTCAGACAGGCATTTCAAAACAAAGTTAATTGAGACTGTACTCGATATAACGTCATTTTAAGATGTGTTCCAAATGTCCACCTTGTGTCTCGGTCACTAGTCTCATTCTGTCTGTGAAGTTCCTGATCACATTTGCACATGAGTCTGCGGTTTTGTGTCTGAATTCTCTTCGTATAGCCAATTTTAGAACACTCGTGTCTTGTGGGGGTGGTGAATAAACACGGTCCTTTAGATAACCCCATAAAAAGAAATCTAAAGGGTTAAATATCAGGTGAATGCGGTGGCCATTCAATATGTGAACGTAAGGATATGAAATGGTCTCCAAACTTCTCAGCCAGCCATTCAAGTACAATTCTTGCAGTGTGGGGAGCGGCACCATCCTGCTGAGACCATATATTGTTCACTTCTATACCCTTTCTCCTTAGCGCAGGAAGAAATTTTCTCTTTAAAATGGTCAAATAACGTTGTGACGTAACTGTTGTGATATCACCATCCTCTTCATAGAAAAAGGGGCCTATGATACCAGCACTACTTAATGCTGCCCTTACTTTAACTTTCTGGTTATGAAGTGGTCTTTCTTCATAAAAGTCAGGTTTTGAAGTTCCCCAGAAACGCATGTGCTCCCTGTTGACTTGTCCATCCAGAGTAAAATGTGCTTCATCAGAAAACCATATAACCCCGGTTAAACAAATGTTCTTCAACATCCATTGTGCAAAACTTAAACCGGAAGAAATGTCGGTATCTTTAAGATGTTGCAGTATGGAAATTTTATATGGTGTGAATTTCAAGACGTATTTCAAAATTCTATATACAGATGAAGAACTTAAATTGGAATCTAGTCCTCTAAATACTGATGTCGTTGGTGTCTCCTCGATAATTGCTTTCACCTTTTCAATATTTTCATCTGTCCTCTGTCTTATAGGCGTATCTTTTCTTCTGTCATTGATAGTCCCGTGCTGCTCAAATTTAGTAACAATTGGGAAAATTTGTTTCCTAGAAAGATGTTTCAAATCTGAGTACTTCGTTTTCAAAAGCTTTTTCACTAGGGTCGGCGATATGCCATTCTCGTAGCACAGTTTTACAATATCAATATAAAGATCTTTTTTATCATCCATTTTCAAATACCCGAACACCTTTCGATAATGTCATCAATAAATTAATTATGACGTCATAGTACAATGTGTTTACACTGTAATACATATTGCCGGAATAAATGCTTTCAGATGCAGTCATTGTAAAGTTAATATGACATGTTTGTGCAAAGATATAGACATCTGAAGTCGGGACATGTTTACTGAAACACCCTCTCTCTCTCTCTCTCTCTCTCTCTCTCTCTATATATATATATATATATATATATATGTGTGTGTGTGTGTGTGTGTGTGTGTGTGTGTGTAGTCCCTGAAACATTCTACGTTCCCACAGTGAACGCACGGTGAGCGAATGCTGAATGCATAGTGAACGGTGAGCGAATGCTGAATGCATAGTGAACGGTGAGCGAATGCTGAATGCATAGTGAACGGTGAGCGAATGCTGAATGCATAGTGAACGGTGAGCGAATGCTGAATGCATAGTGAACGGTGAGCGAATGCTGAATGCATAGTGAACGGTGAGCGAATGCTGAATGCATAGTGAACGGTGAGCGAATGCTGAATGCATAGTGAACGGTGAGCGAATGCTGAATGCATAGTGAACGGTGAGCGAATGCTGAATGCATAGTGAACGGTGAGCGAATGCTGAATGCATAGTGAACGGTGAGCGAATGCTGAATGCATAGTGAACGGTGAGCGAATGCTGAATGCATAGTGAACGGTGAGCGAATGCTGAATGCATAGTGAACGGTGAGCGAATGCTGAATGCATAGTGAACGGTGAGCGAATGCTGAATGCATAGTGAACGGTGAGCGAATGCTGAATGCATAGTGAACGGTGAGCGAATGCTGAATGCATAGTGAACGGTGAGCGAATGCTGAATGCATAGTGAACGGTGAGCGAATGCTGAATGCATAGTGAACGGTGAGCGAATGCTGAATGCATAGTGAACGGTGAGCGAATGCTGAATGCATAGTGAACGGTGAGCGAATGCTGAATGCATAGTGAACGGTGAGCGAATGCTGAATGCATAGTGAACGGTGAGCGAATGCTGAATGCATAGTGAACGGTGAGCGAATGCTGAATGCATAGTGAACGGTGAGCGAATGCTGAATGCATGGTGAACGGTGAGCGAATGCTGAATGCATGGTGAACGGTGAGCGAATGCTGAATGCATAGTGAACGGTGAGCGAATGCTGAATGCATGGTGAACGGTGAGCGAATGCTGAATGCATAGTGAACGGTGAGCGAATGCTGAATGCATAGTGAACGGTGAGCGAATGCTGAATGCATAGTGAACGGTGAGCGAATGCTGAATGCATAGTGAACGGTGAGCGAATGCTGAATGCATAGTGAACGGTGAGCGAATGCTGAATGCATAGTGAACGGTGAGCGAATGCTGAATGCATAGTGAACGGTGAGCGAATGCTGAATGCATAGTGAACGGTGAGCGAATGCTGAATGCATAGTGAACGGTGAGCGAATGCTGAATGCATAGTGAACGGTGAGCGAATGCTGAATGCATAGTGAACGGTGAGCGAATGCTGAATGCATGGTGAACGGTGAGCGAATGCTGAATGCATAGTGAACGGTGAGCGAATGCTGAATGCATAGTGAACGGTGAGCGAATGCTGAATGCATAGTGAACGGTGAGCGAATGCTGAATGCATAGTGAACGGTGAGCGAATGCTGAATGCATAGTGAACGGTGAGCGAATGCTGAATGCATAGTGAACGGTGAGCGAATGCTGAATGCATAGTGAACGGTGAGCGAATGCTGAATGCATAGTGAACGGTGAGCGAATGCTGAATGCATAGTGAACGGTGAGCGAATGCTGAATGCATAGTGAACGGTGAGCGAATGCTGAATGCATAGTGAACGGTGAGCGAATGCTGAATGCATAGTGAACGGTGAGCGAATGCTGAATGCATAGTGAACGGTGAGCGAATGCTGAATGCATGGTGAACGGTGAGCGCACAGTCAATGCAAGATGATTATTTATTCGAGATGTATCGGATTTTTCCCTAAGAATATATTTCTTTTATAATCAGATAAGAAAAATAATATGAATATTTATTCAATGGATAAGTAATTGAATAACACAGAATCAGGAAACTGCATGTTCTACAGTTCTAAATATATTCAGTCTATACAATGCATACTACATTTTTGTACAAGTACTGAATGTATATTTCTCATGAAATGATTGTAAATTTTGCATGCAGCAATCATGCACAAACAATAGCAAATTTCACATGTACATTGTGTGCAGTATTATATGTAAAGATATATGTGTACGTGTAAAAGTAGAGAAGAAATGCATGTTTGGTGTCATATTTAGACTTCTTGACGGGTACTACTAAATAGAGTACGCTAGAGTACTTTGGAGTACTGTAGAATACCTTATTAAAATTTCATAATTTAATGTAAGTAAATGTTTATTTATAGCTATACCACTTAAGAAAACATTATAACATTGTGTTGCAATATTTGTCAAACGTATTTGTTTTTAGCGATATTTTGGCCAGAAAACAACATTTATGAAGATTTATGGCATCCTGATCCCGAATGTTTTTAATTTTGTTTTGGGAAAGTATTGAGCGATCTGACACACTACACGAACAATTAATTCCATCTACATGTATATCTGATAGTTACTTCTGTACACGTTCCTTTTTCATTTTCTCCTTGTAATGAAAATCGCTGCTTTCGCAGTGACGTTCCGAATGGCAATGCATAGACTGAGCAGTGAACGAACGGCGAACGCACGGATAAATGGTTAAGAACATATCAGGGGACCGTGTATATATATATATATATATATATATATATATATATATATATATATATATATAGTTGAAAAAATATAATACATTCTTTTTAATCATGAGAGCAATAAAAATAATCCTGAATTTTTAAAAAAACATTAAGCACCAGGTGCAATCAGATTCCATAACAACTCAACCTGTTTATTGATTTTTTCCAAGATGATAAATATTAAATCAAAACTTTCCTTCTTTTCTTGGATCTCATAATTCAAAGACAATTTCTCAGTAATTTTAAAATATCATTTACATTAAAAATTGATATTAATGATTGCAATGAAATGAAAGGTTTGAGAATATTTTAGCCAAATAATCCATACTATAGGCTTCAAACCCATGTGCCAGTATCCAGTAGAAATGCGAGTGTACTATTAAACAATGATGTAAAATATTCTGTAAATAAGGGACCTCAAAATTGAATATGATCAAATTCCACTACAAGGGATGTCAAGATAATTCTGGTGGGATCGCCCAATCCCAATGACCACATTGTTTATCATTTGTTTTACGTCCTATCGAGGATTTTTTTCATTCACATTGAAACGTCATCAGCTGTAGGTGAAGTGCCTTGAATTTATTTTTGTATGGCCTCGCAAGGCTGTAGCAGTTAGGTTTCCTTAATGTGTGTTTCTGTATCAACGACAAATGTTCGAATGAGACGCAAAAACAACTTACATACATGTACTAACATAAGACATTTCAATCAATCCGCAAAATTGGACGCTAAACACGTCAGGGTCGACTTTCTCTATATATACAATGTAGGGTAGATCATCTGTCATTATATGTCTGGTGTGTATGTCCAACATCCCTTAATCTCTTACGTCATCTAAGAATAAAGGTTTGGACTTAATGTTTTTCTCTTCCCTCTCATCAAACACATCTAAATCATCATTTCCGTCGGCATTTTCCGAATTAAACTGAAAAACCCTACATCATTCCGATAAACAATCTTCAAAGCAAATCACCATTAAAACCCTTTAATTGACGAAATGACGTGAAACAGCAATTAAGTAACATCATAAGGATGAATATACATGAAATTCAGACAAACTAATTACGGACGTGCATTTTAGAAACTTTATATCTGAACGTAGGATCAGCTAATAGTTTACATCTCCGACTACTTATAATAATGTAATAATAGTAATCAAATTATTGTTCTGCTAATTACAATAATGTAAATGAATAATGACCGTAAAAACCAAGGTCCCGTGTCACAGCAGGTGTAGCACGATAAAGAACCCTCCCTACTCAATAGCCATAGGCGCCAAACATAGGCCTAAATTTTGCAGCCCTTCACCGGCAATGACGTCTCCATATGCGTGAAAAATTCTAAAGTGGGACGTTAAACAATGTAAAATCAATCAATCAGATTATTATTATGTGGAATCTGATAGGCCGAGTAACGTTTAAAAAAAATGCTTTCCTGTGGGAATAAAAACCACACCCCACAGGATGAGACTATCTAGCAACGGGAAACATAACTTGACAACAAGTGATATTATTTTTTTTAAGTATCAGTTGCGTCAAATTGATGTGCGCATGCAGTGTCATGATCGGTTTGCAGTTTCTGCTTTTTAAACTTAACTTCAACTACATACACTATCTATATACTAATACCCTTTGAGATAATCTTTTTGAATCAACGGATGCAAAGAAAATATGGTGTTTTTTATGGTGTGTGTGTGTGTGTGTGTGTGTGTGTGTGAATACTAGAACTCTCCTAACGGGACTATTATCCCCCGCAGGGCACACTGGATGGTGGGAAGTAGTGAATTTGTGCTCATGTAAGAATAAACACATCTTTTTGACATGATTTCTTGAGAGGAATGGCTGTAAATGCAAGACTATTTATCCTGCAGTAAAGCATTACTCAGTACATTTAAGATGTGCTTCATACCTACTTCTGAATATTATTTCAAGGATTCCTATTCAAAATACAGGAGCCAGTAAACGACACATCTTATTTTTTAACAAAATCACATCCACAGACAGATGGGCAGACAGACAGATAAATGGAATGATGACTGCATTAAACCCTCCTAAATTTATGCAATACTCTCTATGCAAGAACAGACCGTTACAAAATCTAAAAGCAAATGGCCAGGTCCATAAAGTCAAAAAATACCCGTATGATGAAAATATCCTTCCAATAACGTCCTTAAATGTTAACGAATCTCTATAAAAATGACAGGTGCACAACTTCATTACGGATATAATAGATACACAAAGTTTGAATAATGTCTAATCATTGGTTTTAAGAGCTACTCTGGACAATGACAAATCAGTCAAACTGGAAAAAAATATCCATAACTTCCTTCAGTGTGAAAATCTCAATCAAAATAGCAGGTGCACAACTTCATGATACATATAAGATATATATAAAGTTATTCAAATCTGTTAATCGGTGTTAGAGATACTCAGGGCAAATTTCGCCTACGGACAAACAATGTGATTCTAGTACCCACCCCCACCCCTAAACTTCGTTTACTGGGGAGTAGGTGGGTATAATGAAGACAAATTCATTTTAAAGGTAATATTTCAACAGTTGCATGAATTAGTTAAAATTGGTAGCAATAAAGCGCTAATCTCGTCGTTTGTACTAGATTGTAATTTCTATACTACATGTATAGCATTTACCAAAGATACTATTTTTATGTATTAAGTATGAGGAGAAATGGCTAATGCTAGACTACCTATACGAGTTCTCGTCCAGAATACTTGTCTCCAAGCACCACAAAGAATTTTGAACACGCAGTGTAACTTTACATAATCGTAATTAATTCAAGCAAGGATGCTTGTTCGGAAACTATTGAGGCATTGTTATTTAAATCGGCGAAACGAGAGATGCAATCATCAAACCATAGCTACAAGTGCATTCAAGACATCAGCTTATATTTATCCAATGCAAATATTTACATAGCTCCGTGGGGATCCGGGTTGTTAGAATAGATCCTCAGTACCCCTTGCTTGTGGTAAAAGGCGACTAAATGGAGCGATCCTTCGGATGAGACCGTAAAAACCAAGGCCCCGTGTCACAGCAGGTGTGGCACATTAAAGATCCCTCCCTGCTCAAAGGCCATAAGCGCCGAGCATAGGCCTAAATTTTGCACCCCTTCACCGGCAATGGTGGCGTCTCCATATGAGTGAAAGATTCTCGAGAGGGACATTAAACAATATACAATCAGTCAATCAATCTTTTTTTTTTTTTTTATCTATTTTTGTTTTATTTTATTTTATTTTTTTTTTATTTTTTTTTTTTTGTCTTTGATATCTTTACAAAGTGTAATGATAGTCATTTCCTCATGAATGTGTTGCAGTTTTGAACATGCGTGTATAAATGTCAATCAAGATAGTACATCTATTTTAACGGCTGGGAATTTCGACAGAAATGGAAGTAGAATGTAAATACAAAAAATAAACTTGGAAAAACCATGTGGGCATGAATGCAACGTTCCATGCCAGTATACTTTCCATAAAGTGCTAACGCGCATCAAGAAGAATCCCGTGTGTTTTCGAAAATAAAATGTGCTTTAGTCCAGCTGTAGCTGTCTAGCGAGGTTACCGTGACGTTACTGAACGTTACAAAGTTTCCACTCGCATACCCGAGATTCCTCTGGATATTTCCCTACGCCAATGCCCCCCTCGGAAGAGACAATAAATAATGTTTAAACTTGAACACTTTTTTTCACAAATGACAATTAATAAATTTATCTGGAATCTTACTACGTCCAACCATAAGCATCTGTCAGATAAGTGAATATAAACCAGCCATCTCTGCATATATGTTCAATATTCAAGTTTTCTCTCCGTGTTTGGAGCTTGTTGCCACGCCAGTGGTGAATCTCCTATAGCCTGATGTGCGGAATTTTAATAGCACTGAACACACTTCCGTAATTATTATTGGTCTTCCTGTTCCGTTAGAATTGTCTGTAGGTTTACGAATCATTTAACAGTTAACGCGTATTTCATCGATAAACTATAACCCTGGACAGTACTTTCACTGTTTGTCTGCTCCAGCAATTTGTTTGCATTGGTGTCTTTCTGAGTTCTATAAATCACCGCTGTTCCCTTTACGTCAGACTTCGAGGAAGTAATGGGATTTTGTCTTTGTGCACTTGTAAACAACTAAAAATTGACCATTTTCTCATTTCAAAAGCAATTTCTACCCAATTTTCAGATAATGAAATCAGAAATATCCAAATTTTAAATGCACCAACTATTCTCATTTTCCTCCGTTTCCTTCATTTTTGGGGGGGTGGGGGTTGTTTTTTTGGTTTTTGCTTTGTTTTTGTCATGAAGTTTAGAAAATTTCATTTCAGTTTCCCTTAAAGAGGTTTGAACTTGAGGTTTGTAGTATTGTTAATTTTTTGAGAAATATATTTTTGATTTCTAAAAAAAAACTAGAATTAGGAAATTAAAAAGATAAACTGGTGTCATAATGTGCTTGTTATTGAGCTACAATGGTTTAAACTTGACCTTTTTGCACTAAAAAACTACTCAAGATTTATTCGTTTAAACTTGATTTGTCTGTTGGTGTCAAACCAGCATAATCAACACAAATCAATCAATCAATATATATATATATATATATATATATATATATATATATATATATATATATATATATATATAATGTCTTCTAACAATACGGATATAAAAAAAAGTTTAATACCAGTAGATTGGAAATAAATTATTACCTTTTTGCGCTTGATATACGGAAAAATTCATAATATCGAATATGAGCGTTTAAAGGAACATGATTACTTGGAGTAATGTCAATTTATAAAATTGCACATAAATTACGAAGTCCTGTCTTGATATTTAAAATGGAACTTTAAAAAGTGGGGGGTATAGATCAATTTTTTGAATTATTTGCCAAATATTGAATTTTTATACAAAAATTTCGAGTAAATTAATTTAGACGGTTTGAAAAATCGGTATTCTGTTTGAAAAAAAAAATATATATATAAGCCTAATCAACTTCTTACAACATTTGAATTAGTTTCAAGTCTCAATTACTTGTATCATAAATTATAAAACTGAAATACATGTATAGAGGTATAAAAATTGACGATAAATTGTATAAAACAGAAACTGTAAAATCATGCATTTAGAACTTGTTGATTAAACAATCCTTCCGCCACAAAATGTCTTCTGCCAAACCCTTTCAAAATTGCCAAAAAAAAAAAAAATCAAAAAAAAATCAGCTACATAGTGTAATGTGTTTGATCAGTACTGAACCAGTATATACTAATTATAGCATCCTGCGCAGTTGTGCTCAAAACCTGAGGAGCAACCTTCCTTAGAGCATCCGCTTTCTGACCGGGGGGTCTTGGCTCCTTCGCCAAGCGTTCGGCATTTAAAAGTGAGAGCCCCGGGATGATAGCTTAAAAACCAAGGTCACCATATCACGGGCTACGGTAGAGAATCCTTACTGTTATGACCTTGAGTATAGGTCTAACTTCGTGGCCCATAACTGCAGCTATATCTCGATATGATTAAAATAATTCTCCAAGGGACGTAAAATAAGTAAGAAAAAGACATATAATGTAAATGACAATAATTATTCTGCAACCGATTATAAAATCTATCAAAGCAACATTAGCTCTGAATCTGAAATTTTTATTTTGTTGCAAAAATGTGCTATCATGAAAGTTTTTTTTTTAACTTTAATCATTAATAAAATTAAAACGAAGTTTAAGATCTTATCAAAAATAAAGATTTCGACTCTATAGAATATATAGCATTATATACAAATCAATTTTTTCCCGGGAAGACAGTAATGTAATTTTGCTTCTTTCAGAGGCTTTGAATGGATTTTCTATCACAAATAGTTGATAAACCTAATTTTGTTTTCTTTGTTATTTCTTAGTTAAACCTAGTTTTTTTCTCTCTCAACTGATTAAATACGTAAGAGCTTGTTCTGTGTATGATCACTTTTTAAATAGAGACAGGCCAATGGCAAACATGTTGATGTTACATGGATTTCAAAGTCTCGTTTAATGTCAGCATTTCGCACACTCTATGGTCTATATAAAGATTTACTTTGCCAATGCAACCTGCCATTAAGTCAAATGCTGTCTGACGAGTTTCATACTAATTGATAGGCCATTGTTCTTTAGACACTGATTTTGACTTCGGATTACTTCATTTACCTGATCAAGATATAAGGTTTACGGCGGGTGTGACCGGTCAAAAGGAGATTCTTAATCCTCCTAGGCACTTGATCCCACCCGTGGTGTGTCCAAAGGTCCGTGTTTGCCCACCTCTCTATTTTCTATTCTATATAGGAGTTATGAGATTTATCATTGTCCGTTGTCTTCACCTTTGCTTTCATTAAAATAGTAAATCACAATTTTATAAAAACTTCCCGACACCAAAATGACAGTTAATATTACTTTAATTCTTTTTTTCATTTTAAGGGATGTGTCTCAATATACGAGTATAACTTTGAGCAAAAATTTAAACGGATCGAATATTTTAATAATGTCCGAGAACTTTTCAGATACCATATTGACGTTCTGCGTTTTTTGACAATACATATATTGAATATTTTGACGAGAAACGATTATGTAAAAACATTCATATATTCCTGTTGTCACCGATGCAATGGGCTTTGTTAGCTCAGTGAAACAAATCTTTAATTTTTTTATTTTAAAGAATGTTTACGTAATAAGATATAGCTGAGTGATTAAGAACAAAATATGGATTTTTGTGATACAAACGAGTGTGTGCCTAGTATTTCTGTAATTTATAGATGCCAAAATCCATGCATAATTGAAAAGTAGCCTCTCAGATTTAACTTTGTAATTAAGAAAACCGACAGAGTAATGCATTCAGAGCCCCACAGTGGGATTTTACAATGAGGGCAGAATTGCTGGACATAATCAGAAATTATGCAAATTACGTCCATAGCACATACTTTACCTCCATGGTTACATACCCCATTATACAATCAACTTACGTGAGAAATGTATGTAAAATTTAAAAACAAAGATATAATTTTCATGCTTCGAATAACGTTCCATATATACAAAGCAAGGGTTGTGGTTTGTTGGTTATATATTAATTAACGTCCTCATCGAGAATGTTCATTTATATGGAAACGTCACTATTGCCGGTGAAGGGCTGCATTTTGTCGTCACTTTATTGTTTATCGTGCCACACCTTCTGTGAGTTCCTACATGAGGATATAAAATGTATAAATATTGATCTGATAAAGGACATTATTGATAAAACAATATTAAATGTAGTTTATTGTTTGTTTGTTTTACGTCTCGTTGAAAATTTTTCACTCATATCAGTGGAGTCGTCACCAGCTGTAGGTGAAGTACCACAAATTTTGACCTATACTTGTGCTTAAGGCAGTAGCAGAGAACGTTCTTTAACGTACCAATGCCTGTCGCGACACATGACCTCTGTTTTTAAGGTCATACCCGAAAGAGCGGTGATTTTCACTTCGAAATGCTGAGCGTTTAACGGAGAAACAATAACTACTATGTTTACGTCCTAGGTTTGACGTGGCCATGACACGTGCTGGTATCGAACTCACGACATTCCGGTTACGAAGCGAACGCTCTACCACTGACCGATGGTCAGGTATAAAGTTTTGAATGACATTTTGACTATTCTGTTAAGTCAATGTACGTTTATATACATAAGCATTTATTTTCATTTTTGAAAATATCAGCATTCATGTTCAAGAATGAAATTCACTTTTTTTAATATTTACATTTTACTTTCAATTCTGTTGGCCCCGTGGAGATCCGGGTCAGAACAGATCCTCAGTACCCTTTACTTGTCGTAAGAGGCGACTAAATGGGGCAGTCCTTCGGATGAGACCGCAAAACCTGAGGCCCTTTGTCACAGCAGGTGTGACACGTTAAAGATCCCTCCCTGCTCAAAGGCCATAAGTGCCGAACATAGGACTAAATTTCGCAGCCCTTCACCGGCAATGGTGACGTCTCCATATGAGTGAAAAATTCTCGAGCGGAACGTTAAACAATATATAATCAATCAATCAATCAAATATGTTGGAACTCCCAATCAAATAGAAGTGATATATTATTCATTATTCACTCAAGCGGAAAGGGCTATCATTAGATTTATAAAGATATCAAAAGCAAGAACAATGGAAATATAAATATTAAAAACTGAAAATGTGAAGAAGGAAGTGGTGCGGATGATTGTGTGGATTCTGAGCTATCTCTACCCAGAGTTATAGTTCCTTGCACTCACATATAACTCCGTCAGCATCTCAAAATTAGCAGCATTATTCCTCATGAAAAACCTCTTTTCTGCAGTTAATAAAAATATATCGAAGAACTAGTGTATGAAATTTCAGGAAAATGTAGGGCAAGCAATTTATTTCCCATTACATTGCATATCTACCTATGTAATGCAATCGAACAAAATCCGCATTTCAACACAATTCAATGCTTGTCTTGCCATAGAAAGGTTTGGCATCTCTTAATATTGATTTATTTATGTATATTTTTGCAACTGAAGTTGAAACCATATTTTATTTAAGCATTTTTACTGTTTACAAGAATCTTGAAAAAACCCTCGGGACGTTGACAAAGGTATATGCGAGTGTAAGGAACGATAACTCTGGGTAGACATTGGACCCTTGAGGTCCATGCAGAAACTTCGAGGAAAAGTCGGCTAGCGCATTTACGTTTTCACCGGAACCAATCAGAACATCGACCGGCCTTTTCGGTCAAGTAGTAAAAGCGTCTTCCCGATTTGATGGGAAAGGCCGAGTGATAGATGAGTCCGTACTGTACCGAAGCTTAATAACGCAACCTTATTTATGAATTGGAAGCTAAATGGGTAGCACGTGGCCGTATATGTTTTTTCGGAATCAGCAATGTTTCATAAGCAAGAGAGTCAGCAATTCTCAATAAAGGTTGTTCGAAATGTTTAAAATGGGTATCATTTATGAAGTTGCAATGATCTATTAAAATGAAAAGAACATTCAATCTTGTTCATCTCGAGCATCATTCTGTGGCGGATCCAGAAAATTTTCGAAGTGGGGGTGTAACGAGCCAGTCTATACCTTTTACTCTCAAGAAAGGGGGGGGGGGGGGGGGGGGGGGGCTGTTGTACACCACAAAATGGCAAAAAATATAGCATCTTGTTTTTTAAAAAATTCTAAGATATCGTCAAATTCTTATAATGAGCAAAAGAATATCTAGCGTCAAGAAATTTCATTGGGTATTGTTCAGTAAGATCTTCAGTGAAAAAGATAAATTTTAATCTTAATCCAAACAGTATTTTAGTTTCATTGTTGAAAATCGCACTTCCGGTACCAGATACATGTAAAATGTTCGAAGATGTAACATGGTCGGCAATTGCATCTTTAAAATAGCAAAATGAGGATTTTACAAATTTTATTTTATCGCTGACATTTGGCTTGAATAATTAAAGACAGAGCAATATATTAGATAACAGCATCACTGACACTACCAAAAATAAAAATTCAATTTCAACGGTTGCTATCGACATTCATGCTAAAACTGGGTTTCTTGAAGCAGTTTTAATATGTAATGTACTATTAACTCGAAGCAATGTAATATATTTAGGAATAAATTAAGGAAACTTTTATTTGGAAATTTTTTTTCCAAAGGGTATAAAAAAAGATGTTATACAGTATACCATAAAAATAATAGCTATTGCTAAACGGTTACCATAGAAATAGCTATTGCCATGCAGCATGTCACAGGAATATTTTTATTCTAATATTTGCAAGAGATTTGGCTGAACATGCATGTATCCAAAACTTCATATAAGGGTGACTACGCCTAACATGTAAACAACTTAGTTGACAAAATGTTTGCCAATCATTCAGTTCAACAAATAAGTTTTGTTACATGAATCTCCTGAACGAGCCCTAGTTATTCAAATGACTTGTTTGTGTTTCATATCTCTGCAAGATACGGTTGAACTATCTGAATCCAATAATGATCTGTGTTTCCTGTGTTCCGAATACTCTCTTCACTACTCTGGTACACAACTTAGGAACAAAGGACCTTGATTCATAAGATTACAACTTCAATTACATAACACCGTTTTAAATCAATGTACACAAATGATGTATCTTTTGATTGGGTTTGAATGGAGTTCGTTATATTATCAATGTGGTTCACTTTTGTCGCTGTATTATATCAAAGTATTGAACGCGTGGGAGCTCGGGTAAGATGTAAGTCCTCTGAACCCCTTGTTTGTCTTATGAAGCGACGAAATCCTTCCGATTAAACCACTAAAACCGAAGTCTTGTGTCACAGCAGGTATGGCACGATAAAGATCCCAATCTGCTTAAAGACATAAAATCTGCTCAAAGACATAAAATCTGCTCAAAGACATAAAATCTGCTCAAAGACATAAAATTTGAAGCCTTTTACTGGAAATGGTGACTTCTCCTTGTGAGTAAAAAATTCTCGAGAGAGTGTTAAACAATATGCATCCAATCAACGTCAAGTTATGTTACTTTTTTAAAATTTTACATTTAAGCTTCATGGTAGAATATTGCTGCGCACTAATCAAGTTATCCATAAATAAAGCAATATATGTATTATCATTGGTAATAACAATATTATTATCAATCACTATTATCATATTAAAAAGCAGGGATCTTCAGCACATCTGTAGGGATTGAAACGATACCTGACCCCAGTGTACTAATCTGAGTTTACAAATCATGCAGGACATCACTTCGACAAGAGACAAAACATTCTTACAAAAACTTACATTTATCTAATATATAATTTTGATGATATAGAGTAGTATATGTAATTAATTTAAGTCGTAGCATACCTATACTATTATAACTTTGCCGGAAACAAAATATATAACAGGCCCATAGCAACGATTTTAGGCAATCCCGAAATATTCTTAGAAAAATAAGGTCCCATACATTCTGGAAATAGATATAAATGTTTTATCCTGTGAACCACGATCCGAATTTAGATTAATATTTAGCTTGTCAAGGAAAGACCAAAAATACTTACTTATGAGTATCCAGGGGCACCGTGATCAATGCATCCTGGTGCTGTGAAAATGATGAGCACTTTTTTGGGGAAATAATCCTACAAGACAAGATGTCAATTAGCCTCCATCGAAAGCAGAATTGTCCATTGAAGGTAAACAGAGTTACATTAGGCACTCACCAAACAGGGAAAGGTTTATAAAGACTAACTTCTACAAATTACCGGGGATACCTCGACAGAGCATTGTTTGTCTACAATAAAAATTTGACGTCATGCCATTATCTGAATTTGTCCATGAATATGGAACAGCCCCTAAGGATGTTTTAATAGATATAAATTGATTTTTTTTTCATTTTCCGACGAAGCGTGTGCTTTGTAAGTTGTACACTGTATGTTTTAGTGTGCTATGTTTGATTTTTTTTCTAAAAACAAAAAAAAAATGATACTTGGTATCGCAGAGAATCTGTTATAGGTTGATTAAATGGTACATGTATTGACCTTTTAAAACGTTTAATAACGATATAATATAAAGATTGATAAAATGATATTGACCTTTTTATTACGTTTTAGTGATTATTTTCTTAATACATCTTTTTCTTGATACTACACAGGTCTAGAAATAGCATATCTTCATGCTTTGTCAAATGTCCGGTAGAAGGATACGGCGGTTTTGTTAGAAAGAGACGAAGACAAATTAATATAAAGACGTCGACGTATTTCCTTAAATCGACACAAGAAAGAATATATTAACAAGTGAGCATTATGACTGGAAGTAAAAATGGGTTATGACATGCAGTAAATTTGATGTCGATCTGTCGACAGGTGATGTTTACACCTGATTCCACCTCTGGTATGTCCGGGGGTCCGTGTCTGACCATCTCTGTGATCTGCATTTTCTATAGGAATTACGAGTCCCGTGGGGAACCGGGTTAGAACAGAACTTCAGTACCCCTTGCTTGTCGTAAGAGGCGACTAAATTGGGGAGGTCCTTCGGATGAGATCGTAAAAACCAAAGCCCCGTGTCACAGCAGGTTAAAGATCCCTCCCTGCTCAAAGGCCATATGCGCCGATCATAGGTCTACATTTTGCAGCCCTTCACCATCAATGGTGAAGTCTCCATATGAGTGAAAAATTCTCGAGCGGGGCGTTAAACAATAGACAATCAATCAATATAGGAATTACGAGATTGAGTACAGTTCGTTATCAAGGCCTTTTCGTGTCAAGTAGAATTTATTGCGTAAATGTAATTTTACGTATAATATTTTGACTTTGTATTGTTCTTAATTAAAAAACCCATCAGATAATTGACTTTCAGTGATATGTATAGCCTTTAATCCCCCTCTTTTTTGAAAAGAAGTTTTGTTTTGGTTTAACAAATTTCTCTTATCACATTTTACATTATCCTATGATTGAATAATTTCATCCTTTCTGATTGGCTAAGATCCAACAACTCAGTAAAATAAAACGTTATGTTCATCTGTCCTTGCTTTTGATTGAATATATATTTGATTTCTCCAACATCGGAACCAGTCGCGGTAGCTCAATGGTTAGAACGTTCGCTTCGCATCCGGGATGTCGTGAGTTCGAGCCCCACTCGTGCCAAGACGTAAACATAGATAATGAGTGCTCCTTTGTCAAACTCTTGGCATTTACACGTAGAAGTGAGAATTCTGTTTCATTTGGATATAACATCAAAATTGGAGGTCCCGTGTCACGGCAAGCGTTGGCACGTTAAAGAACCCTCACTACCACGGCTCTGAGCGCCAAGGATAGATCTAAATTTGTGGTACTTCACTTACAACTGGTGACGATTATGAGTGAAAAATTCCCGAAAGGAATTAAAACAAACAAACAACCAACCAACATCGTACCAAAAATAAATTGCACTTTGTAATTTCAAAATTGATACGGTTGATTTTTTTTTAGTCCCTCAATGAAAACTCGAGTCTCTATTCACTTCTGAGACTATATATCACTATAATCTGGAGTATTACAGTAACATCGAACCCGATCCAAAAGATGATCGACCAAGTATCGTTTGTTAACTTATATACGGGTACGTTCTAGTAGCCCGTTTTAATGTGTTATATTATTTAGTCAAAATCACAAAGCCTCTCACCTCTGTCGGCGCGTGTTCGAATCTCGGCCGCGGCGTTATGTGAGCAAGTTTGCCAGTTTACTTGCGGAAGGTCGGTGGTCTCTTCCCAGGTACATTGTATCTGGGTTCTCTCCTCCACCAACAAAAACTGGACGCCACCAGATAACTGAAAAATTGCTGAGTGTGGCGGAAAGCAATAAATAATAATAATAATAATAATAATATTTAGTCATACGATAAACAAAAAGTTGCCTCGCTTATCACTTTTGCAATGTAGTTATATACAAAGATGACCGATCGGCTGTCATTTCACAGGCTCTAGTAGCCAGTGTCGATGTTTTAAAGTATTTAATAAAATTATTGTTGACACTCTGTCTGTCAAAATGATGCTTTAGTTACCCGCCGGGCTCGTTGAATATTTTACCTCTCAGGTAGCTATGAAAGCATCGTTGTCAAGATTTATATTCGGAGATACTTGTAGTATTAAGATGTCATTAAAGACAAAATTAATATTCGTCTGTTTTTCTTGGTTTCATTTTTTATTTATTATATTGTATTTCGACAATGATAAGCAACAGATGAAAAAGAATCATGAAAATTTGTTTCTTCTACAGTGGTTAAGCTACAAAAGTAAATAAATAAAATAATAAAAACTAAAAGTATTTATCAATCGTACAATTTCCTAACATTTTCCGTTTTTGGAAGATTCTTACATAGCACATAGTTACATAAAGCTTAAGTCTGCAAACGCATTTAACCTTGAACCTACAAATATATCTAAATTTTAAATCTGAAAAGATCAATTATCACCCTTACAAATGTGATAACAGCATCCTGGAAAGTTTAAATATTTCAACCTTGAACGTACAATTCTTTCAACTTTGACCTACGACTGATTCGAATTTGACTTAGTATATACATGTACGAGTATAAATACCTATATTGGAAAAAAAAGTTATTAAGTTAAATGGCAAACATATCATGACGCCAGATTGTTGCCATTAATGTGGCTGCCCGTCGCGTGCACGTGTCGATCTATTGACTTTTGTCTCGTATTTAGTTAGAATCATCTTTGTATTGTAAAACTTCAAATATGGATTTCCATATTGAAGAGGCAGATCAAAGATTGCGTGCCATGATGTTATCTGTTTGTTTTGTCAAGGTAAAAAAAAACTTAACTATTACAGACAGACAAAAAGTAGCAATATCAAAACCATTTTCAATCATGTTCAACTACTGTAGGTCGAAAATTATGTAAATTCACTTAATCCGTTACATTAGAAAGGGTGCAAAATCTATATCTTAGTCATTCTTTCGTGTGAAATTGACTTAGCATGTCGGTGATAATTTATAAGCGATAAAGTGATATTCTTGAAATTGTCTGAAAACATACATATCTATATATGATGTGTATACATAGAAAGGGCAGGGTCCTCTATAACATTTTGATTTATATAAGTCAAATGCTGGTGTTAACTTTTTTGATCAGTTTTGTCCAGTGTGTGTGTGTGTGTGTAAGGGGGGGTGGGGGTGGGAGTGAAGTTCTGAATTCTGTCTAAATTTATCACAATTTCTTTTTCGCCAGAACTACTGTGTCACTTCCCAGGAATGTAATCCGAGACCAACTCATTAGGGGACAATACAGTCGTATTTAGGAATAAAATAAAACTTGATTCAACCACAGCCCCCCCCCCCCTCGCCCCCCCCCCCCAAAAAAAAAATTAAAACTTGTGTAAACGTTCTTATATGTTTGTTAACACACTGACCTCCTGATGTAGGATAAGGTCATGATAGGAGTTGGAAATTTTACTTTGGAATGAATAGGAAATATTTATGAGAAAAATTAATTAAAATTTTCTTTAAAACGAAAAAGACATAGTCTTTTGAGGTTCACATTCAGTCGTAATGATGTAATGTTGACCCCATTTCCATACAATTGCCTTCAGTAATCGATGCTTCATTTTGATATGCGATTTGATTATTATCTCGGGTTAAAGGTGGCTTTTTGTTTGCTCAAAACAAGTAATATTAATATGACTGCAAGCAGATCGATACCGAAAAATCTGATCTAATCGCATCAAATTGAAATGACAAGGACCAAAGTGTTACTGAGAGAGAGAGAGAGAGAGAGAGAGAGAGAGAGAGAGAGAGAGAGAGAGAGAGAGCCTATAGTTATATGTAGATAAGGAAAGCTTTGTGTTTTCCCCACAACTTTATGAGTGAACGTCGGAACGGATTTTAGGTCGTCGCTACGTGAAACATTATATACATGTATGCAGCAACGGGAAGTGCCTTGTCAAGTAATTTCGCTTCTCATTGAACTCACTAAATCAATAATTCATACAGATATGAAGTCGGGTACTCTTTTATAAAGAAGTTCTTTCAAAAAGATATATCGCTTAAATGCTCTTTGTAAATTCACCTAATTGATAAAGAATTCCAAATTATATTCATAAATCATCAGGTCGGTCGGATTTTCGATCGCGTCTGTGTCATTGGATGATAAAGAATTGATAATTACCGTAATAGAATATATTCTTTTATTTTGAAATGTCATTTTACTTTTTAAACAAATTTAGCGAATCATTAAACCACCCTGAATCACTGAAACCATCAACTGTACTCATCACATTCAAACAATGCAAATAGTAGCTTTTAAAACACAATAGTGTCTTTGAAACAAGATGCCTTTAGCAATGAAATACCACAAACCGTAAATTTTAATAGGAGTGTGTTTTATTGTCAGCGCGACCTTCATTATTTAACTGATCTGAACGAATAAGAATATCTATGGATTATCTTAATTGTAAAATCCCGTGGGGATCTGGGTTAGAATAGGTCGTCAGAACCCACTGCAGGGGTAGAAAGGACCTATTGTAACTCTGATCCTCCCGGGAATTAAAAGACGTACATGTGGGTATGAACTGCGACGCTTCACAATGGCATACTTCATGGAGTGCAATGTATTTCTTTACAATGTTTTTTTTTTTATCCGGGATTTTCATAAAAACAATTAAACGCAGGTTTGATTGAGGATTAAATCGGAGTGTTGAGGGTTAAATCGGAGTGTTGAAGGTTGAATCAGAGTGTTGAGGGTTGAATCAGAGTGTTGAGGGTTGAATCAGAGTGTTGATTGATTGATTGATTGTAGTTTTCCGCCACACTCAACAATTTTCCAGTTATCTGGTGGCGTCCAGTTTTTATAGGTGGAAGAGAGAACCCAGATACAATGTACCCGGGAAGAGGCCACCGACCTTCCGAAAGTAAATTGGCAAACTTTCTCACATATATCGGCGCGAGCGAGACTCGAACCCGCGCCGACTGGAGGTGAGAGGTCTTGTGATTTTAAGCGCTCAGTGACACGGAGGCCCCCTCAGAGTGTTGGGGTTGAATCAGACAACACGCTTTAATAGATCGAAAGTTTTCAGCTAGATCCAGCTAATTACCGTTTCCTTTTTATTTTATTTTTATACATTGCTATCCTCCCCTAGAGAGGTATCGATTCTGAATGTCTACAAAAATGGACGGATTCTTAAAAAAAAATCTTTTATTCTTAAACAAATCCCCCCCCCCCCACCTCCCCGTCATCTTAATGGATGAGAGTCAGCTGTGTCCTTAAATTTAATTATCAATAGTAATATGTATCTTAATATTTCTTAGCGTTTTATCCAAAAGTTTTAGCATATATTGGGGGGGGGGGGGGGGGCTAAATTGAACATTCTTAAAGTCACAGTAAAAATATGCCAACTTTCACTATAATATGAGGTGCATATCTTTAATATGTATATAAATACTATGTAAATTTTGAATAATATTGATGGGAAACTTTGTGAGCTACAGAGCGCACAAAATATGGACCGTCAATAGCATAAATAACAAAAATGCTTAGTTCAACAAGGTTAAAATCGAAATAAAAATTTGTCAATTTTGCTCATAATAGGAGGTGTGGTGTACATCTTCAATATGTACACAAACACTGTACAAAGTTTGAATAATATTGGTTGGATACCTTTCGAGTTACAGATTACACAAAAATGCACCGTCAATAGCATAAATTGTAAAAAGAGTGCCAAAAGGACAAGGACCATGTTTGACCAAATTTGGCCTCATGCCAAAATCAAACACAATTGTATTAAAAATAAACTCTTACATCTACTCTTTCATAAAATGGTATTTGTTTTCTTCTGGGGTGTAGAAAATTGGTGATATTAAGGTCTAAACATATGATGTTGTTGTTATTATTATTATTATTATTACAAGGCATTTATATAGCGCATTATCTAACATTATAAATATTACTCTAATCGCTTTACAACATACACAATTAATATATCGCCAAACATACATACAACATAGAGAAATTAAGAAAAGGACTAAATGGGGTATTTTAAAACACAAATTATATTTAGTTACGCTAACTACAAAAAAGACTAATATAGCACACTAAAACACCGCACACACACATCGCATATATACATACACTTGCATACGTACACATACATACATACGTTTTTTTGTTGTTGTATGTTGTATTTTGTTGTAAGTTGTATACAATTTGACGTTTTTTCACAAGTTTGGACGTTACGTCAAAAGCTGAATCCCAATCATTCAAAAAGTAAAATACTAGTAATTATAAAATGTGTATGGGCACATTTATTTAAATAGTATTTTCATTACAAATATTTACATGTCTGTTTGATGGTAGCGGGTAACCTTTAAGTTTCAGTGATTTTCTGTTCTGCTACATTGTATATCGGAGTAAGTGGGCAAAGTGTGTGTGTGTGTGGGGGGGGGGGGGGGGGGGATATCAGCAATTCAATTACGGGTTGGTTTTTTAAACTTGCACCATGTATGTTTATTGATCTATTGTTGTGAATAATACAATCATATCACAAACATATTCCATCTTGTAGAAATTGAAATTAAAAACAAGATTACACAAAGTATCCACCCATAAGCGTGTCGGACGGACGGACAAAAAATGGACTGACGGAGTGGAGCGATTAATAGACCCGCTGTCACCGGTGAGGACGCAGGTGAAATATTCACTATGACTTACCAATAGCCCTAATACCTTTTTATATTTCTATATGAAAGAACTTTTTGAAAAGCCAATATAATGCCAATGTTAATTTTTTTTTTATCTTCAAAGTTTTTATTGAAATGAAAATAAACATATAAAATAGGATCTACTTGTACTCCAGCTGCCTATACAAACGATGAAATTCTTCAAATCATGCTTCAATTTTAAGCACATAAATGAAAAGGCCAAGATAACTAACAGTAATTCCTATAGAAAATACAAATCAGAGAGGTGGGCAAACACAGAACCCTGGTCATACCAGAGGTGGGATCAGGTTATTGGGAGGAGCAAGCACCCCTGATCCCCCCCAACCACCCTACCACCCCACACCCGTTGACCGGTCACACCTGCCGTAAGCCCTACATTCCGATCAGGTAAACGGAGCAATACGTAGTTACAGCTTCTATACTGGATTCTTAAACTTCACAAAATCCCTTACAAACATAGATACATTGCTAGATCCAGTAAATGTTCTACCAAGCCCCTATCTTTGCTCCTTACGAAAATATTAACTGCTGTGAAGGAGAAAATTTAAACGTACAGTGTCGCTACATATGCCAGAAGTGGTGTAAATCAAATGTGGATTCTAATTGAAGAACTTTTAATAAATATAAAATCACAAAACTTTTCTCAATCCAACATCAAAACGTATTATTTCAGTTTCAACACTTTACACGACCATTCCTCACGGTAAATTAAAAACCAGACTTTTTGATAACATAAACAGCTGCTTCTTCAAAAATGGAAAAAGGGAATATTCATATCTACTGATCAAGCGTTTAAAAAATTACTTCATTACACACCACTATAATTTTACGTACAAGTATTCTGAAGTTGATATTAAAAAGATGCCGGAGTTCCCCATCGACAATATCTTCGTAGTCTTTGGTGACCAAGTCTTCCAACAATCTGTTGGAATTCCCATGGGTATGAATTATGCTCCTTTGTTGGCTGACCTGATTTTTATATTCTTATGAGGCAGAATTTATTCAAAAGCTACATAAAAAGAAAAAAATCTCTTGCTGTGGCCTTCAACTCGACATTTAGATATAGACGACGTTTTCTCTATTAACAATAATCATGTTCATTCATATGTCGAATCGATATCACTGTTTATCATCTTTTCCTTTTCATCCCAGTGAACTCGAAATAAAAGACACGACAGCCTTTCACATCTGTTTCGCACTTAAATATTTTATTGAACATAAATGTTAACGACAATTAATCACTCATTTAAATTATGATAAACGGGATGAATTCGGCTTCTCCATCATCAACTTCCCATATTTATGTAGCGATCACCCATTATCACCTGCATATGGATTTTATGTCTCTCAACTGATTTGATAAGCAAGAGCTTGTTCTGTGTATGATCAGTTTTTAAATCGAGGCATGCTTGACAAATTGATGTTAAAGGGGTTTCAACAGTCTCTTTTAAAGTCAGCATTTGTAAATTCTATGATCGTTAAACTAATTAATTTGTCAATACCTGTCATTGGGTCAAATGCTGTCTAACATGTTTCATACCATTTGTTAGATCATTCTCTACACACTAGCCCCGTGGGGATCCGGGTTCTTAGAATAGATCCTCAGTACCCCTTGCTTGTCGTAAGAGGCGACTAAATGGGGCGTTCCTTCGGATGAGACCACAATCACCGAGGCCCTGTGTCACAGCAGGTGTGGCACGATAAAGATCCCTCCCTGCTCAAAGGCCATAAGCGCCGAGCATAGGTCTAAATTTTGCAGCCCTTCACCGGCAATGGTGACGTCTCCATATGAGTGAAAAATTCTCGAGCGGAACGTTAAACAATACATAATCAATCAATAATCTACATACTGATAACGGATTACTCGATTTACTGGCTCAAGCGGGTGTGACAGGTTGACAGAGGATTCTTACTTCTAGGAACCTGATCCCACCTCTGGTATGTCCAGGGGTCCGTGATTGCCCAGCTCTTAAAGTGTATTTCTTATAGGAGTTATGAGATTGATCACTGTTCGTTATCTTCACCTTTTCATTTACCAGTGCCATATTAGAGCCCGTGACGTAGATCCAGTGGCGTGTTATAATTTGTTTTACATCATTAGATCACTGATATTGCATTCATTCACTCTATTATCTGACGGAAGATTCAATATCTTGTTAACTCTAAGACAGTCTCAACATTTTTGTTGTTTTATGTTTGGCTCAATGGAGAAATGTCCAAGTCACATCATACAGGGTAACAAAAGTAAAATAATTTATTTCAAAATTCTTGTTTGAAACCCTCATTATAAGAAACCTTACGATCCCTCAAGTGCAATGTAGTGAGCCACTTTAATTAAAGATTGTATCCGCGATAAGCATCAATTGACAATGGAAGACGTCTCAAGTATGTGGATTCCCCACCATGTCTTTCAAGCGCCCCCCCCCCCCCCCCCCCAAAAAAAACTTTACGTAATCAAAACTTATGGGCACCATACATGAACTACAATCAAATTGAAACATTCAAAGCTCTGTTTCTTTTTATACTCTAAATGTCATGCCTGGCATACTCTGAAGCGTTGACATTTTAGGCAATTTTCATGACTGTTAGAGACAACCATCAACTTTGTGACATCTTACTTATGCTCCCGGAATCGAAGATTCGGGGACATATAGTTTTCCATCCGTTTGTCTGTCTATCTGTTTGTGGCAAAAACTTTAACCATGGTCATATCATTTACACCATAAGAGGTAGGCATTTCATATTTGATAATTATGTGTATTAATTGTTGTAAAACCTTCCTACTGACACCAAAATCTTTAATCTGTTGATCTTTACATTGACCTTTGACCTACTTTTAGAAAATTTGAATATAAAACATACCTTTCAAATCGTAAGAGGTACTGCTTTTATATTTAGCATGTGCTTTTCTTGTGAGAATACTTTTCCAACGATACCAGATTTGGACCTTTTGACAATGACCTTTGACCGAGATTTTGGAAATTTTCAAAACCTTTAACCTTGGTCATACATTTTACACAATACGAGGTAGACCTTTCATATTTAGTATGTATGTTCCTTGTGACAAAACGTTCCCATTGACACCAAAATCTTGTTGATCTTTACATTGACCGTTGACCTACTTTAAGAAAATTTGAATGTAAACCATATCTTTCATATCGTAAGACGTACTGTTTTGATATGAAGCAAATACATTTTTTGTGAGAAGACTTTTCCAACGATACCAAATTTGGTGACCTTGATATTGACGATCGGCAGTTTCAAAGACACATCTTATTTTACTTTAAATTTAGCAATATGGACAGGAATTTTCAATTTTTCTTTCAGACAGAACTGGATTTTAATTGAATTTTATTGCTAAATTTCGCTATTCCATTGCTGAACTTCAATATTATATCATTACTAAATTATAACATTTAATATTTCATTACTGAATTTTAATATTTAATGTTGACATTTTACAGACAGAAATGCCCAATGTCGCATCTAGGGCTATCACAAAAAAATTCTACTGTAAAATTTTTGATTGATGTGTCATTTCCTGTTATACGATTCTGAAATACAAGAGGTAAACTATTTTTTACCTTCTGATACATCCTCGTACTATTCATGGGATGTTATTTAATTCGTTTGAATAGAATGAGTTAAACTAATGTGTCTATCGTCCATAAATGTTTGGCTAACCTACATAATAATCAGTTTAAAGGGGGGGGGGGTATGAACATGAACTATTCAATTTTGTTCAGAATTAACTTGTAAATTAAAAAATTCTGCTTGTAATGAAACTTTTACTAGTATATTTAACCTATTTTCAGCTTAAATCGTGTCCATGCTACTTTAAAATATTGCTGAAAAGAGTGGTATTTCTTTATGTAATTAATCTAGACTCTTTATAGGTGGCGCTTCGTATGGTAGCCATATTGAAATTAACAGAAACATTGATGTTTATTACCGTACTTGTGGATAGTGAAACCTGCCCACAAAGTTTCATAGAATTTGGAGAACCGTGCTTCTGGACGACTTTTCATCGTTTTAATGTAGACATGCTCTTAAATTACTTTCTTCTGATTGTTCACACTGCTAGGGGGCGCTGTTTTAGTGTCAGTTTTACATGAATAAAATGTCTTTTTCATTCGACTGAAAGCGCTCTTCCTGTGGGCGTCGTTTTTATTTATACTTATGTTGAAGTCGATTGGTTTACTTCTGATAAGGTTTGAGGAATCGGGTGACAGACTTGACGCCAATACTTGATTTGAGCTTTATCAGTTTGCTCAAATGTTTGGTTATTTGTGTCCAGGGGAGATTTGGTGATTTATGAACGATTGCTAGTTGACAAGTCTGTGATGAAATGAAATATATATTGGGAGGGCATGGATTGTATGTTGCTAATGGGAAATGGTGCGATAATATTATGTGGTGATAATTGATTTTAATAAACAACGATCACTATCGGTACTCATGCACTTTATTATGCGTTTTGTCTTTCACAAAAGGAAGAACAGTGTAACGTCATCCGGAGAAATGAAAGCAGATCAACATATTGTTTTGATTTTTGTTTACTGTGTCAACACGTATTTCAAGAACATTATGCAGGAGAATTAAGGACACTTCCTACAAAGAAATAAAACATCTCTGTTCTATGTAAAAATGGCAACATTGCATACTGAATTAAGTCAAGTTCATCAAATTATTAGTGTTCATTGGGTATTTGTTGTTAGAACTTTTCCCTATAGATACACCCTGTAATCGCTTGAACTCTCTTTACACATTGATTTAAAAAATCGCTGATGTTGGTAAATAAGTATCAATAATTGCTCTCAAGAAAGGAAAATTTCATGCATGACCAAATTTTGTCCAAAACTGTAAAAATGGAACTCTTCAAAAGGAGGTAAAAAATTAGTTTGTAGCAAGTGTCTCTAAGATGCATTATATACTTTACAAACTTGTCGCATCACTATACTAATAATGTAATAATCCATTTCTAATGTTTTGTCTTTGAACCCTCTACAAGTTGTAATGATAGCCATTTCCTCACTGCAGTTGTTTGGCGCGTATGAATACAGATAATGTAGTACATCTATTTTACGACTGGTACTGAAGACAGAAATATATATAAGTAAAATGTTAATATAAGAAATAAACTTCAATTTCGAAAATACATGAGGGTGTGAACTGCAACGCTTCACGCTGGCGAACTTTTCATGAAATGATAATTTATAATGTGTATAACAGATTAGGTGATTCTCATTGCATGAACACAGGAATTTCCATCGCCAGCTGTTTAAAATACACTCAAACCATCCTCATCCATAGTTACAACAAAGGTTAATTGCTCTTCATCTTTGTTTGATTGGAAACTTCAAGTAAACTCGTCTGATTCCTGTTTACACTCCATTTATTTACCCAAGGTCAATGGGTCTTTATGAAGGAAATTAACACCGTCAGTGTTACGCAGCAAGCATTATCTGTATTGTTATGGAGATAGAAACATTTACTTTTAAGGGTTATTTAAATCTACATATGCCATAATCTTTGTCTATTATCTTAGGAATAAAAAAGGCATGTGTTTTATATTAAGCTTTATATAAGTTATGCACTTTATACAAATTATGCAATATAACTCAGTCGGATTAAAAGCTAATCAAACTAATTTCCTATTCAATCATGTATTCTCCGAGTCGGATAGAGAACGCCCCTTTTGGAAACATCAGGTGACGTTGCACGCGGAATTTCGAAAGTAAACAATTACAAGGCGACGTGAACGCGAAGACGTCCAGCAGGCTGTTGGCGGGACACATTCAGTGATAAGGCAGTCAGGCGGAAAAAGAGGATATAGAGCAATGGCGGGATGGTGGTGGTGGTGGTGGTGGTGGTGGGAGGGGGGGGGGGGTTAAGGACATACGCGACGTTTCTCAGTAGTATATATTTTTCGTGAAATTTTACGTACAAATCCACTTGCATTCTATCTCGTTTCTACCAAAAAGTTGGGGTATGTTACCATGTCTGTTTCAGAGTCAGTATATTTTGACAATTCATGGTTGTTGCAAGTAAAATAAGTAAAAATGTAGAATCAGTTGGGATTCCCGGAGTAAAGAAGTAGAGAAACCCCTTTGGAAAGAACGACGATAACGAACAGTGATCATCTCATAAATCCTAAATGGAATACAAATTAGAGCCGTAGTATAAGTGACGACTGGTTGAAAAGGCAAAGGTAACGAACAGTATTCAATCTCGCAATTCCTGCAGAAAATACAAATCGGAGCGATGGGTAAACATGGACCCCTGGATATACCAAAGGCGGGATCAAGTGCCTAGGAGGAGTAAGCATCCCATGTCGACCAGTCACACCCGTCGTGAGTCCTATATCTTGGTCAGGTAAAAGGAGTAATCCGTAGTCAGAATCAGTGCGCCAAGAACGGTCTAACAATTCTTACAAAACATGTCATACATCATTTGTCATATATGAAAGGTTGTATCGTCAAATTAGATCGTTATAACGACCATAGGATTTACAAAATGTTAACTTTAAACGACATGAACGAGAATGTTGAAACCCCTTTAACATCAATTTTTTATTTGTCAATCACCTGCCTCGATTTAAAAATAGAGCACCGCTAAAACGGTACATGATACGCCCGCATACGTTTTTGACCCAGGGTCTTATACAAGTCTGTCGCACAGAAAAGCTCATGGCCAAGAACAATAAATACTGGAGGAGTTTCGAAGACAATGTATTTTTCTTAGAAAGAAACTTAGTCCAAGGGCCATAACTCAATCAAAAATTGTTTGGACAGCATTCCCAATGTCATATGTACCACTACACATTTGTGATCTTTCCTTGTACCAAGTTTCATTAAAATCCCCAAGGGTTTAGAAGGAGTTGCGAAACCAGAGTCAAGGGGACGGACAGTGATATAGCAAAATATGCTCGCATTTTAAGCTTGCGTATAAAAACTGATTATACGCTGAATTTCATGTTTAACAGGAAATCACTATTCAGTGCCGCTACGTACTGTAAACGAAATCCTCATCTCTTTCGTCATTTCTAATAGTATTTTTCTCGAGCTTGCGCACATCCACCATAAACGATATTCCTTAATAAATATTCATTAGAAAATCTAATACCCGTATATAATTTGTCGAAACTATCTTTCATAGTTTATCATACTGACAAAATTTTGGTATGGTGTTTGAACATCGAACGAAATACTGTTTAATACGGCACATATTTAGAACAGGCGCTGGGCTGAGAATCTGGAAACTAGATTTGTACGTTTTTAACTATTACCCAAACTGACGCATAACAACGCACATAAATGCATCTGTGGAATACTACGACTTAAAACTAGTGGGTGCTAACCGTTAATAAAACGTTACCAGTTCTCCCACAGGAGGCTTCCACATTTAGAACCGTTTTTGTTTTGTTATGTGATATATATATATATATATATATATATATATATAGAGAGAGAGAGAGAGAGAGAGAGAGAGAGAGAGAGAGAGAGAGAGAGAGAGAAAGAGCATTTAAGGTATTACTTTAAGTGAGATTCTCTTCTTTTTAAGTTTAGTCAAGCAACCTTCTCTAATTTTTCTCTGCGAACTCTTCGGATATTGCTCGTATGTTAATATTCATAAGAGCCAGGGCTAACAACAGGTCTTTATTCATGGCTCCTTTAGCCATAAACAGAACACTTAGCTTCACTGAACGTGACTGGTAAGGTGCAGTCTACGCGCAGTTTTGCTTTGATATCCCGAAAGATATCGCTGTCGGTAATTCTAAATGTTGCCAGTAAACTCTCGGGTCTGCCCCCTTCTTTCAAATTTGCAAAAGATCTCCACTCTAACAAAACCGATTTAAGGTCATCGGGATGCAAACCTTCCAAGTCTTTCCCCCAAAACATCAGGTCATTTGCTGAGCGGCTAGCGTAAGAATCGCCCAGTTTAGTCATTTGATCATCGTCTTTCTGGAACCTGCAACTTCATTCTTGATATACATAACAGTAATTGTAAATAAAAGATTTATATAGCACTCTATCAACATTAGTCCTCTAAAGCGCTTTACAAATAAAAAAAGTATGAAAAGAAAAGATGATATAACGTATAAAATCAACATGTACATACGTGTGAATAAAATTATCCATATTGTCATCATTGAAATGTAAGACCACTGATAAGAAAAGTTCATTAATTAGAGCTAATCTAAAAAGATACGTCATAAGGTCTGTTTTAAAACTAATCAGTGAAGTACATTGTCTGAGATTAAAAGACAGGCAGTTCCAGAGACTCGATGCGGCCTTGTCCAAACGACGGTCCCCGTATGTTTTCGTACGTGTTCGAGATACTTGGAGAAGATGTAGGGATTCTGATCGCAGTGATCGTGCCGGGTTGTAAACAGTCAGAATAAAAACATTTTTCATGTAGACTGGAGATAGTTTGTTGAGAGATTTGAAGGTATGGAGAAGGATCTTATATTAAATTCTGTATTCAACTGGGAGCCAGTGAAGGTTTATTAGAGTTGGAATGATATGGTCAGATTTTTTGGAGCGCGTGATTAATCTTGCAGCTGTGTTTTGTGCTCTCTGAAATTTGGTGATGTGTTGAGAGTGAACACTATGAAGCTGTTCATTGCTGTAATCTTATCTGGATGTAACTAACGAGTTTACTATAGCTTACATAATTAAGAAAGGCGATAGTAATATTGGCTTTAAAATAATCAAACTGAGTGTTATCACCAACATTGCCTCCGTGTGTTTGCTTCTTACGCAATCTTGGGACCTATACATCGATTTCCAACTGGTCAGTGTACGTCATCTTTTCGCTTTCCGTAAACCAACTACCAAACTCAATGTCGATGTTAATGCATATAGACAAACTGCCTTGGGCAAGGAATTTCGTCTGAGCATCCTATACCCAATTGTCTTGTAGGTTATTGTCCAGGCCAGGATTGAGAATATATTGCAAACACAATGCCAACATATATGCTGTTGAATGTGTCGCAAGTATGTCTCTCAACCCTCCTCGTTTTACACAGAATTATCGGTTTCTTTCTAGTCGCATCTGTATATTGTGACAGTACATGCTCAGAGTATCGCTGTCGCTTCGGTGAAGAATCAAAGAACCTGAATACAGAATTTATTCTTTCAATCATATTTCTGACAAGAGGAAGCTTGCAAGAGTGTGCAGTTTCAGGTTAAGCACGTGGCTTTTGCAGTTCTTTGATTCTTCCTTGACAACCCTGTTTTTCAGAGGCCATTGAAGCAGCACCCTCATAAGCTTGACCTCCAATATTGTCAACAGAAAGATCATTCTCTTGCAATTTCGACAATTTTAGAAGATATCACCACTTCGATGGTACGTTCTAAATGAATTGTCAAAAAAACCCTGCCTAATAATTGGCTCTGATGCTGTTTCATCAAGAAACCTCAAGCACAATGTCAAGACTTCCTGATTTGCAGATCTGTCGGTCATTTCATCAGTAATGTAGTAGGCCTTACCTTGAAGACCACGCAGTATTTCTTTCCGAATATTTGACCAATGATACTGATGACTTCATTTTGAGTGTTTTTGCTGGTATAAGTGGCAGTTTTTGAGGATCCCTTTAGGTGCTGCGCCAGCTGGTCATCATGACTTGCCAAAAGATTCAGAATAACAAGAAAGCCTTTATTGGATGTAGTGCTTGTTTAATGGTCTCTTTGTCCACGCAGAGTAATATTTTGTTTTCCACAGAGGAAAATCGTTTCCGTTATCATTGACAACAGCCTCGTGTTTCTGTCGTACATTTCCTGGTTTTGTTGACTAATTTTGTACGGTAGGGTACTCTTTCGTTTTGCAAAACTTGTTTTAAGAGTTTGATACTCTGTGTGTGCCGCCTAATGAAAATCGGAATTCTCGTGTTTTGCCAGGGATCCATCCTTGCCGACTGCTTTTGTTTGAAGTTGGTGAATGGTGTGAATTGTCAAAGCTTCTCATAACCACATGTGGGAAAGGAACGCAGATTTTACACAGACCGCCTTGCAGTATATGGCCGTGTCTTTGCATCCAAGATGCGGATAAGACCGCAAAAACCGAGACCCCGCGTCACAGCAGGTTTGACACGAAAAAGACACCTTCCTGCTCAAAGGTCATAAATTTTTATGTTGATCTCATCCGAAGGACCCCATGTAGTCGCCTTTTGCGACAAGCAAGCGGTATTGAGGACCTATTCTAACCCGGATCCCCGCGGGATCACATGATCACGATGACTGTGTTCTCTATTTGCGATTTCAAAATATCACAATGTTGGTACAGTACATTATTAAATTGACTACATGCATGTATCATATGAGGAAGAAATTAGGAATTGTTATTATTGCATCATAGTATTACACCCCTGGTATAAAATTCATATGTATTAGCAATATTTCCTGCATGTAACAAAGATGTGATCTACACTAACCGTTGCAAAATGATACATTTCCTTTACTCTAACAGATACTACAATTGATTGTCACTTTCCTAGTATTTCTAATTTATTAAATATTAATTATTTTACATTTGAGTGGGAAGAACGAAGCGCGATTGATTAAAACACTGCAAAGGTGCAATTACATCATGATATGAATCCGCATTTTTTACAACAGAATGAAACTCAAAAAATATCTTTGTTCTTTTAAAGACCCCCATTGGGACTATTTTCTATCTATAACCAAATTGCATTTACAAAGATAGCATAGCTCATTTCGGTGATTTTTCTCACCCCAAATCATCTTATTTCTATCTAACAATATAACAAAGATAATCAACTTTGAAATGATTGGCATGTTCGTCAAAAGTTAACCATAGTAGTCAATTTATGTTATATAAATATAAATAAATGGATAAAATTGTTATTATATACAGACAATGACTTGTACGAGTCATTTGGACTCATTTTACTTCTTTTAAAAAGTTTGAACAAAATTAAACGGTTGTGATTATTAAATCAACCTTATATTCCTGAAGAGTTATTAGTTCGAATCAAATGAACATCATATACATATATTTTGTGTCCAAAAATCAAGGTTAACAATTTTTCACTTCCGGAATGGAGGATATCGAGAAAGTACGTCTCTGTTAAGAAGATATTGATTGATTGTTTGTTGTTTCCCGCCACATACGTCTAGTTTTTATTGGTGGAGGAGAGAACCCAGATACAATGTATCCGGAAAGAGACTACCGACCTTCCGAAAGTAAACTGGCAAACTTTCTCACATATATCGGCGCGAGCGAGAATCGAACCCGCGCCGACTATAGGTGAGAGGCCTTGTGATTTTGAGCGTGATGCTCTAACCACTCGGCCACGGAGGCCCCCGTTAAGAAGATATAATTATGACCTAATATTCATATGATGATGTAGTATGACGTCACAAAGTATGTAATTTTGGGAAATTACCATTAAAAACAGCCAAACGTTTATATCTTTTCAGATATTATATGCATATTACAGCGCATATAGAGCACAGCTCGCAGTCTGGGTTTACATGCGATTATTGATATCGCTGTTATCGATACTTTAAAGTTTGAATTGAGGGTTTTTATGATTTTCAGAATTAGTGTAATATGTGTTACAATGCGATATTTTATAATAAAATGAAGAACTTTATTAATTTGCATCCTCTGTTCTTCCGTAAATGAACTCTGTTGGTTCACTTTATAAGAAAGAAAAGAGCGCAGTTTCCACATTTATTGTTACATTGTACCATATTAGGTTATCACAATCACGTGATCAAAACAAATAAAAAACATGGAAACAGTTCAGAGGATTTTTTAAAGTGTTTATATTTGCTTACCTTTTGGATTAAAGCATATGGCAAGGCAGTCTTTTGCACTGCATAAGATAAGTTGACATAGCCATCTCTGAACTTTAAACGCGGAGTGGGGAAAAACGTAACTGGTAGTTCTGGCAAAGAACTGTAACAAATCGGTGCATATCCCTACATCAATCACATCCGAGGTGTACGTAAAGAGTACTAATGGAATCACCCGCGGATTATCGATTGGACGTCGATGGAGCGTTAAAATTGCATGGAACCGATGCAGTTACACGCCTGATGTGCGCATGTGGATGACGCTAGAACCTTATCTCCGTGTAATATGTTATTTTTAAGATTAATTTTTATAACAAATTCAGCTTGGTATCATTCAAGTTTTACCCTAATATATACAGATACAAGTGGAGATTAATAGCGCTAGATATGAATATCTTAGTTATGTAAGATATCTTAGCTACACTTAGCTTATTTAGTTCGTGCTTCATTTCTTAATGTAAAGCTGTGACGTTATTGCTATATTTGTATGTATACAGCAACAGAAAATAGTGCATTCTGGTAGGTCGACCTACAGGTACATACGAAATATATTTGCTGTCGCGAATATAACCGCGTAATTACGATTGGCAATGCATTGTGGTCACGTTATTTACCTCGGCTTTAGCAGAGTAAACGGAAATTTACTCCCGCCTTGTTCACCAAACAAAACTCTCGTCTTACACGTTGCAGTGGAAATAAAGTAGGGCTGCACTCGCAAACCTCGGCTGATTCCGATAACTTAATCTGACCTCGGCTGAATGATGGTGTTTGATGGGATGAGAGTACCAAACCCCCGGATGCGTAACTCGGACGCAGTTTACCCAAGATTGAGCGGAGGTATAAATGTTTAGATGCAGCGTGATTGGCTAATATCAAGAGTGAAATTATTTGAAATTGAGAGAAATAATATAGGAGTTTAAATTATTGTCGGGATGAAAACTTATGGGACAAAATCGAGAAATGACTGAGGAATTGCCATGGTAGAGGTGTGTTTGAAATGAAAGGTGTAATTTACTGCAGATTGCTATGTGTTGTAAAAATGACCTATAAATGCAACGGGACCCTATATATTTTCTGTCGTTTTTTATTAGCACTTGGAATTCACTTTTAAATATTGGCGGTTATTTATCTAAAATTAATTCCGTTAATTAGTGAGAGGACCAAATGTTAGTATTGAGGTCTATGGGAAATGAATTGGTACTCTTTCTCTGATATGCGCCCACGCTTGTGCATTTTGCGATGCGGTCGCTCCTTTAATCATTCGGAAAATCTAACGCAATAGTAATCAAGTACGTGAATATGGCGTCCTTCGTTAACGTCGGCTCGTCCGATAGTAGGCTTGTAAGACATGCGTTCCTCGGCATCTTTTATTTCCATAATGAAACGATTCTCAAATATAGTGTGTCTACACGCTGACTACAATCAGATGTTGCAATAATTGTTGTTTTTCTAATCCGTTATTTTACGTCATAATGCATATGCACGTTCGACGTTATGTAACTACACAAATAAAGACGTGTAACGTCGCAAAATAAAGAATACAAATATTAGTTTTTACAAAGAAATAATTACAAATTGACACTAAATTGACTTCAAATTGCATTTATAGCATATCTAACACAATTTGCAGTATAAAATTGCCCTATATATTACATGAGAGGAAACTTCGAAACTGAAAGACAAGCAACAGCCGTTGTTGCCTAACAAACATAATCTCGTGCAAATAGTTGCAATGTGGCGCGATCTATCATACGGCCGAGGTTAGATGTAATCAGCTGAGGTGTGCCGAGTGGCAGGGCTGCGCTCAAGATCGTTGGAGTTGCATAGTCCTAGATAACGCTAATATGTTGAACGAATACCTGGCGTAGCAGCTTTACTGTAGATTAGCTGTTACGATTCACAACGGAAACAGCCTTCCATTTGCACGGTCGCGGTAGCTCAGTGGTTAGAGCGTTCGCTTCGTAACCGGGAGGTCGTGGGTTCGAGCCCCGCTCGTGCCATGGCCGCGTCAAACCTAAGACGTACAATTAGGTAGTCATTGCACCTTCGCCAAACGCTCGGCAGTTAGAAGTGAGAATCACGGGTCTTTCGGATATGGCCTTAAAAACGGAGGTCCCGTGTCACGGTAGGCGTTGGCACGTTAAAGAACCCTCACTGCTACGGCCCTGAGCGCTAAGAATAGGTCTGAATTTGTGGTACTTCACCTACGACGTCTCAATATGAGTGAACTATTATCTACGGGACGTAAAACAAAGAAACAATCAATCAGTCTATTTGCACGCCTGTTGAATTGGACACAGTGATAAACAGAGGGTAACCGTCACTGAACATAGTGTCATTAGAATGGAAAGTGAGGCATCGTACCGTAAATAATTATATCGTTAAAGAAAAGTTAATTACAATAACGTATATCATATTAGTGCACTAGTCCTTACAGAATTAAACGATGTAATCCCCCATAATTCGGTCTTTGCATTCTGTCAGTTCTGAAAATCGAAGTCTTCACCAGAGCTGATAAGGAAAACAAATATTTAATAAGTATCTGTTTAGGCCTACCTAAATATTTTACATCAACCACGCACGTAGGGTTCTTGAAAGTTAGCAATATATTAGCAATATAAATTATGATATTTGACGCTAAATCACATCGATGAACTTTAACTTCGAAGATGGAAATATTTTAAAGATGACAACTTCTATAATAATGCTGATTGGTTTTTACATAGCGCTTTCCCAGCATATGCTGCTCAAAGCGCTTCACAATACATTATTACCCCAACAGACCTTAGCTTTCTCGGTGCAAGCTGCCGTTAAGGCACTAGAACACTAACATCCTAACAATATCTTTCACTGTCTATAGCCTTTTACACTTGGGTGGAATGAAGAAATTCGTGTAAAGTGCCTTTCCCAAGGGGACAACGTCGGTCCTGCCGCGGCCAGGACTCGAACCCACAACCTTTGGGTTGAGAGTCTAATAGCCTAACCACTAGGCCACCGACGTCACTTTTGTGACCTACGGGTACATATGCGATAGATTTAAATCTTGATCTGGAATTCTTGATTAGCCTAAAACAGCCGTTTACATCTTTATATTTTGCTTGGTAGCTGGATATACAATAAATGGATATGTTATCTGCATCAAAAAATTTAGTTTATTTTTCTATTCCCCCTCTCCCAGCTTAAAAATAATATATCTGATGTAAAACAAAAGAAATAATTTTTGTCCTACTTTTGTAACAATGCAAATAATGATGCTTCATATGGGGCGTTTAATGGAAACAGCGACATCCTTTGATGCTCTGTAAATTAACATCATACATTTATTGATAAATTATGTTTACATTTAGCAATATTTCCTGTGTAACGAACGTCTGTTGTTTTACTATATTTCATTGTCAAAGAAGTTACTGTAACATACGGTTTTATGAAATCAGAAAAAAAATATTCACATACAAAAAAACATAAGCTATGTACAACTTTTCACACACACACACACACACTTGGTCAGCAATTTTTCGTCTTTCATATAGATGACTGCTAATCCTAGTATTATAAAATAATTTCAGCGGTAAATATAACCAAGAGATTTAAAGTCGATCAGTTTACTTGGAGAGCCGACATGAGGAGTTTAGATTTTGTTTTTGCGCATGCCCATTACACCCAACTCTGTCTGCCAAATTTCTCTTTAAGAGTGACTTGGACTGGAACTATTAGTATGTAGTCAGGTAAATCTAGTTGTAGCTGATCAGGTACAGTCCCCACTTTACGACCGCCATTTTAACTTCTACCCGAGTCGAATCGGCTTCACGTCAAGAGTTCAAAGATGGCGGTGGAAAAAAATGAAGTCTTTATAAATGAAATAAGACAAAACAAACGTTAACAATTTATTTACCTATCAAAAAATTCAAGAGGACTTTGGTTAATTATGTTTAAAGTATATATGATATACTTTAATCTTTTTTATCGGTCGATTCATAACGGGAATAAACAAAATTATTGACATTAATAAACGTTGTTTCTTTTTTATTTCCGAAATTATTTTTTATGAAATAGAATTGTTCAACTAAAGATGATTATGTTCATTTCGTGATAACATTTGCATCAGCTGTTGAATGGTACGGGGTTTTCATTAAGAACTTCTTGATTGCTTATAAGTCAGTTCTCATCTACAAAAAGACTGATTCATATTCATTCACAGTGTTTATTCTGTGGACAAAATTTATAATACAAACCACAAGTAAATACAACTAATATCTGCTTTAATAATGGAATATCAAGGTTCCCGGAGGAAGTAGTTCAGTGGTTAGAACATTTCACTTCATGACCGGGAGGTCGTGGATTCAAGTCCCGCTCGTGCTGGACAACGTCAAAACTAACGACGTTTACTCTCCTTTAAAAATACGTGGACCAGAGGAATGTGTTTCTAACAGAAAAATGATATTCTAGATTAAAATAAATGACTTTTAAAATAGATATTTTAAATCTTGAAACATGCAAATATTTCAAACAGTGCGACATTTAACTCTGGACACGACAAAGCCCTTACTTTTTGCTACCCTATATGATAAAGGTTTTGTGAACAATCAAAGTGCATGTGGTGGGATTTTTTAGCAGTATGTCACAGTCCAAGGTTGGGCTCACACATCCTTGTAGAGTAATAGATATCAGCCTCCAAAGACGTGCAATCCTATAGGAGAATGGCAGACTTTTAAATCCTTTGAAAATCCTATCATAATCCTATGGGAAAAGAAATCCTAATATTCCCGTAATTTTCAGTAGGATAATTAATCCTATATAGGTGTGTTTGAAAAAAAAACCCATCTCTATAGAACGTAGGTATAATAAAATGTTCCATGTATTTAATATTACAAAGGAGTTATATTAAATACGTGGGACATTTTATTCTACCAACTATCAAATAGCAGATTTCTTCCAAACACACTTTATACTGGATTAATTATCCTATTGAAAATTATGGAAATATTGGGATAACCAGCATTGATAATGGAGAGGAACGCACTGGGTATTCCAGGGTAGACTCGAACTCAAATCTTTGCGATAGCCCGTCGAAGTTCTTCGAAGTGCTGTCCCCCTCTTCCTCAGTCCCGTCGTTTATTCACTATCCAGTTTATGGAACTGGGCTACAGCTTCCCAAAGAAACTTATAAAATTTCCCCCATTTATACTCAGTAGAATGTGTACCATCGAAAAGTAATTCGCTTGATAGTATATTTATACATCGAGGGTTAAACACGTATCGAAGGGGGGAAAAATCATACACATCTTTGTAAAATGAAAAATCTAGGTCATGTGGCCAAGTGCCTGTGACGTCAGCTATAGCTGGTGATGTCTTGAAATGAGTGAAAAATTCTCGAATGGCCGTCAACATGAAAAGAATTTGACTTTAAACTACTAGTAACTTTGATTTACGTACGAAAATTGCGACACCCACATTTTTGTATGTCTACAGAATGTATATTTTCAATAGTTGTATAAAAAATATTAAATCTCATCATGTCCAATAAATATGAGAGGAATCCATACTTCAGCCACTGTAACCATATCTCGTACAAAATTTGAAAACTCGGGAACATTACCAGCATCTTCCGGAAGAAATCAAATGACGATTTTTAATTTGTTTTATTATTTATTTATTTATTCATTATTGTTGCTTTTTTGTATTTCAATGGATGATCAATGTTATTTTAAGAATTCGAACTTTCAACCTAATTTATAAATATGATACTCTGTGAATTGTACGATATCAGTAGATGATGTGAAATTTACTTGGGGTGTATTTTTTAAAAGAATCATTTTCCCTTGAAAAAGGTGTTGGATCGGGAAATTGTATTATTTTTAGGTCACCATCTAGTATCAATCAATCGTAACTACTCGGCCATTTCCGTAACCGCAAATAAATTTATCTAAGATGCGGAAAAGGACGAGCGTGATCCAATTGGTTACAGATAGTGCATGTCAGAAAATGTGAGAAAACTATTCTTCTATTTGATATTTTATAAAAAAGAAATATGTTTTACGATTAAATATTATATTTAAAGAATGATTTATGCATTTATACAGTTACATATTCATGAAATTTACCATTAATTTTTTTTCACAATCATTTTCATGTAGATTTGGACAACCCGATGTTCATGTATTCTCGCTACCAGACTTTATGGCGACATCCATAACAGAGTACCGTCGCTGACTGCGATAGTTAGCTTGCACTCACTTGAAGGGTTTTATGTTCCGTGAATGATCTACTATGACATAAATATTAAAACTTCTCAGTTTATTCGAGAGTTACGCAATTTATAGATGCCCCTCATATATTTCAATAATTCAATTTAATTCTACATTTGGAACTTTTTCATTTGCGGAGCTAGGGAAATGAATGCGGGATTATGATGTCTCTGTCGTTCAATTCAGATACTATACTGGTACATCAGAATAGGTTATTGATTTTTGTTATCTATTATTCAAACAAATAGGGTGCCTAATTGATCACCGTGTATAATCTGTTACTGATTTCATTGCACTGTGGTGGGTCTGTATACATATTTATATACCTACATGTATTTTATGGTCGTCACTACTAGGGATGCATGGGCTATAATTATTTCAAACAAGTGAATTTAAGTATAAACAATGAATATAGGTATTTGACATTACAATGACGGCCCCCTCTTCACGTCTTTGAAACATTTCTTTCTTTTCTTCCTTTTATCACAATAAATAAATATTGTTTATTACATTAAGGGCTCACGGCGGGTGTGACCGGTCAGCAGAGGATGCTTACTCCTTCATGGCACCTGATCCTACCTTCGCTTTGTCGGAGGTCCGTGTTGCCCTACACTCGAATTTGTACATGTCTTGGGGATTTATGATTACGATTTACACATTGTTTACTTCGCCATTCGATATAGAAATAATTCTCCGTGCTTTCCAACGGTGTAACACTCAACAACCTAGGAAAAACTAACCGCACTATCCTAGTAGCCAGTTTTAATGGATTAAATTATATTTCTTTCTCTCTTTTATTTCTTTGGAAGGAATGGTGGACTAATGAGTCCCTACCGCCAACATCCGTGCACCAAAGGACCCCACTGGAAATAAGCTTTTCAGCTTTCATGGGTTATCCTTGGTATTTATGTAGGTATATACCGAATAAACATTTATTTATTTAGAGTACCAGATCTCCAAGTGTACAACCAACCCGGAGGCTGCTTACCTCAAGATCGAGCAAACGTATAAATGTTTGCCAGGTGTTTCATGATTGGCCAAAATCAAGAATGAAATTATTTGCAATTTAGAGTTTGAATTAATCGTCTTGATGAGAAATCATCGCACAATATGGAAGAGAAATAGCTTAAGAAATGATCATGGTAGGAATCGTGGTAGGGGTATATTTGAAATAAAAAAAAGTACAAACTTTGCAATATGCAACAATTAGTTTCCAAAATATTTGAATTCTGTAAAGTTACCATAGCCCTAGAGATTATTGTAAAGTTACCATGGCATTATGTATTGCTATAAAGTCATCCTGACATTATAAATTACTATAAAGTTACCCTGACATCATAAATTAATCAAAGTTACTCTAATACTATATACATTACTATAAAGTTACTATTACACTATATACATTACTATAAGGTTACTATTACACTATATACATTACTATAAAGTTACTATTACACTATATACATCACTATAAAGTTACTATTACACTATATATATTACTATAAAGTTACTATTACACTATATACATTACTATAAGGTTACTATTACACTATATACATTACTATAAAGTTACTATTACACTATATACATTACTATAAGGTTACTATTACACTATATACATTACTATAAGGTTACTATTACACTATATACATTACTATAAAGTTACTATTACACTATATACATTACTATAAAGTTACTATTACACTATATACATTACTATAAGGTTACTATTACACTATATACATTACTATAAAGTCACCCTGACACTACATTTGTCTGACACTATATATTACCACGATTTGATTTTGAATAAGTACAAAAACCTCTTCCTAAATTCTTTCCACACTTAATCTTTAAATCTGATCCCCCACCCGACCCTAGTATGAAGGTATGAAGTATTTTAAAATTCAGTAACTGCAGAGCTGTAGCTCTACAGATATTTGAAGGAAAATTGAAATAAACAGAGAACTACACATCCACCCATTTAAAAAAAACGTTGGATTTACATCGCAGCGATTTTTTTTTTTTTTTTTTTGGCTTTTATTCTATTTTATTTATTTATTTATTTATTTATTTTATTTTATTTTATTTTATTTATTTATTTATTTTTGCTTTTTTATTTTTATTTTTTTAACATTGTCCAACTACACTTATATCATGACAATATTTACGCCCTGTTCAACTTCTATAGATTTCGCTTAATTGTGTCCCTTGTAGTCACGTTAATTGCCAGTTAATTCGAACCTCTTTGGTTTCTATATTCAGATGTTTCAAAACGACGCTCTCTACTTTTGATTTCCATATGTATTTTTATGCCCCCCCCCCCCCCCCCCCCCCCACTCCTTGAAAAAGAGGGGCAATGTTTTGCACCTATCGGTCGGTCGGTCTGTAGAACAAGTCTTTTCCGCTCAATATCTAAAGAATCCTTGCTTGACAGTTACCAAACTCGGTACAGTGGTTGTCTGCAGAGAGTAGATGACCCCTGTAGTTTTTCAGTTTACAGGGTCAAGGGTCAACATGGACATAGTAAGGTATTTTTTTGCTCAATATATTGAGAACACTTTGTTCGACAGATATAAAACTTGATGCACTGGTTCTTTCTAAGGAGGAGATGACCCGTACTGATTCTGAGATCACAAGGTAAAAGGTCAGGGGTCAATCTGGACATAAGAATAAGAATGTCCACTCAATATCTGGAGAGCCATTTTCTTGACAGTCATCAAAATTGGTGCACGTGTACTCTCTAATTAGTCGCGGTAGCTCAGTGGTTAGAGCGTTCGCTTCGTAACCGGGAGGTCGTGAGTTCGAGCCCCTCTCGTGCCATAGCCGCGTCAAACCTAAGACGAAAAATAGGTAGTGATTGCTCCTTCGCCAAACGCTCGGCATTTAGAGGTGAGAATCACGGGTCTTTCGGATATGACCTTAAAAACGGAGGTCCCGTGTCACGGTAGGCGTTGGCACGTTAAAGAACCCTCACTGCTACGGCCCTGAGCGCTAAGAATAGGTCTGAATTTGTGGTACTTCACCTACAGCTGGTGACGTCTCAATATAAGTGAAAAATTCTCGACGGGACGTAAAACAAACAAACAAACAAACAATCTAATGAGTAGATTGTCCCCATGATTTTAAGATCACAAGGTCAAAGATCGTGGTCCGAATGATTGGTGATTTGGAAATGTCTGCTCAGCATCTTGAGAGATCAAACTAATTCTTATGTTTGCCTCTGACTAGTAGAAAACCCACGTTTTTCATTTTCACTACAGACATTCAGAATGAAAAATTGATCGTTTTTAATATTGCCACATGGTGGGCATATATTTTTCTAAAACATTTCGGTTGTTTTCCTGTTAAATATCTTGGATGAATATTCAAGTTCGGTTAAAATATATCTAAAATTGCTCAAAGAATTTTGTCAGAGAGCTAGTTATTCTATCATGAGCGTTGATGGACCAAAGATTTTTTTCCCTCTAAAATAGCAAATAAACGCAACTCCAAAAACAAAGTATGCCTTCTAATTCTATGTTGTTTTTGTTTGGTTTTTTTTTTCCTAAAGATAATTAAACAACATAATCGCAGGAGACTTTGTTAGAGGAAAATCTAAAATCAGATGTAGAAGTAGGACTAAATGACTTACCTCTGAATGGAAGTCTCAATTTCACTTCAATGCGAAATGAACTACAAAGATATAGAACGCTCAACTATAAAAGACCTACATCGATTTTACGAATCTGGGTATCAGGGAACTCTGTACGTACATGTGTAATGAATTTCATATTGGCGTTTGATCACGTAGTTCTTCGTAAATTAGATATAAACATTTGAAATTTATGAGCAAAAGTTAGTATTCGATAGATAGATAGATTTATTCAAGTAAAATCAATGTATGACACAGGGTGATATAAACAGACATATGAAACTTCAAGACATAATGAAATATAAATACATGTATCCATATCTAGTATGATCTTAAAATAGCATGTAATTACTAAGACTAGAAGTTTAAATATAATAAATATACAGATATATCACAGTATGGTGCATTGATTAAGCACCTAAGGATAACCCATGAAAGCACATTTGCTTATTTCCAATGGAGTCCTTATTGTAACAAATCACAGTAGAATAAGATATTTAAACACATATAAATAAAAAAAGGGTGTAGGCAAGATTTTGGCCAATATGTATAATCAAGGCACCTCATATAGATATGGCAGATATAAAAATAACCCTGTATCAAGTTTCAACAATGTATTAAAATCAAAATATCACAATTATAATTATAAAAAAATCAAAAGTATACAAAGGAACCTCTCTTCACAACATTTCAAATCCTCCAATAGATATTTCTTTACAGATTGTTTAAAAAATTCTTTAGTTTGTACTTGCTTGATATTAATTCGCAAATCATTCCAATCCTTGATGGCATTGTAATAAAAAGTCTGATCTTGACAAAGTTTAATTGATGGTAATCCAAAGTTGAAACTATTTGCAGATCTGGTGTTGCAATATTGATCACATATACTTGTAAAATTTGTTCTAAGGTCTGAAGGGGCTTTGTTATGTACGATATTAAAAACATGGTTTAGTCTCATTTGTTTCACTCTTCTGTCCTCATTCAACATATTCAAAGTTTCAAAAACACTACACGATTCACGATACTAAATGATGCAAGATTAAAAAGAAATACTGTACATCGTCCTCAAAAATATTTCGTTTTAAATTTATCTTCGATAAGTAGGTTTGATTTCTTGTTTCTGTTCTATATTTTCAAGTCCTTTTAGAAGCAGAACCTCTGGAAACAATTCAAAAGGGATTGGGAATAACAATGGAGTTTTTTAATATCCGATTCTTAGTTAATGCAACCTTTGTTTTTTAAAAAAAAAGGTATTCGAAAAGCACATAGGAATCTTTCCTGCCCCACCCCACCACCCACTTTCATCAGATATATCCCGAGATTAAGTTGGATATTTTATAAAGTCGAATTTTACGAGAAATGAAATACACAAGACGTCGTTCAGGCTGATAATATTTTTAACATCGAACAATTTCAAATGTACGGAAGCCGATTGGTGTCATGGGTGCAAATAATTTCTAAAGCGGTCGCCAGATAGTTATTTGGCAGCTGCCACATAAGGTTCTGAAGGCCGCCTAATGAATTCATGGCGGCTGCCAGATAATTCTATTTTGGCGCCCGCAATATAATTCTGGCGACTGTCCGATAAATATTTTATCACTATGGCACCAACCAACCAATTTCCGTAAGAATGAATTCTAACGATCGCAACATTACATTCAGAATTTATCTAGGGCGGAGATCATTTATAGACTAAAAGAGGAAAATGATTGTATTCTTCACAACTACGGTAATAAAAACGACAATGTTTGAAACTGATAAATCTAAATATATTATATACATAAATCTCGCTGCCGGAGTTCAATCGATGGAGATTCATTCCGAAGACCAAATAGTCTATTTTGGGTTTGTTTACAATATTTATAGTCATTTGTTAAATATCGAACACATTGAATTAAACATTCGCAAACAATGAAACATAAAAAATCGATTATTGATATGGCTGTACAATAATGATGTCTTGTTGACTTTATCCAAAATTCACTCAGTTTGACATCAGAAATGATAAAATCTGCCGTCTTGATATTTTAGAATTCATCATTTAAAGTCACGCAAAGATACCCTTGCAAAGTTTGATTCAGATATATAAAAAGAGCTCACAAATATATATATATATATATATATATATATATATATATATATATATATATTCTCCATATATTCTTACTGATAATCAAATTCTTTGACCCATCATTCTTGTTCGATTGCTTGATTGTATATTGTTTAACGTCTCGCTTGAGAATCTTTCACTCTTATGGAGATGTCACCATTGCCGGTGAAGGGCTGCAAAATTTAGGCCTATACTCGGCACTCAGAGCCTTTGAACAGGGAGGAATCTTTATTGTGCCACACCTGCTGTGACACAGGACCTCGGTTTTTGCGGTCTCATCCGAAGGACTGCCCCATTCAGTCGCCTCTTACGACAAGCAAGGGGTACAGAGGACCTATTCTAACCCGGGTCCACGCGGGATTTCTTGCTCGAAACTCCGGAATCGATCTTTAGTAACTTACGTTTACATCTGTAAGATTCGCATGCGTCTAAGTACTGTGGTTTGTACTTTTGGACAAATTTTCATAACGCGCTTTTAATTTACATGAGGATGGGTTTTTTTTAAAGTACACGAGAATATTTTTCAAAAGTGATATTCAGGGAATGATCCAGAAAAATTTTCAAAGCGGTGTATGATCCGAGATGATATTTACAACCCAAAAGAGGATGCAGACCCCAGATTGACAATTTTGTTGAAAATGTTCACCGAAATAAGGGTGCAACCCTCGTAATGTCTCTTTAGATCCGCCACTGCATAATATCCAATTTTCTAGATGTCAGTCAGCAAATTGTAACGATAGTCTTGGGATAACCTAGACTAATAAAATCTAGCACGATAGGGATATTCCACCAAGGGGACAAGATACGAGACACACACGAGTAAAAATGAAGGATTAATTTTTTCACATTTTACCTATAGTTTAGTGCATTTCAAGAGCTTCGAGAAAGTTCAAAATTATCAAAATCCTCATTTGAACTTCACCCGAAAATGGTTTACACTATAAGAGTAAACTAAAAAAACCAACGTTGTCCACCAGAAAGCTATATCAATTGAAAGTTAAAGAAAACAATACAGAATATTTTACTTCACCGTGTAACGTAAATGATAGAAAATATATATGACGTCACACAATCAATGAAGTCGCAGCAGTGCGAGACATAGAGGACCTTGAATGAGTGCTTATGGCGTATGAAATTTATTAAATGAGTTGCCAGATTTAATATTTCCCGAACCTTGGCGAGGGAAATATTTAAATTTGGTAACGAATTTCATAGGCACGAGTGTAAGAATCTATTTATCACACAGTTAGGAATAAATGAATATTTTAGTTACTTTCCATTTCAAGTTGCTGTACTTATAATGAAGTAATTTTCAGCCTCTTTGCATCGTCTGAAAATGCCCTTGGGTGGAAGAAATAAGATCTACAGATAAACACGTCAACGTGATAACTAAATTGAAATTTCAATCTTAGGATTTTAATTTTTAGCTATGTCATTATATAACAACAACTAATGGAACAGGAATAAATTTGATCGGCTTGAAGAAGGTTTGTAGTGAAAGTTTTGTCTCTATGTCAGCACGCACTAACCTCATATGACCCTACATAATTTGCATTGTTATTAAGTTCATGTCGTTTTTCCGAACCTGCGTTATGAACCCGGAAAGAGTACTGTTGTGCGATAAGACGCATTTTTACATTATCACCAGTGTGAGATCGATACCCATGTGAGACAGTCATATGAGAATTTTTCTGTCTCACACTGCTGCGACGTCATTATGCAAAGAGGCTGAAAATTACTTCCTTATAAGTACAGAAACGTGAAATGGAAAGTAACTAAAATATGTATTTATTCATAACTGTGTGATAAATAGATTCTTACACTCGTGCTTATTCGTTACCAGATTTAAATATTTCTCTCGCCAAGGCTCGGAAAATATTAAATCTGGCAACTCATTCCATAAATTTCAGACGCCATAAGCACTCATTTAAGGTCCTCTATCTGTGTCATTGGTTCGATTGTGGTGTCAACTTTATTGTGTGGTATTCATTATGACGTCAACGTTTACTGATACTTCATCAGCTTCGGTTAATTTAACTTTGGATTCCCGCCTACGTTTTTAACTCTTATATTTTAAAAAGCTTTGCGGTTTTGCTTATGAGGCCTTTTTATGCAAAGTGGTATTAATTAGTTATGGACTTTAATACCAGAGTCAATTAATTAATTGCTCTAAATTACAAGTGCTTTTGATTAGGGTAGAAAAATCAGTCCCTTGAAATCTAGCTTTAAAATGTCATATCTTTTAAAATGCCTATTGATATAGATAAAGAATCAATTCTTTGTCAAATTACTTTATATTAATGAATAAAAATTTATTATTATTCATTTAAAAAAAAAAAATTATTTGATTACCTAAAACAAATGCATCAGACTGTCTCGCAATTTCCCGGCCACCCTACAAGCAGAATCACGTGACTCTCTGAATAGAAAAAGAATGATTGATTGATTGATTATTGCTTTCCGCCACACTCAAAAATTTTTCAGTTATCTGGTGGCGTCCAGTTTTTGTTGGTGGAGGAGAGAACCCATATACAATGTACCTGGGAAGAGACCACCGACCTTCCGCAGGTAGTTCAATATAAAAGATAATGAAATAAAATCTATTCACCGCCTTTAACTTTTCAATGACACTTATGATTGGCTAGAAAACATCCAGTCAACACTTAGATTACTAAAACAAACAAAATGGAGAAGATGATAATCCAGTGCTCAAAGATCCTCCTAAGTCGCTTAAATCCAAAGAGTGGGAGTATTTTGGTTTTAGATAGGTTTTAAAAGATCATGCAGATAACATGCAAATTTTGTTTTGATTATTTTCAATGATTTGCTGTAAATCTAGTAGTGAGTTAATGTTAAACAACTTATTTAGTCAAATTAAACTTTTAAGATATGTATTTAAGGTAACTCCATACTCGCATTATTATCTGATAAAAGTTTAAAATGTGTATTTATTTCAATTTATTAGAATTAAAACTAATAATAAATTACCAAATAAAATAAATAGATCACCTCACTTTTTACGATGCAAGACATACATATACAAAATCATATATCAAAGTCAGAAATTTGCAGTTTTCCCTTCCACATCATTATCAAAATTTCACAAAAACTGGTTGAAACTACATAATAGTATTCATAATAATTTCATGATACTGTTTCTTTACAAAACTATTCCAATTTCTGTAAAAAAAAAAAAAAAAAAAAAAAAAATATATATAGAGTAAATCTATCGAATAATGAACAAGATAAAGGATTAAATGGAAACAGAGTTATTGCCCTTGGATTCAATATTTTTTTTGATACATATTATTGATTATTTATATATGAAATATTTTATGTTTAACAAGATTTTTTTTTTTTTTTACATAAACCACTGGAAAATATTCCAACAAAATTTATGGTAATATCATGCATAAATTTAAATACATTATTGATTTTGCAACATCTTATGACATCACAGGAGGGTGCAACTACTTTAATTTACTGATTCTATGATATTATCTAAATCTTAGAAGTTTTTCTAAATCTAAGTTACTTAAATAGTTAAAGAAATTTACATCAATTTAATCTGGTCAAGAATATTGATTATTTTTTTTTTTTTTTTTTTTTTTTTTTTTTTAATGACTAAAATTTTAATACACTGTCTGTAGAGTTTGTGTATGATGATTACTGTAATTGAAAGTAAATGTTGAATAACCAAGTTGCATGTACTATTCAAAAACAGTTAGCTTGTGTAACCAAATCAAATAGCTAAAACTGAGTGGAAATGAAAAGTTTGAATTATTGCAGCTCTAAATGTCACTATTATTCATAATGTAAGTAAATTGTTGAGGATACTGAAAACAATACAAGAATACTAAAAACAAGAAAAAATATGTATCCCTCCAACAATCTAATTATTCTGTGTTCTGCAAAGGTATTAACTACAACAACAGTTACTTAAAAATGTTGTTGCTCTGTGTAATTAATGCTGCATTTGGATTTAAATAACATAAGAATCCATTTGCCCTCTTCAGTGAAGTCAATAACTGAAACCACAGGTAAAAAAAAAAGAGTAATCAACATTTTTGAACAGCAAATCATGATAAAAATAAAATAAACATCTATAGGATACTTAAGATTTAATTCCTATTATAACACTGAATTCAAAATCAACACAAGCAGCATATGTACATAATATTTTTTGCTTTGTGTATAAATTACTCTCAAATGACTTTTATCACACAGTGTTGTGAAATCTACACACAAAAATATTACACATATACCTCAGCTCTGGTTTTTCTTTTTCTTTTACATCCTCACAAGTGGACTCAGGACCCCTGACGTTGTGAGGATGTTTCTTTTATGGCTTTGAAAGATTTCACATAGATATGTCATACAGCATGAAACAAAGCATGTACATGAATTATAAAACTCTAAAACATTCCATTATGTAAAGAAATTTATGATAAAAATGATATATTACTGAGTGTCTACATAAATACTACATAAAATATTAACAACTGTTCTGCTTCTAGAAGCATAAAAAGAAAATTTTATAAACATGAATGTGTATATATATCTCCACACTAAAATGCTATTAAACATGTGTCTATATTGCAATAACAACAAATCATAATATATATAAGTTATTCACATAATATATGTATAAAGGTAAAATCAGGTAGACAGTGGTAGAATATAACTGAGGTTAGACTTGTTCAAGCCTTGATGCTTATTTCTTTCAAAAATTGTTTGCCAACTGCTCTCATATAGTGATATGATAGTTCAACTGTCCTATAATATAAAGAGGTATGAAAGAAAGCAGATACATGAAGTTAAAAAGAAATTAACAGAGAGACTAGAACAAGTCTAAACTGAGATAGTTGATCTCTATGCTTCATTTCCACCAGTGAAAAGATAATTTGAAGATGGATCGAGGGCAATTTTCCACAGTTGCCTCCCCTGGGTAATCTGGTGGACTGTCACATTTATATGAACATTGGCCTATGCTCTCATGTGTTAGAGTGAACCCCTGCTCTTTAAAATCAAACACAATACAGTCCATCACCTCCTTCTCCTTTGTTTTGCTTGTCCAAGGACCAAGAATGAAATCTACCTTCAATCGCTTCTTGTTTTTAGATTTGAAAGTGCACCAATGATTTTTGTCAAATGTTTCAAGCTTTGGCTTTTTGTCTTTGGCAAAAAGTGTGATGAGTAATGATGAAACAGTTTCAGTGTTTTTGGAGGATTCCTGATAAATTTTGTTGATGATGGAATTCATGAGTTTCGTGTAACCAGGAAACTGAGCCCTGAAACTTTCCCTGTGGATTTTAGCAAGAAAGGATGGGTTTTTCTCCAGCTCTTCCACCATACCTTGCAGGCCAAAGTATGTTGCTTCTCTGTGAATTTTGGGGGCAACCTCTTGTGGAGGAAGCTCTCCATAACGTAAGTAGTTCAAGATGTAGTGGAAATTCTCCCCATCAGCATCTATGAAGTAACGCCCATGTTGATCTTTTTTAACATCATAATTTCCACTAAACATAGCAGCTAACATTGTATCCTTGCATTTCACCAAAGTCAGTAAGGTGGTAGTATAAAGCTTTCCTCCAACATTAAGCTCAATGACTGGTGGAAACTGAATGTAAACAAAAGAAAGTACATGCTCAGGCCTTGGTGTTCACAACTTAATATGCTACAAAAAATTATGATTCTAGTCAGTGACATGTTAATTTAATAAAATTCGTGGAACCCTAATGGATATAATATCATACTTAAATTGAATTCTATGTGCATTTTACTGTGCAAAGTTGGGGCCCAGGGGATGAAGCTCCAGAAACTCCTGGATTTTATAGGGCTTGCATCTTGTCTCCTATGTAGTAATTTTTTTTACTATTTGTTGTCATTTTTAATGAGGTGAAATTAATAAACTGGCAAATTTTAAGGGTTTTTTTTTTTTTTAATAAAATATAAATTCTCCCAATGAAATTATTTAAAAGATTGTCATTTATTTCTCTGAGAGTGAAAAAAAATGAAATATTGCTTCTCTTATCATTCATTATTTTTTTTTTTTCTAAGCAAGAGGCCATAATGATTTGCCTTAAATTTGAAAATTTTGGGGGAGGGGGGCTTAAATCCGCCATGTATTAAGAGAATTGCACTCCCATTTGATTTAAAGGTCATTTATAGGGTCTTCTCCCCATCCCTTCAAAAATGTAGCTATATAGATGTTCTATCTTAGCCCCCCCCCCCCCCCCCCCCCCCCCCCCCCCGTCAAATTCATCCCTGTATTAAATATGCTAGTACATATGGTATATATGCATTGTATGAGTGAATGTGTGAATTTCTTGTTTTTCTATGCTCTTGTATCCACACCAGGCCAATACAGGTCTAGCTTATAATTATAGATACACGTCCACTAACTCTTACTCCTTTTTAATGATTCCGGTACTCTATGTCCTTGTATCTAGATTGTAGATATTTTTGGTTGGTTGGTTAGCTTGTTATATCCATTTGCTCATACACAGTTTGAGTAACTGAGAACATAAATATAGTTCAGTATGATTTCCATTTTGAGTCGTTCACTGACGTTCGTTTCGTTAATCAATACGCCCCAAACTCCACACGGATTAAACACTTGTCACCCCAAATGTATGTGTTAGGTCGGGTGTGCATTTATGAAATAGAAATCATTCATAAAAAAAACTGTAAGTGTAGTTCTGATTCATTTCATCCTTGAAAATCTCACCTTTTTCTGCAAATTCTCGTCCATTGTCAGATTCTGCAATGTTTGTAAACAAGTTGACGTGAACATCCGCTCTACTTTAGCAATCGGCAAACGTCGGCTGATCTCGCAACCTTTCGGTTCTTTCCGACATATCCTCAAACAAGTTCACTTCTAAAAGGAGGAACACAAATCTGATATGGATGTAAAGTAGAGGATATGTACAAGAATATTTTGAAATTGAAACGTTTCAAATTTTAATCGTATTCATTTTTTTAAATGAAGTTTTTGTAGAAAGTAATATTTTGTAAAAATAAAATTAAAACCCTGTTAGACCTACAGATCAGCAGTTGGCAGAAGATAAGTGAATGTTCACGTATACTGTATATTGCTGATACTTATAACTTCTTGAAGGTTTCGGAATGTTTTATTATGATGATGTATTACTCATCCTCATCATTACATCATATAGTCCCATTGTTAATTAAATGTTCTTTGAAATTAATGTTTGTCTGAAGTTCACACGAACCATAAAGAATCGATACATTTTCAATGATTTTTCAGTATCTGTCTAGACAAAATACAATCAATAAAATGTGACAATTTACTACGTATTTTACCCCACTTTCAACATTGTAAAAGACAGACATTAATTTATCTCAATTTAGAGAGAGAGAGTTAATCCAGCGGCGAATTATGACTCCCCCCCCTTCCTTTTTTTTTGTGGTGACTATACACGCACACACACACAAACGAAAAGGCCATGAAAGAACTATTGGTGGACCAGAATACAGTAATATGACCTGCAGACAAGGGATGTGGGGTGGGATAGTGGTTTTGGATACGGTAAACTGAGTAGAAAATGAAATGCTTAACAGCGCATCTTACAGTGTAGTAAAGTACAACAAATTAACAACAAAATATATTTTAAAAAAGAAAAAGGTTGAATGAAATGCATAAAAAGGATCTATTTCATCTGAATTAAGACATTATATGCTACCCACCGAGGTGACATCAGGAAAACTCCAAGTTAACCCAAAAGTACACAAAGTTAAATATATGCTTGGGACTATATAGTGAATGGCTGCCAACATCCAAAAGAAAAGGTAGTCGAGTACGTTGAGTCGCAACTTGAGAATGCAAATAGATCCTTTGAACCGTTCGGGCTAAGACTGTCAAACTTGGTACGCAGGAAAGAAGCCCGTGAAAAGAACGTCATGAAAAAGAAGTAGACACAGAAAATATATCAAAATATTGATGCTGTTCTTGACAATGATAATTTTAGTTTCAATAACAAACATTACATTTAGACTGAGGGAACCGTTATTGGGTCAGAACTTGGACGAAACTACGCTTGTATATACACGGGGGAATGGGAACGAATTCTTTTTGAAAAATCTGAAAAACTACCATTATTTTATGTACGATATATTGATTATATTTATGGCATCTGGGCGGGTAAAGAAGAAGAAATAAAACCGCGAATGAAGTACATTCAAAGCTTGACTGATGTTTATCAAACACCAAAATCGATCTCAATAATTGAACGAAAGAAAATAAAGAATAATTTAAGATAATTTAGATAATGATGTAGAAAAAGAACATACGAAAACAGATAAATTTACAGATCAAATCCCCTAAACTATAGAAAAAAGACGAAACAGAGTAAACGTGTTCCTTTCGTAGTAAATTATTCTAAAGGACTTCCCAATATTCATAAGATTTTTAAAAAAAAAAAAAAAAAAAAAAACGCTAAAAAATTCTTGAAAATTTTGACTGTCTCAAAATTTCTTTTAAGGATATGCCCATAGTGGCTTTTAGAAGGGACAAAACTTTAAAATACATTGTTGTACATAAGAAACATAGTAATGTAGTTTTTAGAAAAGAACACTTGTGCGAGCCATTTGGTGCTAAAAGGTGTATTTTATGTCAATATGTCATTAAAACTAATCAATTGGAGGACTTTAACGGTAACAAATATCGTATAAAAATTTATATCATTTGTAAATCCGGTAATGTAGTTTACGGAGTGTTTTGCAAAAAATGCAACAAAATTGTGTATGTGAGAGAAACTGGGGTAATTGACTTTATATCAAAGGCATGTTTTGAATTTGCCATTCATCAGACGAGAAATTAACGACCCTGTAGTTATTCATTTCTATACAGATTTTCATAGTATGGACGATTATTCTGTAATATAGGAATTGAAAATCTTTATAAAGATGACATCTATCGTCATTTCAGAGAAAATTTATGGAAGAAAACATTGAACACTAGTGTACCATTCGGAATAAACAAAAAGGAACATTTTTGTCTTTAATATTGAATGCATTGTGAGCAAAGGACTTATTATATGAACTGATTTTAACAATTTTTATACTGATGTATAAATTTACGATTAACTACATACTGTAATATTTCATATTTGTATATCACTTAGACCAGAAGTTGACTGTTTTGTGAACAACATTTTTAAATTTAGCATATATTCATTGTACACATATTCATAATATTGAGGATATGTCCACGGGAGTGAGTATTATTAATTTCATTAGTAGAGTCTTACTGTTTTTAAATGTTTTTCGCGCAATATCAACTATGATGTTACTATTCAATTGTAATATTCATTGTACGACTGAAGAAGACCTGTAACACAGTAGAAATATTTCGAGATTTTATTTTTGTAATTTTAAACCGATGATAGACTCTCTCTCTCTCTCTCTCCCCCCCTCTCTCTCTCTCTCTCTCTCTCTCTCTCTCTCTCTGTGTGTGTGTGTGTGTGGCAATGCAACAGAAAAAGTATAAGATTTTATACAATACATGCAAATTGACAAGTGCAATCTAATCAATTATTTGGTATTACTTATTGATTTTATTGTGTATGAATTATAACTAGAATATCCATAAAAGTAATATAAAAGTTTACAACGACATTTGACATTAAATTTATAATCTTACACTACAATGACTGCCTTTTATCACCAATATTCTTAAAACGGTACCTTCAATGCTTATACAAATCATATTAATTCTGAATAGTTCATCAAATATGACAGAAAAGGAGCGGTGTTGTAGTAGGAGATTGTTTGGCCAACCCAAACGGTAGCAGAGGCAGAGAAGAAATGGCACAACTTTCAAAATTGGAGATTTCCAACCACAGAGTAGGACGTGCCATTACTGGTACAGATGATTGAAAGTAATGATAAGAATACAAATTTTATGACCAATACTGTACTGGGAGTAGACAGATACATAAATAGATAGATAGATCGATAGATAGACGCACATGCTATTAAAAAATGACAGGTTAATGCTGGATTAATATATTATCAAGCTAAATAATCTGGTAAACCACCGAGATTTTATTTCGATTTTGTTTTCTTTTTGCGAATAACCTCGAAATTATTAACCTTTTGTGCACTGAATTAAAAAAAATGAGAGCTGTTTTGATTATTCTATATTTACATTTATTGAATCTTTCCTCTTCTAACTATTTTGAAATTGGCATTGTTTTCATCATCGACAATGAATAGCATGTTTGTTGCAAACTAGTTAGATCCTGTCCACGTTGTCATTACCAAATATGGAGCGTCGTTAAGGTCAAAAGGTGCATTGGCTGACCATTTAAGGTAATGAAATGTGCCAACTATGTGATATCTTAGTACTTGGATTTATTATAAATATATATATATATATATTAAATATGCATAAAAATATAAATGTAAACAATAAAATGTCATTCTTTGTTGTTTAATCGGGATGATTTTGCATAACCTGCTTGCACAGGTTATGTCCCCCCCCCCCCCCCCCCCCCTCTGCAATGCTAGCTACCTTCATCACCTGATAAAACAACAAAGGAAGACATTTTTCATCTAAATAACATGCGTATTTCGTCCAAGCAAATCTTTGTTTTATTTATGAATAGTACTATACAATTGTAAAGACTTATACCGGTAAAAGAAAAGATCGATACACTGTGTAAGCTAGGACTACATATTTGTATATACAGTTTAATCACTGAAGTAAACATAGCACATATTGAGAAAAGGTATATCATAACTCTCTCTCTCTCTCTCTCAATATTTTCTCGGAAAGCTACAAATTTGCAGCTATGACATATTCGGCTCCATCAAGCCTTTGTAGTATTTACGATATCTCATTTTATGGTCATTATATTTTTATATATGCTTAAAACAAAGGCATATCTCTTCCTGGATATCAATCCACTTGGGGTAGAGGGGTTATATAAGAGTAGGCAACGAGTCTCTGCAATAGTTACGTCACTACACAGCAAGTTTCTCATACTCAGTTTCATTATCGAATTCGATTGATACACAGACCAAGTAAGAAAGTATTGAGGAATTCAGTAAATGGTATATCATTGCTTTTAGTTTTACATATTATGATATTTTGGATATTACTTGCAAATATGATATTGTTTCTGTTTCCATTTTAGTATAGCGCTTCTTTTGATACTATACTCTGCAAAAAAAGAAACGCATAATGGATTTTTAAGATTTTAGTAGATGTATTTTGGATTATGATTTTACAATAAAAAATGTAGATATTCACTAGAATTGTTTCAATTGAAAAAAATTACAGTCCAAACCTTAGATATTGGTGAAAAAAAAGTCAGATCATCACAGTTAAGAACACTTCCTGTCACGTTTAAGTTAGTACCGTGTATGACCACCTCGAGCTGCCAACACAGTTCTGCATCTCCTTGGCATAGAGTCAATCAATGTTCTTACGTTATTGCGTGGAATTGTTCGCCATTCCTGTTGTAACATTTGACGGAGCTGATCGAGGGTCTGAGGCGGAGGTTGGCGCAGGCGCACACGTTTATCCAGTTGGTCCCATAAGTGTTCAATCGGATTCAAATCCGGTGATTTGGAAGGCCATGGTAGCACATTAATGTTGTTCTGCTGAAGGTAGTCAATTGTTAAGCGGGCTGTGTGAGGCCTAGCATTGTCATGTTGGAATAACTCCCTCTGTCGGTCAATTACGCGCATAAGGTGAGGTTGGAGAATTTCGTCTCTGTACCTTTGAGCCGTTAAATTGCCTGGGACATGTACCAGTTCTGTTTTACGGTCATTAGAGATCGCCGCCCACATCATGACGCTACCTCCACCGAAGCTATCCACTTCTTGGACAAACGAGGAAGGGAAACGTTCATTCCTGCGCCGGTATACACGGATTCTTCCATCACGTTTCTGTAGCAGAAAACGGGACTCATCGCTGAACCAGATTCCACGCCAGTTGCGGAATGTCCAGCCCCTCAATCTGTTGCACCATCGGACTCTTTCTTGTCTGTGTAACGGTGTCAAAACTGCTCCAAAATACGGTCTTGTGGGTCTAATGCCATATTGTCGAAGTCGGTTGCGGACTGTCTGCGAGCTGATTCTTCTCAATCCAGGTATTCCGACTGCAGTAGCTGTTGCAGCAACGGTTCGATTCCGTAGATGAAAGACCCGGATGTAGCGATCTTGTCCAGGAGTCGTAATGCGAGGTCGCCCACTCCTCGGTCGGTCATTAGTAGAGCCAGTCTGCTGGAATCTGTTCCACAGCCGAGAAATTGTGCTCTGATTTACGTTTTCAGTTCGTGCAATCTCACTTTGGGATACTCCGGCCTGGAGACGGCCAATGACGATATTTCGAGTAGCAGGGTCCAACCTTGGCATGGCAGCATTTTAAGGTTATGATGAATTCAAGCTTCAAACTTCGTCCTTTTATACGCTTTAATGTAGTGGTTGAATTAAGCACAAAGTTCTCGTGAAAAACGTAAGCCAAATTCCATGGCGATAGAGGTGATGTGCAATTTTAGAGAGTCGCCGAGCTAATTTGGCAGAGAGCCAAATCAAATGAACAGACCTTTAAAGTTTCATACTTACCTGTAAAAAATCAATTACTCAATTAACCATTTCAGTTTACCTTGTAAAATACATAATTTGCATTTTTAAAATTTCAAAAGGGCTATGCGTTTCTTTTTTTGCAGAGTATAGATACCCTGAAGCATACAACTATCTGAACGTTCCGTTACCGATAAGAACAGTGTCCTGCAAACTGTTCAGCGTTCCGTTCCCAGCCCAAAGCTTTCCATTCTCATCTAAAACCATTCGTTCCCTTAAGCGTCCGTTCTCTTAAACTGGTTCCCCCCCCCCCCCCCACCTAATGGTGCATCTTTGGGACAAGAGGAACATAATTGTAAATTTCAGAACTCCTGGGGCCTTCGAGGCGGGGCAAAATCTGCTTAAAATTGGCCAATTTTCAAAAATCTCTTTTCTACAACCACAGACGTGTAAGAAAAACTAAATACATGGTGATGTAGAGCTGGAAGGCCTTTACCAAAATTGTAAATTTCATGATCCCCTTGACAAAGGTTCTGAAACTAAGGCGGGGCCAAACTTGGTATGTAGTGCTTAGGTGTAAAACATTTCAATAACATATTCTTCAGTGCTATTGAATGGATACCATAAAAAAAAACAGATAGTCCTTTACCGAAATTGTAAATTTAATGATTCCAGGGGTAGGAGTTTTGGTATCGGGTGGGGCTAAAATGGTCATTTTTTTAAATGTGTGAACAATAGAACTTTTCAACTTCGTCTTGATAATTACAATTCCAATTCTTTTTGGTATGCATCTTTAAAGAAGGGGCACCTACATTTGATATAAGGCATCTCTGGGACAACTGGGACCTAAATTGTGGGCAGGGCGAAAACTTCCACAAAATGTCGAATTTTCAAAACTTTTCTCTACAACACCACACGTGCAAGAAAACTAAATGCATGGTGATATAGAGCAGGACGGCCTTTACAAAAATTGGATATTTCACTATCCTCGGGGTAGAGGTTCTGACACTAGGGTGGGGCCAAATTTAGTATTATATAGTATATATGTGTAAAACATTTAAATAATATCTTTTTTAATGCTATTGATTCTAAATTGAAACTAAATAGATATTTAGAAGTAGGTTGTTCTTTATTAAGATTTATAAAGGCTGTATTCGGAATATCAAAAGAATTGACCTATAGCAGAGAACGATTTCCCGGAAAAATTCACTTTTGAAAGTCAATGTTCATTTGTTATTTGTTTACCATATACATGTTTTTAAAATTTTCAAATTTGCATTTTGAACCTAAATTTCGTGTTAGCAATTTTTAAATTAACCTTCAAAGTTGACTTAAACAGCATTTTCTCAGTAAAAACGCCTATTTTTGCATGGATTTTGGCCTAGAAGTCCTTCAAGGTAGTCTTGTCCCTAATAAAAATTATTGTATTTTGATAGGTTTTGATCTAAGGAATAGTTTGAAATAGGATTATTTTAGGGGCACCTCTGCCCTGGGGCAAAATTTACAAAAACAAAGATTTAAAAAAAAGCTCTCCCCTCCCCCCCCCCAAAAAAAAAAACCAAAAAAAAAAACCCAAAACAGCAACATATTTCTATCATCGTGGTTCATGTTTATATTCATAGTTTATATATCTCAGATGGTTAGACCGCAGACGCTCACAATCAGTGTCCTGGTCCGAATCCACCTGTTGGCACACTTTTACCGTTTTAAATCTTCGCGTGTATAAACACCTCTTTTTTTTGTATAGGCTTGTGTATTTTACTTAAATTTTCTTCCTTAAATGCATGTTTGCTCTTGATATAAGAGACACTTATGAGAATGCAGAATGCAGATCGTAAATTCTCTGTAACTAAAAGCAATCAACCGGAACTATACCTCAGTGAAAGAAAAAAAAAAATCATGCCGAGCAATAATTGTTGCGTTTGCCTTTCAAGAATACCACTGGGAAATAGCACAGTAGTGGGAGGGATACTGCAGAGTAGATATTATTTATTCCTCGGGAAAAATGTTTGCATTGGCGATATTTTATGCCCAAAATGCAGGAGGAAGATTTACAGATTAGAAAAAAGTGGCGTTGGGTCAGTTAAGGTCTTATGTCCCGTTGGCATTATCCAGGCATCAGGTAAGGGCCCTCAAACAAAGGATGTATCTGGGTCTTTCTAAGCTAAACTGCAACACTGCGCATGCGACCACCCAACTTTGGATGCAGATTTCTTTCAAAGTTTATACTCAGCTTATTATGAAAGAACATATATTGAATACATAAAAAAATAGTTTCATTTGATTTAATATTCAAGAACAATATTTATTTTTTTAAGAAGTGAAAAAGGGTAATTTTTAGCCATTTTTGGTGATATTTCAGGACCCAGATTTTTGAAAGACGTTGTTGTGATAGTACTGCTCCAACTGTATATGTTAATTACTTTGAAGATTGGTATTTAAATGTATTATAAAGATAGAAAAAAAATGCCATTTGATTACTTTATAACTTTTTTTCCAAATTGTATTAAACTGTATGTACGTTACCCAATCGGGCAATCGAATAATTCTTTTTTTTCTGTCTCTCTCTCTCTCTCTTTCTCTTTTATAGCTTTTAAATTCGTTGTAGATTGTCCTTTCTACACATACTTTAGCTGATATTGTTACATTATCCTTGCCTTTCATTTACATTGTGAAAGTGTATGCTACTACTATCTTTTTAGACGGCAGTCAACATTTTTTTTTTTTTTTTTTTTGGTGGATGGTCGTGTTTTGGTAAAAAGTTTGATTACGTAACGTTATTGGTTATTTTCGTGTCGAGGAAGGTACTCAATATAAACAGACATAATTTTATGTACCTCTTTTTCTGCTTTTAAAATACGTCATCATAATTTGAGCCCAGTACAAACAATCGGAGGGAAGGAATGATGACAAGTTGCCGATCGGTCAGTTGTTTGCACAAATAACGTCCGTAACAGTGCGTCAGTAACAAACACAAATCCTATGATCAAATCATGATGAACAGAGAATGATTAAATGATAACTTTTAAGTGCGTTTGATCCATTTTATCAACTTTTAAGCGTACACTAACTGTCAGGACAACATATTAATGATCAGACAAAACTTTTGACAACCTCACAACTGGCATGTCAAACTTATATCCGAACCAGAGATTTTATGTCTCACAGATATATTGCAGTGTACTGGTCTTTTGAAGTATTCTGAATATCATTGATGTAAATAACAATAAAAAAAGAATTGAGTGTTTATTAATTTTACTATATCATGGCATTTAGCGCATACTGTAGTTTTAATACGAGAGACACTTTTAAGTTCGTAGAGTAGGGCGGTCTTTTTAAAACCGCTTGAAATATCAAAATTTTATTTATCCAAGACCTTCGAAATATGCCCCGTCTGCCTCAACACATATTTTACACCGATCTACCCATTTCCGGAACGCCGCACGGTACTCCTCTTTAGGTATATGTTGCAGACACTGGTAGACCGCACTGGTTAGCCTTGGGAACAACCAAAAGTCACAGGGGGACAGGTCAGGGCTGTATGGGGATGATCTAAGACATCGAGCCCAGATTCTTTCAGATATTCCTGTACCGTATCGGATTTATGGGCCGGTGCGTTATCATGGAGTAATTTGATGCCGCGGACACCGGTGTGCGGTATGCGTTTCTGACAGAAGTCAACAAGTTGAGTAAGAACACTTCCCCTGTAAAACTTTCCAGTGACAGAACTACCTTTCGGGACTGGAATTTGAAGGACTGGACCTTTCGAATCAAAGAATATCGCATACAACATGCGACTTGATGTTTTGCAACGGCGCGCAATGACAGGTCTTTCGCCCTTAGATGAAACCCAAACCTTATTTTTAGCCTTAGAATTGGGTTGAAAATGATAGATCCAGGTTTCATCACCTGTAACTATCTCTTCCAATCGACGTGGGTCACATTTATCATATTTTTTATAACTTGCGATGCAAGTCTAACCCGACGTTGTTTCTGCTCGTCAGTAAGCAAATGGGGCACCCAGCGCGCGCAGATCTTACGTAGCCCAAGTCGTTCACGCAAGATCTTCAAAACACATGACGAATGAATGCCACTTAATTCTTCTATCTCTTGCACGGTATAACGTGCTTCTTCCTCAATTAACGTTTTCACAGTAGCAACGTTTTTTTCCGTCAAAACGGAAACCGGCCTACCCACTCGAGGGTCACTTTCAATTGACTCCCGACCATCATTAAAACGACGTACCCACTTGCAAACTGTAGCATATTTTAAAGCACCACTCCCATAAACCTTTTGCAAGTCAGCATGAATTTTCGTTGACGGAAACCCGAGGTGTGCTCGAATCTTACAATATACCCTCTGTTCAGAGATTTTTCCATCCATATTGAACGCTATATTTTACTATAGTGTATAAAACCACGTGTTGAAAATACCCAGCGCAGCGCGCACGTGGACCTCGTGCTCCGCATACCGTTCGAGAGAGGAATGATTACGCAAGTTCTGTGTAAAAAATCGAGCAACTTCATAATCGCGTTAAAAAGTTATAGGCTTACTCTACGAACTTAAAAAGTGTCCCTCGCATGTAGCTGAATATATAATAAAATTGAAAATCAATTTCTTTGTTTTGACACTTCAGTACCACGTACAAAACATGCCTGTGTAAATGTTGAATAAACATTAGAATACACAGTGGCGAATTCAATGAATTGAATTGTGCATACGAAAAGTAATTGACGTCAGAAATAAGTTGCTTAACAAGGTACATAACAAGCTACGTAGAAATTTTAGTTTTTGCTGACCATAAACATATTCATGTACTTAGAAATTTTTCGAAGCTGCCTTTACTCATGAATTAAGCTAAGATGCATATAATCTCAAATTTTCTTGATAAATATATTAATTTAAGGTGAATTCTGGTATTATATTTGTGTTGCGGATGTTATTTGACACTGATATGTCAAAAATAACATCTATAACATTATGACACAATGTTTGCTTAACTCGAAAAAAATATCTGGTTTTTAAAGTTGGATTAGTGTCATTTTCTTCTGTAGATCCAATTATGTCATCTTAATGCTTGTCTACACATGGATAACAAAACTTTTTTTTTCCTGAGATTTTTTGGTAACATCCATAACAGTATGTAAATACCATTATAGTTGCATCTGGTTAAGTTTATTTTTTATTCTTTTTCTTTTGTTTTAACTGTTTAACACCTATAAGATTTCTTTATTTGCTGTGTTTATGGATGAAATGTCTTTTGTTTTTATTAATGTCAAAGTAACATCCATAAGATCCATGTTATCCCACAAAAAGTGAATTTTTTCTCAAGAATGCCATCACACTATCTTCCCAAAATTTGTCAAATTTAATGTTTATTATTCTTCCTTAAAAAAAGAAAAAAAGAAGAAGCTGTGGATCCAAACAATCAACATCAAATTTGCATGTCCTTGTTACACGTTTGTTGCAGTTTAGCTCAGAAATACTGTAAAACTGGGGGGTATCAGATGAATACACAGTTGATGAAAGTGATAAAACCTCTGGCAAAATTTCATCTACTTCTGCAAGTTTCACTCTTCCTGTTATTTCTGTTGTAAAAACTAAGGCGATTTGCATCATGCGTCGCAAAGAATCGGATAACGACTGTGAAATGGTTTCTTCTATCTCTACGAGTCACGTGTATTGACTAGAACTAAAGCGATGCATGAGAACAAATAACTACACGCATGTGGCCTAAAGTCATCGACCGGAATGGAAATCAATAAGCTTTTTGTAAAGCCTGAAACCAATACCAGACCTTTTGTTCAACAATATATTTACATAGAAGTGTTACTTTCATAATCCCAGGGGGTAACGGATTTGGTTTCAGGGTGGGGCCAAAATTATAATAGTGATTACTGTCTTTAAGCAGTACGACATTTAACTCCGGACAAGACGAAGTCCAGACTTTTTGCTAACCTTTATGATAAAGGTTTTGTGCAAAATCAAAGTGCATGTGGTGGGAGTTTTTAGTAGTATGTCATAGTCCAAGGTTGGGCTCACACATCCTTGTAGAATAATATATATCAGCTTCCAAAGACGTGAAATCCTATAGAAGAATGGCAGGATTTTAAATCCTACAAAACTCCTATCATAATCCTTTGGGAGTACAAGTCCTAATATTTCCATAATTTTCAATAGGATAAATAATCCTATGTAAAGTGTGTTTGGAAGAAATATTCTATTTGATATTTAGTATAATAAAATGTCCCATGTATTTAATATCACTCCTATGTAATATTAAATACATGGAACACTTTATCATGCCTGCGTACTATATATCAATTTCCATTTGGTAATAATAATGAATTATAATAATAATTAATTATTCCGGATATTTAAAGTTTTCAATTCGAATACCTTTAGAGGTATGTTCAGTCATACGGTTCAATAGAGCCAGTTTTTCAGTTTAGGACGACACGTAGAGCTGATTACACGCTTTAAATTTGATAGTAATCCAATTTATCTATACATGCTGTTGTGTTATAGTACATTATATTGTTATAACATTAAAGCTGCTGCGTGTCGTTGCTAGACCAGTTTGTGTGTTATGTTGATTTATTATTTTGTATCAGAAATGAATGGGCTTTAAAGGAGAAAAAAACTAAGTTATTATAAGGAAAAGCAGAAAAGGATGTACCGAAATTGTGAATTATACAGCATTGGGTTTTTGACTTTAGGGCAGGTCCAAATTAGTCATATCGTGTTAACGTTATATATATTATGTAAAGTCTTTCATCATTATAGGCGCTTTCAGGGGCATTTAAGTTTCAAGAACACATCTTGTTTTATACTGTTGTTAATTAGAATTTAGCTTAGATATGTAGATATGCAGAACAGGATTTTTTCTAGATTTCATAGCCCTTAGCACTGGTGATACTTTTGACTAATACTCAGGTGACCGATAAGGCCTGTGGGTCTCTTGTTTTTTTTGTTTTTGTTTTTGTTGTTGTTGTTGTTGTTTTTAAATGTGAAGTTACATTATATAAATGTAAATATCCCCTTGTGGAATTTAAGGCATAATAAGTGTATGAATTAATTTATTATGAAATTAAATCTAAGGCATGTATAAATATATGTATTAATTTACTTCCATCCCCTTCCTTCCATTTTAAAATATTCATAATTTTGATTAAATAAAGTTTTCTTTTGGCAAGTCATTTCTCTCTTTTCCGCAATGCCCATGAATGAATATAAAGTAACGAAAGTGTCCGAAATGCAGAATCTGAAACCGTCCGTTTTCATCTTGGACCAATGCGTTCCATAGCTATGACGTCATAGCCTACTGCGCAACGATAATACGCTGAAGTATGAAGCGTGAGCGAGGACTTATGTACTAAGACTATGCGTTCCATTATTGATGAGAAGCGTCCGTTCTCAATCTCAAAGCGTTCCGTTCCCGACAAGATCCGTTCCGTTCTCGCTGAGAACCGTTCGGATCAAACCGTTCAGAGTTCGTTCCCCAAACAAAACAGTTCGTTCCTAAACCGTTCAGCGTTCGTTCCCACGAACAAAAACCGTTCAGCGTTCGTTCACCGTTCCACTGGTGTAGTAGTATGCTTCAGCGTCTGTAGTATTTTGTTTGTTTTAAACTTCCGATAGCATCATATCAACATCTTGTAACATGCATGACTGTAGGCATTTAATGAGCCTATTCATTCAAGGAACGTCATAACGAATGACTGTAAAAATCTATAGTTCGTGCATTCGAGTTTAGCAAGAGTTTTAATTTTTTTTCAAAGATTACTTTCAACTAAATCTGCATTTTTAAGTAAATAATAACTTTTCCAATACCAAGTATTATTGTACATAATCTCCACTTTCCGTCCATGCAAGATTTTGTTAATGGTCTGCCATGGACAGGTTTTACATGCGAAAATATAGGGAAAATTCTTTTTCTTCAGAACCACTGGGCCAATATCATTCAATAAATGTAAAAATAAGGGCCATGCCCCTTCAAAGGGGGGAAAATTACAAAAATGCAAAATAGGGTTGGGTCATTTAAACATCTTCTCAAGAACCACTGGTTCAGAATAGTTCAAATTCACATGGAAGCTTCCTGATATAATGCAGATTCAAGATTTTGAAAATTACAACCCCCGGGGTAAGTGGGGCCACAATCGAGGACTAAAGTTTTACATACGAAAATATAGGGGGAAATTTTCTCCAGAACAACTAGGCCAACGTCATTCAAACTTGGTACAAATCATTCATGGGTAACCCTGATTTACGTTCCTTCAAACGAAGGGCCATGTCAAAGGGGAGATAATCACAAAAGTGCAAAAAAACGGTGGTTTATCTAAAAAATATTCTTGAGAACTACTGAGCCAGAAAAGTTCAAATTTACACGGAAATTTACACGGAAGCTTCCTGATATACACGATATTTTCTATTAAGCAAGCTATATGTAATAATAATAATAATAATAATAATATACACATGTATATATATATATATATATATATATATATATATATATATATATATATTGGCACGAGCCATGTTTACATAACAAAAAATTGTGAGTGCTATATTTCCCTTGTAACTCAAATTTCGTTGACTATTAGAAATACCTTAGTTAAGCATTGTAAACAAAAAAAAATTGTAAAAATAAGATCTGATCAGCTAATATCCTAGTCCCTGTCTCTTTAATTCCTATGAATCCACACATTTCAAGGAGTTTCGAAAAACTGATACATTATATTTATTCGAGTTTTAAATTTGATTGAAAAAAGTCTCTGACGTTCAATTTGCATTGGAATTTAAAGCAATATGATGATGATGATGATGATGATGTAAATAATGTGATTTACTATTTCAATGACAGAAATAATAAAGTTTAAAAATTTTTGTTATTAGTGTTTAAGTTAGAAACTCTTCACTATATTCAGAGTCTGTACTTTATCTTCTAGTATAAAAAATGCTATATATTCACTGCAATCGAATATGCAATTTGATAAAATCTTAAATTCAGTTTTCAGTCTTTCTCGAGAAAAGTGAACATTGATGTTCAGCACGGCAAAATAAAAATTACAATATCTTACCGAATTTCTTGCTAAAATAGAGCTTAACAGTCACAAAATCAATATACAAAACATCGTACGTAAAACGTTTCGCTTATAAAATCTATGGGCAATTGAATTTCAGGTTATATTTTCAGGTAACGGAGTTTAAAATTGTAGACAAAGCTTCATATATAAACCATATACACCTTAAGACGACTCGTATCACTATATTTCACAGTTCTTCATATATTTATTTTTGTCTGACGGTGAATAATAAACAATATTATTGTCAACTTAGACAAAGTCAGTTAAAGTCTTGGAATCACTCGTCATCAAACATCTCGTGCAGGTTTCACTTTTTTCTGTTTGGTTTTCATTTTAGGAAAATCTCAAGTGTTTTACAACCTTTTTATGTTTGGTTGTGCCGAAAAATCTATATCGCAAAAAGGAATAATGCAAGATAATTATAATAATAATAATAACATTTATATAGCGCTTTATCTTAAAAGAAACTCTAAAGCGCTTTACAAGGTATGGCAAATCACATGATAAAACAAGACAAATTAACATTGGACATTTTAATATTCAAAAAAAAAAAAAAAAAAAAAAAAAAAAAAAAAATCTTAAAATTATAACTCCAACTATAAAAATGTTCAATCAATCTTAGTCAAATCAAAATATTGGATTTTATCGATACTGGAAAAGGTCACGGAGGTTAGTTCAAATCTCTTCCTCCCCATAAACCATTTCTTTTTAATATTACAAGTTAATCAAATGACTTAATATTATCATTCCCAATGCAAAAATCAGACAATTGTGTTGAAACTTTGAAACTCATTAATTCTGAATTTCAGCCCTTGACAAAGAAATCCTGCCATAATAAACATATTTGTTTTCTCTTTCAAAACATTCTCACACTGTATGTGTTTATAACATCTTCAATTGACAGATAAATGAGCTATAAACGAACTTACGATTTAAAAAACAATCTAGATGAAGGTTCAACATTTTAGGCTTAACAGTGTTTGATCTTCGTTCCAATTAGATTAAACATTTTAAATTCAAACATTTAACTTTTTTAAACTTCCATTACCATTCATGTGTATAAAAATTACATGCAGTCTAAATATTCAAGTTTAGTGAAACGTGTTCATAATATGAATATGTTGTCAAAAAAAATAAATAAATAAATAAAAAATAGAGCACTGCTAGACGGGTACATGACACGTCCGCATACTTTATTGATCCAGGGATTTGGACAGGTCTATTGCACAGAAAAATCCATGGCCAAGGACAATAAACACTATATAATATAGATTCAAGGTATTCTAAGTCCATGAGCCATTTTTCTTCCTTCAAAAATATGGACACGGTTATTTTTTTCCCACAGACAAACAAATAGAACTCCTTCAAACATTTTGGGGCAGCATTCCCCTTTTAATATGCACCACTATACATTATGATATTTCATTGCACCAAGTGTCCTTAAAATCCACCATAGGATTTAGGAGAAGTTGCGAAGACAAGGTATTTTGCATTTTTTAAAAAGTCCAAGGGACTTAACTCCTTTATCTATTTATATTTTTTTGGACAGCATTGCCCTTGTAATATACACATCTACACATTATGATCTTTCTTTGTACCAAGTTTCATTAAAATCATTATAAACAATACAGATATTGTGCGCACATGCGTGAGGATATTAACCCGGAGGTTGAACTCTCTGTTGAATAACTTTTATTAATGTGCATATTTCATCTCAGATATGAACATTATTGTGGTTAAACAAGATATTGAACTTATATGTATTAGGATTTGTAGCGTATATTCTAGATAAACATGTTTGTCTCGTATGAGAAATGACATTATCTTTACATTTGATCAATTAATGAAATTCGTCACCGATATCATTTAGATTACATAAAAAACATTTTCTATCAGATATTGATATATGTTCCCATCTGCCGTTTAGGTAATTTGAAATTACAGTATCTAATTCGACATAATGATTTATGTTTCTTAGAAGGCAATTTCAAGAAATAATTCTCAAGTTTAAGGTCTTTTTTGTAAATTCTGTAATGTATACCTATTGGAGAAGATGGGACATCACTTCTCCTTGACTGTGTAAATTGATTAAACAGTGATGTAAATACATTGTGTTTTGGCCATGCAACATTAGTGAATGATTTTGCGAAACATACTACGAAAGTCCACATGCATCTAAAATGCTTTTGACACATTTTACTCATGATGAGTTTTGTTTGTACAATAAAGCATATGTAAAATCGATAATTTGTTGGAATTTAACATGCTTGCCCAAAAAGTAATCATTCTTACCTTGATATTAATAGATAGAGGGTATCTTCCCAATTCCCCATATACCATGAAATTTGGCGTTAAGTTATTTATATTAAGGAAATGTTTGCAAACCTTTAAATGTAAGCATTCTACAAGAAATAAACTTGAAAAGCCCCAAATTCGCAACCATAAAAACAATATATTTAACAATTTTGTCAAAGAGATTCATTTGACAATTTACAAATTAGGGCTCCTTACATTTCGTTATGACACCGTGCATTGCTTTTACAGCTTTATATGCGACTGTTTGATATAGTAATTATACGAACTAATCTTCTGAAAATACACGGAGATATTCAAAAGTATCAACAATTTCAATGTCGTTTTGTTATATACGAAACGTAAGTTTTGCGGTTATCGCCCCTTACCAATTACAGTAACTTTCGTTTTTTCAATGAAAAGGTTGAAATACATATTAAAATCATTATAAAATTTGGACGATATACCATTCAAGCCAGTGGCACCACTTGAAATAAGGAACTCTTCCAGATCATTAAGGCACAGTGAAAATAGGAAAGAAGACAGATTTTTCCCCTGACTAACTCTTTTACATGGAAAACTTTCGGAAAAACAGTTATTTGCCTTGATTCTTGCTTTTATACCATTGTACATATTTATAATTACATTAAAACATTTCCCATTGATGATACTTTTCAAATGTTTGTTCCATAGACCTAAGCGCCAAACAGAATCGAAAGCCATTTCAAAATCAATAAATACACAACAAAGTTTTTTTCTAGAGTTTTTGAATAAGTCAATCAATAATGTAAAGTAATTATATATTCTGCTGTGGAATATTTTTTCCGGAATCCGGCTTGATTATTAAGAATTAATTGAGCTGCATCAGCATATTCGTTTAATCTATTATTAATAATGGAAGTGAACAATTTGCCGAGGCAGCTTAGGATAGTTATTGGTCTATAAGTCTTAGGATCACTGGTGTCTCCCTTATTCTTATAAATAGGTACTATATTTCCAACAAACCAACGTGGGGGGACAACGCCTGTATCAAACACGGTATTGAATAAAGCTATATACAAAAGCATCAAAACATCTTCTGTAGAGAGTATATATTCATTTGCGATTGCGTCGTCGCCTACACTCTTGTTACACTTTAATGACTTCACACTGCGTCGTCGCCTACACTCTTGTTACACTTTAATGACTTCACACTTTTCATAATTTCTTCTTCAGTTATACATACATTTATGTCAACATTGACATTGGTATTTGATAAAAGATTAGGATCATCCATGGATACAACGTAGTTAGGAGTATTAAGATTAACCTCATCATTCAAATCTTTTAAAAAATTAGGTACACTCCGTTTTGGTTTAATATTGCCGCTATTAATAATTTCCCAGTATTCCCTGAGGTGTGTTTTCCTTATATATTTAAGGTTTTCTTTTACAACAAATTTATGCCGAGCTGCAATCTTCCTATAAAATAAAATCAGATTAAAAAATATCACCACTATATTTTTTAAACATTCTTGTGGCTTTCCTATAATTTTGACGTGCATATTTACAGTGATTGGTGAATCATAGTTTTTTCTAAAAAACGTTTGCTAATGTTACATGTGTCACCAAAATTTTTTCACAAAGGAACATTGGTATTTTCATCGTTCCACTTATTTGCAGCGATACGGTTTTCAATACTATTCACACGTTCATGATTGTGATGGGGTCATTACTAGAATGGTTGTTATTATCCTTTAGTTCTATAACTAAAGCATTGTGTACACCCGAAGTTAGCACAGAGAAAGGTAAAACATGAAAATCAGACATTAGAGACAGAAAACTGACGTTACCTATACAATAATCTATTACACTACTAAAATCACTGTTCTTTATCAGAACCAAACGGACGACAGAGGTAATACCACCGCATAGAATACGGGCGTATAAAAATGACTTTTCATCATGTAACCATTGACATTGAGGGATGATTACTATACAGTTTAAAAATCTTCTGTCACCATTTAGTCAGCTATTATTTCACAGTTATGGTACTTCAAATATGCTTGTTTCGTTTATAACATCGACACATTGTTTTGTTGATTTGATATATCCCCTTAAACAAATTGTATGCTTTTTAAATTTTGTAAAATCATAAGTTGAATTTATTTGTTTCAGAAAATTAACTTCCGTTACTTTTTCATTTTAAGTTTAATTGTCAGAACTGAGCGCTATACATTGCAGTTTGCGAACATCAGATTGCTCATGCAAATGTATCGTAATTGATAGTTACTGTAGCTGTAGTTCATTTCAATGTAGATTTTCATATTAATATACATGCTTCATCAGGTTATTAGTAACATCAAGGACGAAAATATGTCATGAAGTTTAAAGTAGCCCCCATTAAAAACTTCTCTACCGGAAAGTGAACTGATAGCAGCCAAATCATGATTGGAATCGTTTCTGCATTTAGCATGAATATAGAGGTTTATATGTGGTATCGGAAGTTAATAATCATGGAAGTTATAAATTATTTTATTCTACGTGTATTTTGATGATATTTCATTTTTGTTTGTTTTGTTTTAGAAATCATTATTTTTTTTTTTTCAAACGTCAAACTAATATTCTTCTTATCATATCGACCGAAGTTTATATTTTCAAATATCATGAGAAAAATAGTGGTCACGGAAGTCAAATTTATCACAGTTTAGTATTTTGGCTCCTCTCTTTCTGTCAAATAAAACGTGAAACGTTCTCCTGAACAAAGCAAAATGATATTTCTTGGCGTTACTATTTTATTCTTTTTCTTTGTTGATAATCTTAACAAATGCAAGCTAAATCACTTTACATTGAAAGCTTGTTATACTAGCATCGGAAGTTGATTGATTAATTATATACTGTTTAACGTCCCGCTCGAGAATTTTTCACTCATATGGAGACGTCACCATTGCCGGTGAAGGTCTGCAAAATTTAGGCATATGCTCGGCGCTAAGGGTCTTTGAGCAGGGAGGGATCTTTATCGTGCCACACCTGCTGTGACACGGGACCTCGGTTTTTGCGGTCTCATCCGAAGGACCGCCTCATTTAGTCGCCTCATACGACAAGCAAGGGGGTACTGAGGATCTATTCTAACCCGGATCCCCACGGGGTTGCATCGGAAGTCAATACGACATTGGCAACATTCTTCAAAATGGGAAAACTACTTTAAATAAATATTTTTTTCAATTCGTGGATTGTGACTGGAATAGATAATCGTGTGTCAGGACAACAAAATACTAGAATTAAAGATAAATATGATGCAAAACAGATTGAACTACACTCGAAACACATGAGCTGTAAGGGTGGCGACATAGGTTTTTGTCCTCGTCTATCAACTATATATACACCAAAACAAACTGGAAAAATAATGTGTGGGTGAATGCTGTTGTTTAAGTTGTAACTAAACCCGTTAATATTTGTCATTAAAAATCCAAGCCCAATTTGTTATTTTTACTGAATACTGAATCTTCAAACAACGGCGACATGGAAATAGCCTTATTTTCACGTTTTCATGGATTAACTGTTTTAATTATAGTTAAAGTTACAAACAAAACTATTAAATTAGCACGTTTTTACAACAAAATAAATTTTCAGATTTAGAGCAAATGCTGTTTTAAAAACTCAATTTGTTCAAAATGAATTACATAATTATTATTGTAACAGTTTTTAGCAAATCATTTATAGAAAACAGATGAAGAAGTTCTTGTATTTCTTTAATTTTGGGTGGGGGGGGGATCAAATTTAAAACTCGAATAACTGTCGAAGCAAATGATGAATCAATTACTTAGAACTCCTTGTATGGCTTCGTTGGAATTGAAACGGAGAAAGCTGAGGATACTGATACAAGGACAAGTCAATAAGTAACCGGCCTATCTTATTTGCGTTGTGATCCATCTCTTCTTTTTCGATGTGATTGCCCTTAGTGTGATAAACCAACGGTGTTCAAGTATCATCAGCCCAGAACTGAAAATGTCAGGGTCCTTTCTATTGACCTACTTCTCAACTCTCATCACGACTTTTTCATCAGACCGGAAATGACGTCCACGGATATATTTTTTCAAGTTTGGGAATAGGAAGAAGTCGCTAGGAGCTACGTCAGGCAAATAGGTAGAATGTTGTATTAATTCATACCCGTTTCGCTCTGCAAGTGTGGACCCTCGCGTGGTCTTATTGCAGCAAAACACCTATAGAGAGTTTACCTCGGCGTTTTTCACGGATGGCGGTTCTCAGCTGGTCTAGCAAATTTGCATAGTACACCCCGTTTATTGTACTTCTCTTGGGTAAAAAGTCCAACATAATAACAGTCCCGAAAGACTGCGGCCATCACCTTGTCAGCAGATGATTGCGTCTTGAACTTCTTTGGCCTCGGGGGTCCCGACACTACCTAGTGACGACTCTGAACTTTATTCTCTGGCTTATAATAATGAACCCAAGTTTCATCTACAGTCAACAGACGTAAAAGAAAATTACCTTTTGACCTAAAACGCTTCAACAAAGCGCTGCATCTGATGCTATGGTTGTCAGTTGCTCATCACTAAGGAATTTGGGGACCCAACGGACTGTTAGCTTGCCCATACTTAAACGATGATGTAAGACTGTTGAAACGCTACCATGTGAAATGCCTAATGCCTGTGCTATTTCTTCCACCTGAATTTACCTATCAGAGTATACCAAATCCTGAACTTTGTTACACACTTCTTCGTCGGTGGCATCTAGTGGGCGTCCAGACATCTAACGAGGCTCTACCGCGTTTGAATTCCTCTACCCAGTATTTAACCTAAGCATAAGATAGTGCAGAAGATCCATAAATATCGGCTATCTCACCCTGTATTTCCTTGCCTGTTTTAAATATTAAAAACAAGTACCGAATTACAGCACGGTACTCAACTTTGGATGAAAAGCGTGTCTTTGCATCACTAGCCATATTTGACATTCAATATCTTATTATAGAATGACTCGATACGCGTGCTATTTTTTACCCAGGTATAAAACATGAAAAAAAGGCATGAAAATCGTGTCCGTCTCGATCAACCGGAAATAAGTTAGGCTGTTTATTTATTGACTCGCCCTCGGACCTGAACAAAACGGCTGCGTCTTTTTGGTTCATAGAATTTTCAGTGATAGCATGTTCAGCGTATTTCTTTTCCTTTACTGGTTTTCTCTCTTTTGCATACGTATTACTTATGCTATAACGTTTTTAGAAGAATTATGTAAAAAGTATATATTGACTGGAGTTTCAAGACATCATTACCTGATTTTCATTTAATCTGATGACGTCAATAAGTGATTTTACTTTTCATCCAATATGTGGAATAAATTCAATTAGTTTTGGTGAAAATTTGTCTTCCAACAGTTTAGTTATGATTACATATAAACACTTTAACACTAAGGTCCGCGATCCTGCGGCTATTTTGGGCCGAACTTTATTTATTAGATTGACTACACTGCTTTCATCACAGAAAGCGGAAGTTTTAATCGATGTGGGATTACCAGAGTCAATATCCTTACATAGCAGACTGAAACACAGGTTATCACCAAGGTAATTTGTGTTTGTACAGGTATAACACATAAAAAAGTTCCAGACAAACGAGAAGATTGGCATTATACAAGCATGCATAAGAACATTCACAAACACCAATTGTCTAACTTGAATATAATTATCTCCCCATAACACAACTTTTCGTGTTGAATTGTACAACTTGCCGTTGTTCCTTTTGAAGCATCAGTAGATAACTGGCGACAAGTGTAAATCATGTGTAAATCGCAATTATTATACAATTTCATGTTGAAAGCAATAATACAATATCCTTTTGAAAATCCAAACGCACTTCAAAAAATTGATTTGGTAGGTGGGTCGGTAACTTTTGTAAATTAAAGACAAATTTCATTTGAATGTCAGTTACCGGGTACGGATTTGTTACCATATTATTATATTTACATACTTTTATAATGAATTACAGGCGCACAACGTCTAGGATATTAGATTATGCAGGTGCCAACCTTGAAACTCTCCGAAATTATATCATATATTGCGTAATTTTTGATTTGCTAATTTCATTCGGGATCGTTGCTGCTGTGAAAATTAATTAAATAAGACCGTCCCCAAGGTTTATTAAATTTAACAGATGGATATATAGTGCTTGGTTCAATAGGAAACACAAAAATGGCTATTATTTTAGGCCGGGTACGTCAAGTCTAGCACTTATGTAAATCTGATGATCGTATCAAGGCTAATGATCCAGACACAAAGCGGTTCTTTTGCCCAATAAAAGAGATGTCAATGAAAACATATAGACATATGGTTACTCCCAGTGTTCCCAGTTCCAATCTTGGCAAACAGCTTGTAATTCACACAATTTTCAATTCTTTATTGTCCATTAGTTATACAACTCATCGGAATACATCTAGGTCATGTATGTACACAGTATGTATCTAATTGTATAAGGTAACAATGGGTGAGTAGACATGAGAAGATAGGAGGAGAAGTAATTACAATATAACATAATCACAGTTATACATGCTGTTAAAAATTTAACACAATTACCATTTTGACTTACATCGCTGAACTTCGTATTTTCACAGCTTGTACTAAGAACTTTCCAATTTTATTGAGTTCTGTAGTATTGTATACACTAAGAAGCTTTACTACCTTAAAGGCACTTTTTTTCATTATTATTAAATAATTTACAAAGCCTCGCACTCCTTAAAACATTTTTATGTCCGTCTTTTTCAATATTCAAATTAGATTGTGAAGAATTTCTGAATTTAGATTTTTTTTTTTGTTGATTAGTATTTTGAGATATGATTGTAAACAATGTTATTTATTAAATGTTGATAAAGAACACTCCTTGATGAACTTGAAAGAGAAGATATTAGGTTTTGTTTGTAAATATCCAATATTCTGAATCCAATTATGGTATAATCTTTAAATTGACGCACACAGAACCCGTCAAACAAATAATCTAAATGTCATGTTTTTCATGAACAATCCAGCTATCATTGTTCGCAATCATATTTCGTAGCTTTATTGATTGGTTGTTTGTTTTATGTCTCGTTGAGAATTATTCATTCATATCGAGACGTCACCAGTTGTAGATGAAGTACCACAAATTTAGCCGGATGCTTAGCGTCAGGGTCGTAGCAATGAGGGTTCTTTCTGCCAACATCTGCCACGACACGGGACCTTCGTTTTTAAGGTCATATCTAAAAAAAACCGCAATTCTCACTTCTAAATGCCGAGCGTTTGGCGAAGGAACAATCACTCCTATCTTTACGTCGTAGGTTTGACGCGGCCATGGCACAAGCGGGGCTAGATCTCATGACCTCCCAGTTACGAAGCGAACGCTGTAACCACTGAACTACCGCCACCGGTTATAGCAATCTTTTAAAATACAAATATTATATATAATATTACATATAGTATTAAATAATAATAATGTTAATGATATTAACATATAGGAGATCACGTGACGTCGCTCGTTGGACGTGTTCAACGAAGTTCTCGTCGATCTGATCAAAAAGTGTGCTTTACCGCAGGATTTGGACATCTTGTTTCGTGATTTCCATTTCATACAAGACAGTAAGTGTGCTGTTATACCCTTTTGGATTTTTTTTTGGGTTTGATTTGACAATTTATATGCACTCGATCCCAGTATCTGTCGATATGAAAACAGTTCAGCTCACGCAAAATGACCACGGTCAACTATGCTATATATAGCGAGTGATTTGATTTGCTCTACAAAGTAAACATTACATTTTCCTTTCGAAAAAAAAACCCTCTCCAACAAGACAACAAACAACGAAATGATAAAACCTGTGTATATTAGAAATTCTGACATTACACACTACGGAAAAACATTATCTGACTATGAGTTTCTAAAATCTATATTCAAGTGTACTGGCGAAATAAAATGTTTACAAAAGGACAGAAGACTTTGGAGAATTTATGTTAACACTAAAGTCAGTAGAAACAAGCTAGTGTCTGAGGGCTTTGAATTCCGTAGCCTTTGTGTTAATGTTATGATACCAACTTTTTCTCTTCTGGCGCTACGACTCCATCTGATGAAGTAATTCGCATCACTGTGAAAGATGTACTATTATCAGTAGATGATCAGGAGATCATCAAAATGTTAGAACAATGCAATGCCAATCTGACAAGCCCTATAAAGCATGAAAATGTTAGAGACCCTGTCACCAGGAAATTGACTAGCGTTATGAATGGCAACAGGTTTGTATATGCAAAACCTTTCAAAGACGGTGCATACCTACCTAGATAGTCCACATGTGCAGATATATCACAGAAGACAACCTTCAATCAAATGAGAGTCCAAGTGCACTAATTGTTGGGGGAAACAATGGCTGTTTCAATGCTCTGAAAATAGTAGATGTAGAATATGTCTGCAAGAAGACCACGAGCTATGTTCTCAACTATGCAGCGAATACATGGATGATGAAGAGGAAGTAGTTTCATTTTCTGCAGCAAAAAATCCTCTATCTATCTTTTACCCTTATTCAATAAATGTCTTCGGTATTGCGCATTCATCTGCTGAACATGCTTTTCAATACATCAAAGCGTTGCGTTGTGGAAACTTTGAAAAGGCTCAACTCATACGCCAGTCCACAACAGCTGTGAATGCCATAAAACTAGGAAAAAGTATCCAAACAAACGACGACTTCCTTGAGAAACAAGTCGAAATAAAGGAAGAAAATGTTCATGCAAAATATGATCAAATTGATAAATTTCGATCCATCTTAGAAAACTATGGTACTGACACTATTTTTGCAGAGAGCTTTTATGATGATTTTTGTGGTACTGGACTTGACAGAGAAGTTACATCACACCCACCATCTAAAGTGGCCGGGAAAAAAACAGATGGGCAACATTCTCGTAAATATCATGGGGGGAAAACAATCGCATCATTCTCGATCTCAATCGGTTTCCAAACACACACAGTCTACGACACAGATAAACATCACACAAATGTTAAACAGTGTCCATCATCCAGAGAAGAAAACAAACAAAAAATCTCAAAGGCAGGCCTCTGACTCCCCTCCGACTCATTGGACATCACGTAATTCTGCCAGAAATGTCTGACAATACTGCGAATCAAAACAACAAAATCGCAAGGGACAAAGCCGACCAGACTTCCACTCCAACGACAAAAGCTAGATGTTTATCTTTAAGATATAATCATCCCAGATAATTTTGAACCGGATCGTCTATAGGACTACGTTTTGTATGTACAAATATTGTTTTCTTTAACTTTCTCATGTAAAAAAATTAGATATTGTTTCACAATGTATACAATATTTGGAAGATTTTGAGAATTTTTATTATTTTACATGGATTTATATGATATCAGTAAATGTCCGAGGTATAAACGTGGACGAAAAAAAGAGTAAAACTCCATGCCTGTTAAGAGACACTAAAGTTGATATCGCATTTCTGCAAGAAACTAATTACATAGAGAGTAAAAATGAAACAAACTACAATGCAAGATGGTTCGGAAAATCATACCACTGTTTCAACGAATCACAATTTAGTAATGGAGTATCTATATTATTTTAAAAAAGACTTGATATTGATATATTAGAAAAAATACATCGATAGACGGAAGAAGATTGTATTTAAAACTCAAAATAGATGATAATAATTTTTCTTTGATAAACATTTATGCACCAAACAACCTCAAAGAGAGGTGTATTTTTTCCCCTCAAAATTGTATAATTTCTTAGATAAGAAAATATCTGAAGAGAACGTTATAATATGTGGAGATTTCAATTGTAAAATAGATTATACACAGGATCCACGTTCTAGAAAGTAAGGAAAGCATTAACGCCATTAGAAATGTCTGATTCATGGAAGAATAAACACCCGAACTTACACGGCTTTACATGGTGCAATGCAAGCGATATTCGCCGCAGCAGAATAGATTGTGTGTTTATAAGTAAAAATTCCATCTATGATTTGGAAAACGTTATCATGCGTAAAATTCCACGTAATAAGGCTCAAAAAGCATATCAGATCACAGAGTACTAAAACTATTGTTTAAAACAAATCATAATGAAAGAGAAAAAGGATACGGGAAATTGAACAACTCTCATTTAAATAACTCAGAATATAAAATGGGAATTCAAAATCTGATTACTGAAGTACCATGAATTTATGTAAATAATTTAAAGCAACTCATAAATAATTATCTTTAATCTGATTTCTCCCCATATCGTCCTAGTTAATTGTTTAACGTGCCTTTCTTGATTAGATACCTATCTTTTCAAAATTTAGAGATCGAAATTTATTCAAACAAAACTGTTTCGAATTCGGAAATAAAAATAAACTAGCCTGTACGAAAAATATTTTGTTGCTTCTTTACTTCGGGAAATAGCAAGGATGCAAAATCAAGGTTATTTTCATATTAAAAATTACATTTTCATTTCCATAAAAGAAGAATTCGGTATATAGGATATGGTCATCATTCATATGTCGATTCGATATATCCCAGTGAACTCGAAATAAAAGGCACCTCAGAGTACTATTACATACCTGCTATGTTCTTAGATATTTTATTGAAAATAGATAGATTGAAGGGCTGCAAAATTTAGGCCTATGCTCGACGCTTATTGCCTTTGAGCAGATAGGGATCTTTAACGTGCCACACCTGCTCTGACACGGGGCTTCGGTTTTTGCGGTCTCATCCGAAGGACCGCCCCATTTAGTCGCCTCTTACGACAAACAAGGGATACTGAGGATCTATTCTAACAAACCGGATTACCACGGGGCTCTTGAAAATAGAATGTTAACGACAAACTAACAGCTCAACTTCATAACAAACGGGTTGATTTCAGCTTCTCTATCGTCAACTTCCCATTTTTATGTAGCAATATTCCATTATCACCTGTATATGGTGTTTATATCTCTAAACTGATTCAAAAGATTGTTCTGCATATGATCAGTTTTTAAATCGAGGTAAGCTGGCAACAAACAAGTTGATGTTACAGAAGTTTCAACAGTCTCAATTAAAGTCAGCATTTCGCAAAGTTTTTGGTCGTTATAACGATCTAGTTTGTCAATACAACCTGTCATTGGGTCAAATGCTGTCTGACGTGTTTCATACCATTTGGTAGGCCGTTCTAAATACACGGATTCTGAATACGGATTGCACCATTTACCTGATCAGAATATAGGGCTCACGGCGGGTATGACCGGTTGATAGGGAATGCTTACTCCTCCTAGGCACCTGATCCCACCTCTAGTATATCTAAAGGTCCGTGTTTGCCCAACTCCCTATTTTGTATTCCTTATAGGAGTTATGAGATTAATCACTGTTCGTTATCTTCACATAATTAACGGTCTTCTTTTTTAACAAAAATGTATCTTGTATGTTTCGGTTATCACACTGCAAAACTATATACTGGACAAAAAAAGTTAAGGATCATAATTTTAACCTCAAAAATTTTTATTAACCAAATAATTATTTTGACAAATTTTAACATGTATAGTTTCTCCAATGTGTCCTTAACACAATAGATTTACCTGGTTTCATATTGACGTCATAAGTGCACGATTGTTTGGCCAAACACAAGCAAGGGGTCAAAATCAAAGTGTGCCAACGTGTACATTGAAATTGAAAAATTGTGATTTTCATTTTATTGTGGGTATTTATTGCTCCAATCGACTCTTAGGTGAACAATTATTGACATTAAAAGCCATGAGGCGCCATTTAACTGCTCTGAAAGCTGGTCAGGCAGTAGGTATGCTTCAAGCTAGCCAAGTCCAGAGAACTGTCTCTAGACATTTTAATGTGTCCCAAAGTGTGATTTCAAGGTTGTGGAATCGTTTTAGGCAGACAGGTAATGTTTCTGAGAGACCGAGATCAGGTCGTCCAAGGTCCACAACCGCTCGCCAGGATCGCTATATGTCACTTATGGCTCGTAGACACAGGTTTTAGAGTGCTGTCCAACTCAATACTGACTTTCATGCAGCAAGTGGGGTGCGCATAACACCACAAACTCTCAGAGAGAGACTTCATGCTGCTAACCTTCGGGTTTATCGACCTGCTGTTTGTCCCATTTTGAGGAGAAGACATCATGTAGCACGACTCAATTGGGCTCAAAATCACATAAACTGGCAACTGCGTCATTGGACGCCTGTTCTTTTCGCAGACGAGTCATGGTTCTGCGTGGACTTTCATGACGGTCGTAGACGTGTATGGCGCATGCGTGGAGAGCGGTACGCTGATTGCTGTGTAGCAGAGCATGATTGTTTTGGAGGTGGCTCTGTGATGATTTGGGCCGGAATCAGTATTGGTGGATGTACTGACTTGCACGTGATTAATGGCAATCTTACCGGTGCAATTTACAGGGACGAGATACTGCATCCAATTGTGAGACCTTATGCAGGAGCTATAGGCAACGACTTTGTGTTGATAATGCTCGTCCCCACAGAGCACATATAGTGACAGACTACCTTGCTACAGAGACAATTGAACGTATGGATTAGCCGACTTGTTCTCCGGATTTAAATCCAATAGAATATGCCTGGGACATGTTGCAGCAAGCTGTTTCCAGACGCCCTGTACTTCCGACAAACCGCCAGGAGTTTACGTTAGCTTTACAGCAGGAATGGGCAAGGTTGCCACAAATTGCGTTCCGCAGGCTCATCAGAAGTATGCAGAGGCGTTGTCGTGCCGTTATACAGGCTCAGGGTGGACATACACCCTATTGATATTGTCTTTATAAAGATTCAATCATTTGTAATGAAATTTGTTGTTGTTGCTCATACCGATTTTCAAACTGTTTTGGGGGTTATCTGACAATGGTTGCTCTGGCTGCTTAACGTATTGATGAATTGTAAAAACAGGTTTAAAATGTATTGTTCGATTGTCGTTGAACATTTTAAGTATATACTTAACATAATTTATTTGGTTTTGTTATGAATAAAATAATTCTGAAATCATGATCCTTAACTTTTTTTGTCCAGTATATTAAGTCGTTTTATTGTTTAATTTGCTTGAATTCCAGTAACAACGAAATGACATCGAAATTACTCGTACACCACCGTGCAGTTAATCATCATCGTAAGTAATGCAGATAAACAGACCATTGTTTGAAATCGTGAATGCAAAATGTTTGATGACCGGTGATATGTACTATGGTCATCGGCTCGTACACAGTGATATTGGTTTACAGTTCTTCATTATTGGATATGTTTCACACAGTTTTGTATGAAAAATATCAGTAAGTCTGAGGCCCGTTATGGCCGACAACATAATGGTCTACACAAGTTTTCATACAGAGTGTAGTGGATAGTATATAGGGAACCTATACTGCCTCGCTAGTGAGCTTAGTCTTCCTAGTGATGTGGTAGAGTTCATCTCTCGATCACGCAAGGTAAGCAACAGCGAATATGATCAACACCTAGACGAGTGACAGCTACACGTTACAAAATAGTGGTAGCGTAGTGACTAGCGCTAAGAATAGGTCTAAATTTGTGGTACTTCACCTACAGCTGCTGACGTCTCAATATGAGTAAAAATTCACAACGGGACATAAAACAAACAAACAAAACAAACCTATTTACCACATACCACCACCCACATTTTTCATTAACACCAATTATACACCACATACCATCATCCAAATTTTCGTTAACACCATATAATTTGCACATACAATGTACCACTACCAACATTTTCGTTAACACCACCTATACACCACATACCACCCAATGGTTTCTTAATTTCAACTATACACCGTATACCACATTTCTTTAACACCACCCAATTGCCAACACCAAAATTTTCGTGTTTAGTGGGAGGTCTTCTTCAGGTAAAGTCTTTTCGGAGCTCTGGGGCTTTGTGTCCATGTAAGCTTTGGGACGAAGCTTCCCTGAGGTGGGCGGGGGAGGGGGGGTGTAGCGAACAGTATGTAGGTAAGTTATACTTACTCGCTTGTGAGCAAGGTTTTCTTTAAGTAGAGTTCCTCTCTCGACCACGTAAGTTAACCAATGGTGAGCGTGGTCAGCAACTGGATGGGTAGTCGCTATACGTTACAAGAGCATTGCCCTTTAAATCTCATGATTTACCTTAGATGTTACCAGGATTCCGATTTTATCATTACTGAAACAGTGATAATTACATTTGACTTGAAATAGATTCTTTAAAAATTAGACTGAACGAACAAATGAATGACGTCACAGCAATGTTTTAACATTGCTAAAACACAATTTTCTTTCAATTTCTATTACGTTGCTTATGGTTAATTAATGTCAATATCTCAAAATGCAAAAACATAATTGAAATAGTCCGAAAAATGAATTTTATGCCGAGGCCTATAAATCTTGTAAAAATGGGCCAATGTTGGCGAAAGTCGATCTTTGTGAATGCTCCTTGAAAAGCTATACACAGCATTCATACCAATACCTCAAAGCAGTAGAAAAATGACACATTCGGCCATATTTAAAAAACAACCGTATATCTCACTATGATCATATAATGATTCAGCATAATCGTAGGAATTTATGTCTTGTAAATTATTAAATTCTGACTATAAGACGAGGCTTTAGGACCAGAAATTCAAGGTATACAGTATTTCATTATAAAAAAAAAAGTAGGAATCGAATCAAAGATTAGCTCATCTCTGTATCATATCAGTATCTCATTAGCATCCCATCAGTATCCCATTAGCATCTAATCAACAGAGCGGTCTATGTGCAGACTCCGATGTAATGTCTTTATTTCTTCTTCCAATCTGCAGATTAAAATCAGATCTAAAATGATCCCTTCCGGTAATTTTAAAGAGCGACAAACTATTATCGGAGTGGATCATATATCTGATTTTAATCAATTCGTTCTTTTTCCATTGTACTTTATATATATGGCATTTCCTGAATTATTTTCAAATACATCAAATTATCATCTTTGGATCTTATACATGAATTACATTTATGTATTTGTATTCTCGACAGTGCATGTAAAATGTTATGATAACTAAATTTTAAATTCATGCACTTTGTAAAAATCGTGCTGATGCTAAATGTTAATTCCTGAGTGTGGAATTCTTTTCCTTAAAACTGTTTGCAGAAGTATACATGCATATTGTTTATCCACATTTACAACGAATTTCAGAATTGGAGAAGGTGGGCTCCAATTCGCTTTTGAATGAACAGATGATATAAGGTCTCAAGAAACTACCAACAAATGGATGAAAATTCGCCGTAGTGAGGCCACTTTTAATGTATAATTTTTGTTACCATGGCAACCGATTTTCGTAAAAATGTCTATTCTTAGTAGACTATAAAAGTCCATGATCACATGTGCTGCTTGCCTGAAAATTGGTTGATATGACCTGAAGCACCTGCCATTCTGAAAGTAAAATTCCTACAAAAATGATGAAGATCTACCAATTTTGACCCCGTTGTGATTCCATATACAAATTTTACAGTATGATGAAAGATTTCATTTTTGTGCAAAAATCCCAACATTTACAACAAGGTCACATTTACAAGAGGTCCCTTGATTCATTTTCAGTACACACAGCATGCTCTTTTCAACTTACCATTTAAAGTGAAAGTATAATTGCCCACCAAGAAGTTCTCCAACATTTCACAGTCACAGTTTCGAATCCCATATAAAGGACTTAATCAATGCAGAATCGCCACTTTAATATATTAAATAAAGAAATAAACAGCATTGAAACTATTTAGATTCTGTAATATACTTTTTGCATTATCCACAATTTTAACTTTGGTAAGTCTACCTTCGTACCCCAAAATTGAAATCCTTCAAAACCATCCATTTAATGGTGCATTTCATGTATTAATGGCCGCTTTACATTGTTGGTTGTTTGATCAAATAATAGAAAATAATATCAAATCTTAATAAAGGTAATGATATCTGCTTTAAATTATTTTCTAATATCCCAAAGCATTTGACAGTGTATGAAATGTAAATATGGCAAATTGGGCAATATATTAGACTGGATTGAATATTATTTAACTGAAAGGCAACAAAGAATTAATATTGAGAAATTCTCATCTACCTTTGAAACTATTTATACAGGGGTCCACAAAGGGTAAATGCTCAGTCCTTTTCTATTTCTTTTGTGACAATGACGTTACCGATGGAATAGTAAACCATATACGCTTATTTGCAGATGATACCTCTTTATTCACAATCGTTGAAAGCCACATTTTACATCCAACAGTAACTCTCACTTGTGATCTTGACAAAATCAAACATTGGTCTAGTGGGTGGTCTAGTGATTTTAATACTGAAAAACCCCATAAACTTCAATTTCGCAAGGAAAAAACAACTATTCCTCGACATCAAATTTGATCCAAATGGTGATATAACAAAGCAACAAAATAGTCAACTCCAATTCCAATCTGATGGCACCTGGTCTAATCATATTACATCTAAACATGACAAAGCATGTAAAAAGTTATACATTTTAAGGCTGCTAAAAACACATTAAATATAGACCCACTGATTTCTTCGGCATGTTCTAGAATATGGCGATATCGTATGCGACAATTGCACTCAAGGACAGACAGAATTATTAGAAAAAGGTTCAAGTAGAAGCAGTACTTGTAATCACTGATCTATTTGTGAATTCTTCTAGAACAACTTTATATAATGAATTGGGATGGGAAACTTTATCTTCCAGAAGGGCTAAACATAACATAAAGATTTTGATACTGGGTTATAAAATCATAAATGGCTTGGTACTGAATTACATAGAAAACTTGTTAGAACCCCTTTCTCCAGTTCAACATTCCTACAATTTAAGATCTGATGAAAGTAATCTTGTCCATCCATTGTGCAGATCAACATCGTACTATGACAGCTTCATCCCATCAACAATAAGATTATGGAATTCACTAAGTGAAAAGATTCAGGGTCTTTATCAATATTTATATAAAAACTAAAGTATCACAATGTACCAAAATATTAAAAATATTTTTAATCTTGGCAACAGGAAAGAAAATGTTATCCACTGTGACGTAATGAAACCAGCAACTTAAATACACATTTAAACCCCTTGTGGTTACTGGTATATGAAAAAAAGTTGATCTATATCATCATTAATAATTGTTATTCTTTCTTTCTTTCTTACTTTCTTTCTTTCTTACTTACTTGTTTGACTCATAAATGAACTTATATAATATTATACCTTATAATATAATCATTTATACACAATAACATGGCTTTGACATTGTAAGGAGATAGTATTTATAGGCTGTGCTTGTTGCCTAATCCTGTCATATTTATTGAATAAGATATTGTTTAAACTAAATAATAGAAAATCCCATGTAAACACAACGTAATCCTACTTCATTTAATGCATCCAAAGTCCTGGGTATCCTATGACCTTAAAATCAATTCTTCTCGTTCGGCTCGAATATTGGCGCGAGGAGATTATTGATATGAGAGGAAACTGGAGTGTCTGGTGGACACACACTGCACATGTTCGAGTGGGTAATCCCAATACTACTGTCGTTCATGGAGATCGAATTCGGGATGCAGATGTGAGAAACAAATGCGCATGTGTTAACAACTAAGCCACCCAGACATTCCAAGCTTGCATGCATCAAAGTTCCAAGGATAACCAAGTATATATGATCTATCTTCCATGGATAACCAAGAGTATATTATCTATCTTCCATGGATAACCAAGAGTATATTATCTATCTTCCATGGATAACCAAGAGTATATTATCTATCTTCCATGGATAACCAAGAGTATATTATCTATCTTCCATGGATAACCAAGAGTATATTATCTATCTTCCATGGATAACCAAGAGTATATTATCTATCTTCCATGGATAACCAAGATTACATTATCTATCTCCTAAGGATATAACCAAGTTTACATAATCTAAATTCCAATGATAACCAAGATTACATTATCTAATTCCCAAAGATAACCAAGCTTACAGTATTTAACTTCAAAGAAATGGATTAATCCTGCTCCTATATGTATAGATCAATTATGTGAAATTGGGTGTTTGGAATGTCCGATCTATTTTAAAACAGAAAAGTATACATTTGTTGTAAGTATAATTTTAAAAATGTCGAATTTTCAGAGTATTTAATTCAAAACTTTGGGAAAAGTAAGCTAATCCAATGTCTTATTTTGAAAAAAAAATCTTTATTTCGTTTCACATAAGTAATTTAGATCTATTTAATTTATTTTACCTTCAAAACAATGAATAAATGAATAACCCCCTGGAAATATTGTATAATATCTCATTCCTTAGAATTCTCTGATTTTGTTAGTCAACAAGTTGTAGCATAGAATAGCCGTGGTTGTGCCTTCTTCAGCGTCTTAAGCAAGCTGTCAACGCTTAGAATCCCGTGGCGTCACGATATCAACAGTCATTCCCTTCAAAAGTTCTGGCAACAAATGATACATCAGGCTCTTTTCATAGGCCACTGGCACCTAATAAGTAGATCTTGTTTTTCTCTTACTTTCCAAGTCTTATCATATTTTTACGGCTTTTTAAAATTTTCGATTCAATGTTTACATCAAATCTCCACCACGTGAATGTCGTACATTCATACGCATATTTCTAACTATATAGTTCCAAATTGAGGGTGAAAAAACAGCGATTTTAAACAAACTACAGTAAACATCAATTTAATAGCACCAATAACACTTCATAATATGACTAAGTACTTAGTCCAAACATAAATGATGCATAGTAAAGAGTTTTACAAGATTTCTGTAGAAAGCCGTTGACAGAGATGTAGTTGAATAAATATTTTGTAGTACATTTTTCTTACTTTTTTATATAATGAAATGGCAAAATATAGTGAAATTCATCGGCTATTGATAATTTCAAACATAGCATTGCCGAACGCCACAATTCAATTCGATAAATGGTATGTACAGGAAAAATATACCTTTCTTTTATATTAGAAAATGACACGTACGACTTAATGTTTCGCCGGATAGCTGAAAAATTGCTCAGGCGGCTATAAACAAAAAACAAAACAAAAAAAACTTAATGTTTATTTCTGATCAGGGGCAAATAACTGGTCGGGAACCTGCTTTTCACGGGTACCATCTGGTCATAACTGTAGTGAAAGTAGCGCACGGAACTCTGGTTAGAGAATGGAGAAAAACAATATCAACAGGGTACCAGTTTACACAACGTCCCGAGACATATCGAAGGAAAGGATATAGCAATGATATTAAGCTCAATCACGTGATTTTCTCAATTAATAGTATTTCAATTATCGATGTGCATGATAATGTTGCTTATTTGTAATTGTGACGTACATACATGTGTATATTCAATGAGGTGATGTGGGTATGAAAAATCCCAATGACACTTTATTTAATTTGCAGACTCATAACGACCATGGAGAAGAGAGTAATTAACCAGTTGAACTATTGCTGTCGCCGGTATTGAGAGTCAGACCTATTGTCCTCGATATCTTTATATAACATACGCAGGTCATGTGAAGGTTTAACACTGCATGGTGTGATTAGGGATGTCGTCATCGGGAGGAACAAGAGACCAATACAGTACACTAAGAAGTCTCACAGGAATCTTTGAAATGGCGAAGGAACTTATCAATCCACACATAGTACCGTACCAATTTCTCAATATGCAGGAATTAGAATCGAAAAAAATCTAATTGCAAACAATGTATTTGAAATGTCTTTGCAAAAAGAGGATCGCTCCATCTCTCTCTCTCTCTCTCTCTCTCTCTCTCTCTCTCTCTCTCTCTCTCTCTCAATAAAACGAATGAAAATTTTCTAAACCAACGTTATATATTCCTTACTAAGTTAATGAAAATAAAACTCGCACATTCTTATTGACATTTTCATTTTTCACTTCCTGTTGACCGACATTAAGTAAATCCACGTATCCAGCGATCTGTTTCCAGGGTTTGTTCACTCATTCCACTCTTACCTTTCAGTGTCATTTGAAATAAATGAAGCAAATTATTCATAATCATACACCATCATTGTAATTTCCTGAGACGGGTTGTTTCCGACACGAAGATGCTCTATCGATCAGCAATCGTACTTACGGTTAGAAAGTAAGAGAAAGCAAAATTTGATTAGAAATACATGTACAACGTCATGGGAATATTGGAAAGCAACTTAACATATTTCAAGTGACCAACAATGCAAAAGTGTCCACTATAGAAATTACTACTTCAGTATTATGTAGATGTATTTTCAAAGGATATAGGGAACCGTTTTGATTTATATATTAGTACAGGGTACAAAGGATATAGGGAACCGTTTTGATTTATATATTAGTACAAAGGATATAGGGAACCGTTTTGATTTATATATTAGTACAGAGTACAAAGGATATAGGGAACCGTTTTGATTTATATATTAGTACAGAGTACAAAGGATATAGGGAACCGTTTTGATTTATATATTAGTACAGAGTACAAAGGATATAGGGAACCGTTTTGATTTATATATTAGTACAGAGTACAAAGGATATAGGGAACCGTTTTGATTTATATATTAGTACAGGGTACAATGACGTTGTACGTTTATCATTACTTATGACTGTTCATCTTATGCATTCACATAGCATAACATCGAATATTGGCAAAAGAGAAATTTTCACGCTCGCGGGTACGTAAAGGCAGTTCATGAAACAATGGCTGGGATAATATCCTCTATACATTGTGATGTCATAATTGAAATAAATATCAAACTATGTATATTATCATATATATTCTTAACTTCCGATTTGATTTTCCTTGTATATTTTATTCATGCAAACAATAAACCATACAGCAGTGGAAGCCCGTTAATGCGAGTTATATGAATTTTATAATAAAAATTATTGCCTTTAATTGCAACACACACACACACACACACACACACACACACACACATATATATATATATATATATATATATATATATATATATATATATATATAAAATCAAACACGAAGGTCTCGCTCACGTTGTAGAGTCATTACGGACTCTTCGCTATATATAACAGTTTAAAAAAAGGACGCGGTAGGTTTACACAATTTCTGTACCAAAGAAAATCAGTATATCATGTATCATTTTATTCTACATTAGAAATATATTCTTTATCACCATAAATTAGTAGGGGATATTGGATTTAGAAGGACAATGAAATGCAGATCATGAGGTCAGGAAGGAAACAAATGACAGAAAAACATTAAGGAAACATTTGTCAATTTATTCAAAATCCTGTGTACAGTCAGAAAAGGACACATTCTCCAGGATAAGGGTCTGTAACAACACAGGGTAACGCAGCAAATTTACCACCATTGTGAAACAAAAGCAGATAAAACCACCTCGTTTGGCCAGACAAGCTCAGATTCGGCGTGCCATACCCCTAACGAGACGTCCCAGGCCATTTTCGGGAAGGTTATTCCATTCCTGTTGCAATGCTGCAGCAAGTTCTTGGACATTGGCAGGAGGTTGTTGGCGTAGTCGCTGTCCAAGCATATCCCAGACAAACTCGATAGGGGAAAGGTCCGGACTGAGTGCGGACCATGGCGATGTGGTGATATTCTGCTGTTGGAGATAATCTCTAACGATCCTGGCCTTATGACATCTGGCATTGTCATCTTGAAAAATGAAACGGAGGCCATAACGACGTGCAAACGGCACAACATGGGGTGCCAAGATGTTTCCCCGGTAGTACTGCCCTGTGACACGTCCAGCAACAACATGCAAGTCTGTTCTGTCGGCAACAGTGATGCCTTCTCGCATCATTACAGATCCACACCCCCATACCGATCACGTCTAATGACGTTAACGTCATAGAAACGTTCGTTACGTCGGCGCCACCAACACCCCCCCCCCCCCCCCCCCCGCGTCTGTCCAGGAAGTCCACGGTGAACATCTGAATCATCTAAGAAGATTACATGGTTCCATCGGCGATTATCCCAGCGTTGATGGTGACGATACCATAAGAGTCGGGCCCTAATGTGACGATCCTTCAAACAGGGAATGACGCGAGGACGTCGGGCGTGTCGGCGAAATCTGTGCAGTCGATTCCTGATGGTCTGACCACTCACTACCAAGCCATTCCTGATGGTCTGACCACTCAATACCAAGCCAGTATCCCTTTGAAGTTGAGACCTTATCTGATTTGCTGTTACCAGACAAATTTTCAAGGCAATAGTGCGGATGAATCTGTCCTGAGCCTGAGTTGTTGCCCTTGGTCGACCGGATCGTGGTCTATCCTGAACAGACCCTATAGCACGATGCCTTGACCATCATCTGCTGATAACAGACTGGGAAACATTCATTGCCCTTGCCACAGCAACCTGTCTTGTGCCAACCTGTAGCATGTCAAGGGCACGTAACGTGTCATCCTGTGTTAGACGGCGCATGGTTTCTGTTTAATTAACGACTTCAACAACTGATAATCTGATGCTTTCTATTCAAATTCTTCCTGTAGAGTGGCTCTAACCTTTCAATTCAGAGGCATGCAAATTTGTGGCACAACACCCTTGATCATCAGTAGCATCCCGTGCAGATCGTGAGTGATAGTGTGATTGATGTGTTTGGGTGATGAATTTCTTTGGAAATGCTTCCTCGTTAAGGAACTATACAACATGGTTTTGCATCCCTTTGTATATATCAACATTTTGATCACAAAATACAATATCCCCTACTTTTTTGAATAGTATATGATATGTTTATTCTTTGGATATCTTAATTTGATCAACCTTGCTGTCGCATGGATAAAGTCCATTTGAAATAAATGATAAATAGATTTTTTTAAATTTCTTTTTTCCTGATTATGACGTAACATGCAATAAGGTTGATTTCTATCCGACCAGATCCATGTGTGTCTGATCAATATACTAAAAGACACCAGGAAGTTTTCAGTAACTGCTTCAGATTTGATATTTTGTTGAACATAGATGTCAAAGGAAAACAAACAATACAACTTTATGAAAAACGAGATTACTTCAGCCTCTCCACCGTCAGCTTCCCGTAACTGAATAGAATTATTGCATTATTACCTGCATTGGTGTTAATGCCTCTTAAATGATTCGATACACGAGAGCATGTTCTCGTATGATCACTTTTATTTTGATTGATTGATTATATATTGTTTAATGTCCCGCTTCAGAATTTTTCACACATGTGGAGACGTCACCATTGCTGGCAAAGAGCTACAAAATTTAGTCCTATGCTCGGCGCTTATGGCCTTTGAGCAGGGAGGGATCTTTATCGTGCCACACCTGCTGTGACACGGGGCCTCGGTTTTTGTGGTCTCATCCGAAGGACCGCCCCATTTAGTCGCCTCTTACAACAAGCAAGGGGTACTGAGGATCTATTCTAACAACCCGGATCCCCGCGGGGCCAATTTTACATCATGACAAACTACTGACAAATAAGTTGACATTACATGGTTTCAGCAGTCTCGTATAAAGTCAGCATTTCGCAAATTCTGTGGTTGTTATAGAGCGCAATGTGCACATAATAGAGCACATTGTGATAAGACTAAGCGCATCGTCAAGCAATTAGGTCTAATTCTGAAAATTATATCTTGTTGTAAATACGTACTATTATAATAGTTTTGCTTGTAACCTTAACCTTTATTATTGAAACTGATTTTATCAAAATAAAGATAAAGGTTCTATTGAATACATGGCATCATACAGAAATTAATTTGTGTACGGGAAGATAGTAATGTAATTCTGCATAATTTTTCTAACGCAAATATTAATTAATAACTTACATAAAGTTTAAAAACCTTTTTTTCTGACATTGAAATAGTAAATCACAATTTTTTACAACAAAAATTCCCAACACCAAAATTACAGCTAGTATTGCTTTAATGTCTGATTGATCAAAAGATCAGAATATATTTACCGAGTTGCTTGGGACTTCTAAATGTATTTTATTGCCCGAGGCCAGTGTCGGAGGGCAATATTACACATTGAACTGTGCCCAGCATCGAGAAAAAAATGTTCTGATGTATTGACTGTTCAGACATTAAACAACTGTTTTATTATCAAGTATAGTTTCCGAGTATTAGTTTCCATCATGCAAAAATACAAATAAGTATAATTATTTCATCATGAAGATAACGTACTTCGAAAGAAATGCATTAACCCATGCAACTGATTCTCATTTTATTTCTAGACACAGAATAATTATCTCTGTACTTTGCATGAAGAGATGCAAATACATTTTTTCCCATTCCTTTTTGCCTTTCGATAGATATGCATAATGGCTGTAGGCTAATGCTATGTCGAAATGTGATTGAAATTTCTACTAAAGAAAATGCTCATGGGCCACATTATTCATCTGAGTTACCATGGTCCTGTTGTTGTTCAGTTGTGATTTTTTTTTAGAAATTTATTCCCGTGAAAAAAAATTGACTCCATATTGTGGCCCCAACCTATCCTCAAAGGGTCACGATATAACTTCAAGCCGCACAACATGGCTATGCCTCAATACCAATACGACTAACATGATCTTGCTGTTATGGAGAAGGTCAAGACCACAGACCATAAAATGTAATAACCGTGGCCCAAACCTACCCCCGGGGATCATGATTTGAATACTTGAAACTACACTACCTGGGGCTGCTTGCATATTTATATGACTATTAATGGTCCTGCCTAAGAAGAATATTTTTTTTACTGAATATACCCATGTAAAATTTTGATCCTGGTCCTCTATTATGGCCCCGCCCAACATTCAGGACCACAATATTAACAAAATTAAATCTACGCTGTATGGAGATTCTTGTATATTATTCTTATTATTATTATGCTGCATTTATATAGCGCTTTATCTAATTAAAACAATTACTTTAAAGCTCTTTATAGGTAAGACAATAAAACAAAGAACACCAAATGCATAAAATAAAGACAACTTAATACTAAACTAACTTTAAGATGGACACTATGAGTAGGTAAAACTCTATAAGTGTTGGATAAGTTGATCAAACTTTAATCCACTTTATGTCAGGAAGCTTTCTCATAAATTTCAACTTTACTAGCCCATTGGTTTTTGAAATTTTTGAATGACCCCACCCTAATTTTTGTCTTTTCTTTATTATGTCTCACTTGGAGGGAACATGGACCTTCATTAAAAAAAATATGAATCACCTTTACTCAAGGATGATTTTTGTTAAGTTTGATGAAATTGGCCCAGTGGTTCTTGAAAATATGTCATAAAAATGCCACAAAATGTTAACTAATTCTTAATTATCTCTACTTCAAAAATGGTGTGTTACTTCATTTGAACAAACTTGAATCCTTTCGTATCCAAGCATGTTTTGTGGCAAATTTGACTGAAATTTTGGAGAAGTAGAAAATATCAAACGTATACAGACGTTCGGACGGACACATGCCGGTCAAAAGCTCATTTAGCCTTTAGCTCAGGTGAGTTAAAATAGTCAAAAATATTACATATTAATTTTTGTAAAACAATAACATCTGTCACATTATGTAATTAAGCGCATTGTGATATAATACAGTGCATAGTGATACAGTAGAATGTATTGTAATATGATACAACTTATTGTAATACGACAGTGCGCATTGTAAAATGATAGAGGGCATTGTAATACGATAGAGCATGTTGTGATATGATAAAAGAACTTGTATTACGAGAGTGCATCGTTATTATATATAATAACGTATGTAGGAAACATTTCAATTATGTAAAGTATACATTCATTCATTGGAATTCATTTTTGGAATAAATTTCTAGATTTTTGGTATGTTCAGACAATGAAAGCACAGAATAAACTGTACGAAGCCGAGTATGTAGAAATTATTTCATGCATTCATTGTTTATGCATTTTCCATGATACCAACAGTAATTTTATTCCTTATTATTCCTTATAGTCAAATTTTGTTATGGTTTTAAAGTTAGGTTGAAAGGTCAGTGCTTTTGGGGGAATATAATACACTGGAAAAGCAAAGGCTTATTACTGACAAAACATGGTAAATGTGAATATAGAGGACTACAATGTGGAATGAGTGATTGCTTGAGATGTGTCCAATTCTTGTTTTTTGACCCGCAGATCTACGAGTATCCATTTGAACATTACTCTAGGTATATAAATCACAAGATTTTGAAATATGTAAATAAAAAAATATTTTAGATATAAATCAAAAGATATACAATATAAATCACAAGATTTTAGATATAAATCAAACGATTCTGGAATATGAATCGGATAACTTTGAATACGAATCACAAGAATCAGAAAGGTTTGGAATTTATATCTTTAGAATTTGAAGATAAATTACAAGATTTTGGAATATAAATAAAATATTATCTAAATTCAAATCACTAGCTAAAATCATTGAGTATATTCAATGTAATTTGGAATATGAATCACTAGATATTTTTTGATATATATAAATTCCAATAGATTTCGCGATAGTTGTATCATAAAATTATTGAATATTCTAGTAAATCACAAGATCTCAACGTTTACAAGTTTTGGCATTTTTACATCACAATATCATTGAATATTGCACCATAATGATACATGTATCGCAAGTACGAGGCCTCTCTGCAGAAATTACCCCGTAATAGGCAGTTATTTTCCAATCAGAGAAAATATTAAGACGCTCTATCTTTTGGGACTGAATACAGATCAATATTATACGGTTCGTTATCCTGACAAATCATTAATTTACACAGTAAGCAAAACGTAACCTTGTACGTCGTATCAAACATGTACGAGTACACAAACCTGTAGAATAGGGGCCAGGAACCACTTTTTGGAATCGTTAAAGAGTTCACTTGGAAATTCTGTGAAATTTGCTATTGTTAAAGTGTAAATATTGTCCGTCTCTTGAAATATTTTCCAAATGTCCTGATACAGTATTTTGTAAACTTGGGTGAAAAAAAAAACTCTGGTCGATGACGTCATCCTACTTCTCGGGTTGAGTTCGTTGACTGGATTCAGACTGGTAATCTATACTGACTGAAATATACAGAACAGACGACATATACCGGTAGTCTTAGAAACACCAAAAAACTCGATTGATTTTAACTGCTCAAACACGTTGATGGCAAAGGTGTCTGCTGCCCATTAACTCTCTACACTGCGTTACTCTGATTTGTTCAGCTGCAGTTGACAAAACAATTGATCGAGAATTACTGTTGCGTAGAATCAGTGCAGTCAAAGTACTTTATTAGGACATAAAATTCAGGTGTGTATGCTTCTGATATTATGCTAGGTGACAAAACGAATAGATTAGTGTGGAAAGATGAAAATTCATGAATGTGGCATACCATTCCTTTTTTTTAATCTCCGCAGTAAATGGGGATATTTTCGATGTTTAGCATAAGTGAACTCGATATAGACACAAATCGTTTAAACAGCGTCATAAATTGCGTGGTATATCTCTTCAGTTTATGACTTTCACATAAGTACAGAGCCGGACAATAATTTCCATTAGCGTCGTCGCGGCTTTCTGTGGTTGTCCAATTTTCCTTGTGCTTGCCTGCACATTTATCAAACTTCAAAATCGACCTTGTAAATATTTGCCTCCATCCATCTCTATTGCTGAGCGTCGCTTTATCGATAGGCTGCTTCCTGCAATCTTGGGTTATAATATTTATAGAGAGAAACGTAAAACAGTCAATACATGTATGGGAAACACGACGGTGCTTCGGAGCGGAGGAAATCTACCTTAATCCATAGGTAGGTGTACTTGATATGCGTGATCGCTATCCGTACTTTTTATAAATCCTAGAGAACATTACATTTTAACGTGTATTATCGTTATTATTTATTTCATTTCTTCATTTACTTTAATTTTTTTGTTGTATTCAACTGAAGTATCATTTGTTTGTTTCATAATGATCAAATCGTAATTTTATATGTTGTGCAATTTCTTCAAACTTAAAGGTTTAGGTTACTGAACGCAATAGTTCAAACCTTTCAAAAATTTCATGTTTTAAAAAATTTCTTATTAAAGCAAATGATTGAAGAATTCTTTTTTTTAAGTATGTTGCCACACCCATTATGACAGTCATATATCTCATTATTCCACAATGAATGCTTTGAATTATAAACATTGATATTCGGATTTCGTACAAGACCATTTCTCGTTTCACTGTATATAAAATTCTAATCAATAGGACTTGTTTTTCATCTCTACACCATGGCGATATATCGCACCTGCATGTGCTGATAGGGCGCGACATATGGTGTATTGTAGGTAAAATCATTTATACAGCATCTTACCTTTTTACCATGCAAAAAGAAAAATCCAGTCTTGCAAAAAGCATGCATGTTACCAAGATTCTGAATATTGGAAAATGAAAATTGAATTTAAAAAGAAAATCTTAAACAAGACTTGGCGCAACGTTGAGCGCGATAAGGAAACATTCATCAACATATACAACGACAAAAAGGCATCGAGTGTACTTCGCCATTGTGTAATTAGTACTAATCATTATTTTCGCAGGGTTCTCTCTCTCTCTCTCTCATATATATATATATATATATATATATATATATATATATATATATATATATTTGTGCACGGTTAAAGTGGAATGACGCTGTAGAATTAAAGGTGGAACGGCGTCAGCTGATCTCATTATAGGTTTGAATCTTGCTGCGGGACATAAAAGCTGTCCCTTATTCCTAACCGTGTTTGAATTAACCCCATTTTTTATATCACTGTTTAATTTGGGCCAGTGAGTGAAACTGAAATACGATCTCCCTGTAGATTATTGTAAACGATCTGTATATTCAATTTCAATTTATTTATTCACTCAAACCATTAGTTCAGTGGTTTGATAGATAGATAAATTGGTATATTGGTATGTGAGATACATAACTACATATGTTAGCATATAAACAAAATTTCCAAGGGTACGAGTATACGACTAATACATGCACATGTAACTATAGTAAGTATATAAGAAAAATGTATGTATATTAATGCAAAAGAAAGGTGGAATTCATAATGGATACATAGGAATTCAAGAATTTAATATATAAGCATGTTAGGGAGGACAGCAGACTCGTGTATCAACTCATGAACTGCAAGGAGAATTTAAACCCCACACTGCCTATTGTAGATGATGTGATACAAATGTAGATAATAAAACCTATGCCATTTAATATTTACTTTCCCAATGCATTCGTCGTTGATATCTTCACAAAATGCACATCTTCACAAGTCAAAGGTTATTGAATCGAGTCTTTAAAACGGAGATCCTGTGTCACAGTACGCCTTAAGACAATGATGTAAGCTTATGTCATCAAAAATAGTGACACCTCACCTACAGATACCGGTCGCAGTAGCTCAATGGTAGAGCATTTGCTTCGTAACCTGAAGGTAATGAGTACGAGCCCCGCTTGTGTCATGGCCGCGTTAAATCTAAGAACGTAAACATAGAGATTGCGCCTTCGCCAAACGCTTGGTATTTGGACGTGAGAATCAAGGGTCTTTCGGATACGACCTTAATAACGGAGATCCCGTGTCGCTGCAGGCGTTGACACTGCTACGGCCCTAAGCGCTAAGCATAGGTCTAAACCCTACAGCTGCTGACGTCTCAATGAGTGAACAATTCTCAGTGGGGTTTAAAACAAAAAAGCAAAAAACACCCACAGGTATTTTGAGTGAAAACTTTTAGAATGGGGCATGAAATGCTCAAATCCATCCAATACAGGGCTCGAAATAATTGATGGCATAATGGTCTGGGACCAGTAAATTATGGATTTGGGCTAGTGCTTTGTAAAGAACATATACCCTTGGGGCTAGTTAATTTAAATACTTATCAAAATTCTCAACGATCGGAATATTTGTGTGTATCCAGATTTTTATCGCAGGCAAAATAATTTTTGTTAACTTGTATTATGAAATAATACAGTCTACATGTAGATAAATTCACGAATATTTCTAAGAACGTTTTGTCTATAGCGGTGCATACAGTCAGCGATCCTCGGATGATTCCTCTACATTTCACTCAAAGGTACGATCTCCAGGGGGAGTTCCCAGTTAGTATATTTAACAACCCGCGTCTCCAGCTTCAGGTTCTGCTTAATTTGCGATGCTTTTGTAATCAGGTTGCATTACACTTTCACTAATGACGAAAAGGTGAAGACGACGCCGGCTATTTTCCAAGTTTAAGTGAAAAACATGGATAAGAATAGTAAGACTGTGACGTTTTTTAAACCCACTGTTCATGCTAGTTTGAATAAACAAGACATTGGTCCTAGTCATGATTCAGATGTTTCATTATCATGGAATATGGACAATATAAAATCCACAGGTCCGAAGGGACGGTGAAGGTATCAATTGAGCAGTAAAAATTTAAGTTGATAGTCCAAGTGACCAGTTAATAAAAATAATTATTTCTAGCCCTGCCTCAGGATATTGTATGATCAACGCAATGAAATAAAATCATTTTCCCTCAATGTATCCTTGTAGGTTAGACGTCAGGGGTCTCAGTTTATAGATCTAAACCTACTACAAGCGATACTACAACAGGAAGAAAATTTTCTTGATACGGCACGAAACAATATTACTTTAGCGTATATTTTGGCGCAATGGGAACTGATACACTGTTTGATATAGTCGTGATTTATCGCATACTTTGTGATTGATAACGGATGATAGAGATTTTCATATTTTATCCCAACTATTTAAATTAGCACTACATTAAAATAAGCACAACATACAGAGGATCACACTATCCTTCACTCTATAAATGGTATCCAAAAGAAGCACCGTTATTATTGTGTTTTCTCTCCAGCAGTACCCAATTTTAAAACGCGAACGATGTATGAATTTCTCTGAAGAGAAGCTAGGTTCCGTTCTCCACTTCAGAGCGCATCTGTGATAGATCTTTAAAACTAACGATAATATCTGAGTGTAATGACTTTAAGACATTAAGTTTACATATTGAAGGATGTTATTTTCTTTATAATTTCAACTTACAGAAAGAAAAACCCATTCACTTCTCTACAATGCTTGAACATGAAACACTCTGTTCTACAGTCGCGTGCCATAAACAGATTAACTGACGATATCACGTCAATGAACTTTATAAGCAGTGAATTGTTTTGTGATCTTTTATCATTAAAAAATTTTACAAACTCTTTTTTGTAATATGTCCCCAAGAATGCAATACACCAAGTTCTCCTTGCATACCTAGGTTTTTAATATACCTGTACACCAAAGGGGGATTACTACAAGTGTCTTAATCGGCTTGTTTTAGGTCATCAGAATTTCGGAATTCGTGTGCACTCAAAACTTTCAACATTTTCCGTACAGTTTTTGTAATGTTAAAATCTGGACTCTCAGCTCTGTGAGGACTATAGGGATGTGTTTCTATGTCCTTGTTTTGTTTCCTTTCATTCAATCAGGCGGAGACCTGAAATGGTGCATTCTTCTCTTGGATATGCTATATGACGAACAAGCGCAGACCGTATACACTCGTCCAAAACTTCAACATAGCTTTCATCATTCATATTTCCATCAACCGCTTTCAATGTTCTTACTCCATGAAAAAGAGATACCGCCTCAGAACATGACGGAGGCTCTACATGTCGTCTCCCTGTAACCACGCACATCAAGGCACTCGGGTCTCAATTTCTCTTCTGCTTTTCTCCATACATATACGTTTTAGTTATTTCCCTGTATGATGTTTGTTTTATAAAAATGATGGATGACCACTAATTAGTCACTGATTAGCCATCTTACAGAGCCTGTCTTCTATTCTTTTTATTTATTTATTTATTTACTTATTTATTTATTTATTTATTTTTGCTCCGTAAGAGACATCTGTCATCGCACGCTGCTACTCTTGGCTTTTCTTTCCTTTACACTTCGTGGTAAAATTTCCCCTTTCTCACAAACGTTTCAGAAATTTCTGGACAGTGTTTTCATGCATTACTATTACACCCTGTATTTTGTAGCTAGAATAACTCGCATTTGGCGTCTGTAAAATGATTTCTTTTTGCTCCGTCGTTATTTCTTTTCCGTGAGGAGCCATGTCGCCAGGAAGACTAATCATTCATCTTTATTTGCAATTTTAAAATATATTTAAGCCATATTAGTATTGAAAATACAAAGATTGCCATTTTGCAAATTCAATTTGGTATGCGCCTGTAAATCTAATTCTTTGCTTCTGACTGGACCCATATGAAAAAATGTTAAAGGGAAATGGGGGGGGGGGGACGGACTATAAAGTTTGTCCATGGTTTCAATGTCCTCCATCTGTGCTACTATGGGATATTTCTAAAATAGAATTGGTGATTGTCATTGAAGAAATAGCAATAAACAATATAATGAAACGGATCGTTTTTGTGGAATGATGGTGTGTGAACCCATTTAAAAATTCTGTAGGTGGCTACAATATCCGCGTGGTATATTCCTTATTATTAAGGCATCGAGCTTGCTCAAGAGCCTTCTAGCGATCATGCAAGATTTTGCCTCTACACCGCCTTTCATCTCCAGGGGCGAAATCAAATAGTGCCTATTGGTTTTGAATGTTTCTTACGATTCAAGACTTTGAAACATTGAATTTAATTGATATTTGAAAGTCACATTACCATTTCCCTTGTTGATGTCGTTGTTAATTATCATATCTTTGTCCAATAGTTAAATAACGATTGTTTGTTAAGAGAAGTTATTATTCGCAGACGGATTTACTACGAAACAGATTTTCCCGCGAAATTTGTGCTGTACGATATCAGTAAGTACTTACAAAATAACCTGCTCAAATTTGGTTTCCATTTATATCTATAGTCTTGTAGTTGCAGCAAGAATCCTTATTTCAGTTCAGTAGAAACGGATAAAACTAAAGTGGTCACGATTATGTTTCTATTCCAAAAACAAAAGACTATTTCCGGTTTTGTTTTCGATAATCCCGATCCCGATTTTTTCATGACGCAAAACGAAAACAGCATGTGAATCGTGACGAGAAAAAAACAAAACAGGTTATTTTGCGAAGAAACCCAGGCTAGGCAACATTCATTGGGAATTGAATCTTGTTCAGAATTCCAATAACCTTACTACATATTACGTTGAACTTTTGAATTGTCAGACATTATTGAAAACAGAGAGTTAATACCGTATAATTGTTACATCATGCATGAATAAAAGACATAACTTCTATAAACAAGTAGTCTCACTCTGAAGCAGTTACATTCTTTTCAGCATTTTTCGTCTGCAATTTCAAGTAATTCATTATAGCCTTTGTAAAGTAACTAGTCTTGAGGGGATATTATCTAGCAAGAGGAGGGTGCATGTATGACCTTGTTAGGATAAGCAACTTCAACCCAAGATCTCTTCTTTATTTCTTTTTATGTAAATAAACATAGTTTGCTGACATTTTGCAAATGATTGTAATGCTTTATTTGTGTACTTAAACATGAGGAAATGTCTTCTGTGGCACTCAAACATTTCTTCTCTTACTTTCTCTAATTTACCTGCCCTCTAAATTTATTGAGAACCTTAATGTATATGATATTGCACTCGACGCCTTTGTGGCCCTTCAGGCCTTTGATTGTAAATTAACTTATGGACATCACATATCGGCAGTCCACCTCATCTTCTTGAAGGATTCCATAAGATTGATATTAACAGTAGCCAATTTCCTTGATGGATTCCGTGAGATTAATATAAACAGTAGCCAATTTCCTTGAAGGATTCCATGAGATTGATATAAACAGTAGCCAACTTCCTTGAAGGATTCCATGGGAATGACATAAGCGGTAGCCAACTTCCTTGAAGGGTTCCGTGATATTGATATAAACAGTAGCCAGCTTCCTTGAAGGATTCCATGAGATTGATATAAACAGTAGCCAGCTTCCTTGAAGGATTCCAGGAAACTGACATAAATTGAAACCCATTTTTTGAAGGATGCCATGAGATTGATATAAGCAGAAGCCTAACTTCCTGTAGGATTTCACAAGACTGATATTATCAGTTGCCCACCTTCTTGAAGAATTTCATGAGATTGATATAAATTTCTTGAAATCCTTGTATAAGACTTGTTTTCAAGAAGACATTCGTATCTCATCTTGAACATTTGTGTAGTTCTTTTGGCACTGCTGAACACCCGTAGCTTTTGTGGCACTGCTGAACACCCGTAGCTTTTGTGGCACTGCTGGACACCCGTAGCTTTTGTGACACTGCTGGACACCCGTAGCTTTTGTGACACTGCTGGACACCCGTAGCTTTTGTGACACTGCTGGACACCCGTAGCTTTTGTGGCACTGCTGGACACCCGTAGCTTTTGTGACACTGCTGAACACCTTAAGTTCTTGTGACACTACTGAACACCCATAACTCTTGCGGCACAGCTGCACATCCGTAGCTCATATGGTACTGGTAAGTTTCGTTCTGGCGATAAGCATTTTAAAATGATTTACAAGGTGATCACTGTATATCTGGTATACAATTACACGGTGACTAGCAGTTACAGATGAATGTGTAACACATCGACCATGCAACACAACGTAAAATTCCAACAGCCATGTTCCTCACTTCAATGCACTAGAGGGGCCTCCTTGGCCAAGTGGTTAGAGCATCGCGCTCAAAATCACAAGGCCTCTCACCTCTTGTCGGCGCGGGTTCGATTGTCGTTCGCGACAATATATGTGAGAAAGTTTGCCAGTTTACTTTCGGAAAGTCGGTGGTCTCTTCTCGGGTGCATTGTATCTGGGTTCTCTCCTCCATCTACAAAAACTGGATGCCACCAGATAACTGAAAAATTGTAGAGTGTGGCGAAAAACAATAAAGAATCAATCAATCAATCAATGTACTAGATGTACATTTAAACTGTTTAAATATTTACTTAGAAATTAGATTAGAAGGAGTTCTTTATATATGATTTTTCTAGCAATCATTGCTGGATTTTGAAATTATCTCCGATGTTTTTACCTTTGATATCTTTCAATATGAATGCGTAGTAGTTGTGAAGAATTCGCGTGTGAATTTTGATAAATATATACTTATATCTATTTCTAACAGCTGGACATTCTAACAGAGATGAAAGTAGAATGTATGTATAAAATTAAATTTCGAGTTTGAAAATGCATGAGGATATAAACTGCCATGCTTCACGCCGGCATACTCATGAAGGGAGTTAAAATTGAAACAAATTTCTTAATTCTTGAGCATATACTGCTGTTATGCTTCACGTACTGTCGGTGGTGCCTGGAATCTTCTTGAAAATTTCATGGGACGTTATTCTGTTTGCGTTCCTTGATTTATTTTAGTTTTATTCATTGCATGCATTGAAATGTATTAGACTTTGAGATAGGGTATTTAAACTATTCACAATCGATATAGTCCGCTAGCCGTTGTAGGTTATCTTTTCACGAGACAAAGAAAACACAAAACCTGGAGCATGGGTCATGTTATGAAATGGTTGAACTTGCAGTTTGCTATGCTTAGCATTAGGTCTTTGTATGCACAAATTTTGCCATTTCTAGATGTCAATAACCTAGGTACTTTATCTACACGATAAAAAGCTACTTAGCCTTTAAAAAAACGATTATGTTTAGTGTTGTTCTACAAGATAGAAGCAAAATTTGAATCTGTTCACGTTTTCTAAATGTTAAATCGGCCTCGAATGAATTTCTTTAATCAATCGATTTTTATCACAACTTAGCAGCATATAGCTTTTTCTGGAACTATGATTGTTTTCGTAACATGCAAAAGTGCATATGTATCATTTAGCTAATATTTTTTATTGAGATGTAAACTAAAGTTCTTAATGATTTTAGCATGCAAAAGCTGGGCCATTATTGAACGTTAGCTTTTAATGAAATAATACGATCCGCACCGAAAACTTCCGAGTACAAGTTAACATTATTGTACTCTGTAAACAAAAATGGTGGACCAGCTACAAGTGTACCATTTGATAAGCTCCGATAGCTTTGTTTATATATATATATATATATATATATATATATATATATATATATATATATAATTCATATCGGTGCCAATAATGCTTTAGATTTTAGGCATGTAGGCATGACAAGAAAATGAAACATGTAAATTATTAACATAAACAACTGGAATGCGGTTTAACTATATAAAAGAGAAGCTATTTAAATTATATTGGTGAATATTGGCACTCGTTGGATGTAAACATTAGCTCACAAGTTGGCAACTTTTCACAATAGAAGTTTATAACCCTGTACTATATCGTCACAGTAACTAACATGAAAGGTTGTCGTCTAATACAGCTGTACGTGTAATACACCACGGCAAGAAATATAGATTTTTTCTTCATCAAAATTGAAAACACTATTAATGCTTTATGAAATTTTCTTTCTGTCTTCATAATACTGTCAATGCTTGCATTTAAAGGGGCGTGGTCACGATTTGGTTTGAAATTTTCAAATTTTATTTTTCCATTTCTGTGTCATATATATTTATATGGTCAACAAAAATTTGAATGTCATTTGTCAATTATTACATATGACATACAGCTCTCACTATTCTTTGTTATGCATACGAGGCTCGTGTCATGATTTTGTTTACAACAGAAAATATCATGTTTAAAACAAAGTGCGATGTGAAAAGCAATAGAAACTGTTTCATTGCGTTCATTATTAACTTGAAAAAAAAAACTGCTTTCAACAAAATTTTACTAGTATATTTAAAACCTATGTAAACAAAAACATGGCACAAGTCGTGTTTACATAACAAAGAATTTTGAGCTTTGTATCTCTCTTGCAGCTCGACAATTGAAATGAACACGTAAAGTTGAAACGTTTACATTTAGCGCTGGTAATATGTACATTTTATGCTAGTAACATTTTACAGCTATTCACCACGCTCATATGATTTCTTATTGTTATAGGATACCACAGGCACTAGTTTCTGTAAATAAGTTATGACGTCTGTATACTAATAATAACACGTGTTAATATTAGTTTACAGATGGCGTCATAACTTATTTCCAGAAACAAGTGCCTGTGGAATTACCCAGATTGTGGACACATCATACATCATATGAAGTAGGCCTTCGCTATGTTTATGTGGGAATTTTTGTTATTTGATCAAACAAAACTACAATTCGGTCATTAATACATAAATTGCACCAATAGAGAGACATGTTTAAAGGATTTCAGTTTTGGGGTAATGTTATTCCATTGAATGTTCAAGTAAAGATTTGTGAATAATGCAAAAATGGTGGTTTCATAGGAAACTTTTGTAGTAAGTATGTTGTTTTAGTAATATGAAAACATTTACAAATAGTTTGACAAAATGTTATAGCATTTGGGGGGGGGGGGGGGGGTAATCTATGTCCTTAAAACTACATCTTTAACGTTGCATGCATAAAGGTCATCAATTCTCTCAAAGAATCTTATATAAATTTGTCTCAGGTTTCTATGAAGAGCCTTTGAAGACTAACCATCCGTCAGACAAAAGAGCGCACTTTTAAAAGTTATAAATTATTAAAATCAGTGGATCCTGATTGCTAAAGATCATGCGGTAATATGATCATGATTAACTTCAGTGATCGATATCGATGGCTGGTGCGTATAATAGAAGTTCTTGCAGTAAAAAAAGCATGGTCTAATTAATGTCTTTACTTTGATCGTCTAGGGGAAATTATACTTATTTCAGTTATATATATATGGTATGGCAGTGAACTTGAATTGCTCTGCAACAGATGCTGATAGTTTCAGGGAAGATTCCATTATTCTTGGACTTGGTATAAAATTTCAATTCATTTGCTATGCTGCTAAAGATGTATATGTCGTATTCGTCACTTTACAGTTCTCGCTTCCAATATATGATTTATAGTAGTTTTTATTTAATTGTAGTCTTGACAAAGAGAAATATTAAACGAGTGTCCATGCACCAATCTCCACCCACCACACCCATCAAATACGAACTTTCACGTTTCTAAAAAGAATATTTCGCTCGGAGCATCAAATTTGAATTTCCATGTATATTGAAGGACTCGGGATTTTATGGTTTCATTTGATCTTCAATTGTTTGGCAAAGGTACGAGTCTTTGGTTTGAACTGATGAGGGTTCGAAACACCGACCTCCGTTCCTTAGTTGTTGAACATATCCATTCAATTCTGCACCAATTTCAACAATTCAAATGGTATGTATACAATCATTTCGAACGATCTACCGCGGTCGTGTACCTCACATGTTTGTGATCTTGGATGTCTTTTATGCAAAACATATATTAAATTCGACACATTGCAGTTTTTTTCTATGTGAATGACTACATACACTAAGGTACTGATTTAAGTTTTCATATCTACTTATCATAATACACATAAGTACTATTTATAATTGTGTTAGTTGTGTATATTTACAGTCCATTTTATAGTGTGCGACCGTGAATACCCTCATCATTTATCGTGTAAGGAATTCATTTCGTGGAACCCAGATTCAATTTCTTTGAATATCTTCATTAAGGAGAGGGAGAGAGATAGATTAATATATGACTACGCAAATTCAATATTCTTCTGAAATATTGCTCAATTATCTTTGCATTGAAGGTAGTGGGAGTTGCTCATATTTGGAAGTAAAGGGAAAAAGTTAGTGGTAAATGTATAAATAGAACAAGATACGGCTATAGACTGCCGATTATAAAGTCTACCAAACGAAATACGGGCTGTATAAAAGTGAGATTTTTCTAAGTACTGCTATTTTCTCCCACGTTAATAACTCTCTTTCACAAAGTCCATGTCAATTTTAATTTCATTTCAAAAATATAGATCACAAAGACATCAATTTTGATGATTTTCAAAAAATTCCTTTACTTCCTTTAGTAAAACCGGCGTCACTTGATCGTGATCCTGGTTGTAGGTCCCAACAACCTCATCATTTCTGAAGATCACATGTCTTTATCAGTCCCGGTTCTAAAGTTGTACAAGTGTATTATGATCAAGGTAAAGGTTACTGGAGTCACTTGACCTTGATCCTAGTTTGTAGGTCCCATAATCCTCTCGTCATTTTTGAAGATCTCATGTTCTGAAGTTATGTGATATTTCGTGTTCATGGTAAAGGGTTAAAATCACTGGACTCGCTTCACCTTGATACTAGTTTATCCTTTTATTATTTCTGAAGATTTCATGACTCTATCGGTCCCGGGTCTAAAGGACGTATCTATAAGACTGGATGAAAAAGATCGTGTTGCTGGACGCTATATGACTTGTTTTCTTTCTTAAGACAATTATAATAGGTCCTCACTACCCCTTACATATCGCTTCTTAAGCGACTAAATGGGGCGGTTCGTCGGATTAAATCGGAAAAACCGAGGCCCTCTGTCACATTAGGTGTGATACTATAAAGATCACTTCCTTCTCACAGGCCGTGACTGCCGAGCCTTTTTGCAGTCTTTCACCGGCAATGGTGATGTCTTCATATGAATGAAAATTTCGTATGAATGAAAAATTCTCGAGCGGGACGCTAATCAATATACAACCAACCATTCCAAATATTCAGCAATAATATTTTTCATATACACTTGTATCAATAATCGCTATCATGGTTGCGTTCTGGAAAACTGATTCCCATTTTTATTTCACTTACGAATCACATTCCACCTTTCATACAGAATATGGTGTCGTGTTTGACCGCTCAGCGTTTGCTTTTTAGTAATGAGATGTTTGCCAATGGATTTTTTTTTTTTACTTTTTTATTTGACGCCTTTTATTTTTGCTGAAAAGAATAAAACGTCAATTTCACGTATAGTCCAGACAAATCCTGCATATGCATATTATACGCCCTGCACCCTATATGAGTTCCGGTCTGAATGATTTAGAGTTTCACGGTGATACAAAATGCAAACTTGACGGAAGTTACCGAAGATGTTGGTACCTTAAAGAACCCTCACTGTCACGGACCTGAGCACTAAGCATAGGTCTACATTGGTATTTCCTCCACAGCTGGTAACATTTGATTGCCCGACAAGTTATCGGTGGCCATAACATAGTCTCACTTTCCCCAGACTCTCGCTCTCGAAGCACGATTCTTATTTTATTTCTGTAACCAGAAGAGGGCGCTAAACCAAACTAGCCTCGAAGGAACATATGTGAATTTACTTTGATTATGCCTTTTAGTGTATAACTGACAGTGGCGTAGCTAGCCGTGAAGTGTACGCACAGTGGCAAATCCAGAATAGACTGGGGGTCTTAAGACCCCCAGTGGGTCCAGGGTAAGGTCCTGGTGGGGACCCAGGGGGCGAAGCCCCCGGAAGCTCATGACTTTTGAGGCTTTTTAGGTTACATTTATCGGTTGTTCTAGCAATAAAATCGTGCATAATAAAATGAAATGGCAGCTACGCCACTGACTGAAGGTCTTTCAGTTGAAATTTAATTGTCATCTTTGGAAACAGCTTCTTCGAATTTCTGTTCCGCAATGCTTTGTAGGTGTGTCTCTATCTGTCAATCAGAATCAATACCGATTTCTTGCTTTTCCTTGACTTAAAATCCTAGGATTCGTACCCGTTATGATAAAATATTTTTCTCACCCGGTGTCAACCGGCTTCCGTACAATTATTTAGAGATCTTAAAAATTTTTTATCAAATTATGATTAAACCATTCGTGATACAAGAGACTACATTAGCTTCAGTTGTATTGCCCTGCCAGTATTTGATGTTTTATAGTCAAAATAACGATTAAACACTAAAAATATTCCCGAACGACAATTTCTTAAAGCTTTCTGACATTTCAGTTCACGTCAATGATCTCATAAATTTCGTCCTCACCAATAGTCACTGGAAGGTTGTATTTAATTCAGAAATTCAAAATTCCTTTTCCAACGCTTTTCTATGCCCCTGGCCGTTTTACTTGATTCTGGGCATTGGGGATCAGCAATTGAACACTAAAAAGATATAGAAAGTATGTACGTGGTACATACTTAACTGGTGAATTGTTTGATATAGCGAAATATTGTGCAAGTATGTACGTGATACATACTCATTGGTAAATTGTTTGATTAAGTGAAATATTGTGTAAGTGGCGAAATGACATTTTATTTATTACTCCAACTGTGTAAGATCAAAATTAACCAGAGAAAGTAATTGATTTTTTACACATATTAGTATTGTATGTAAGTTCCAGTATATGCTGCTCAAAAGCGCTTCACAATACATTACCCCAGCAGGCCTTATAACATTCCAGAGCTTTCTCAGTCCAAGCTGCCGTTAAGGCGCTAGAGCACTAACAATCTAACAATATGTTACACGACTTACACCGGTTTCTCTGATACCCCAAGTCACACAGACTATTAACGTGGGTTAATAGTTAATTAATAATTAATTATAACAAATGAATATTACACTGTACCTTGACCCCCATTCCTTTCAGTAACTCTGTCTCGTTCCACCAATTTATCTGTTGGTCAGTATAGGAGGGAGGGTGAGGAGGGGCGTCTCCAATGACAACCAACGCTTTAGCAGAATCCTCGGACCAGTCCAAGAATTTAGCTCTGTGTAACACCCACTCATAATTATCGTGGGTGCATTTAATTTTGAAGCTTTTTTTGGAAGTACGAAAGATTTCTGCCAGATGGGCACAGCAAATATTGACAGATGACTAAAAACGGGTGCGGGTACAAACCGCTAAGCAATTGCTCAAAATGCTTCCCAAATTCAATCAAAGACAATTTGCAAATATTATTACTGGTGACGAAACATGGGTTCACTATTACGAACCAGTAAGAAAAATTGGAAACAAAATATTGCTAACTAAACACAGTAGAAGGCCTGTAGTTGCCAAAAGAACCATAAGCACAAAGAATGTTCTTTATTGCATATTCTTTTCATGTGATGGTTTAGCCATACAAGTCCTGGTGCCGAAGGGCAAAAGTGTTACAGGTCGGTATTACCGAGGTGTTGTACTAAAAAAGCTCAAGAAATATTATCATAAACGACGCCCTGTGTCAGGATTTAGGCATGTTCGTCTAATTCATGATAATGCTACATCACATACATTTGAGCTTGAGAAGAAATTTTTGAAGTCAGAGAAGGTTACCATCTTGCCACACCCACCATATTCTCCAGATCTAGCCCCATGCGACTTTTTCCTTTTTCCAAAACTTAAAAAGTTCTTATCTGGTCGTCGTTACAAGTCCGACAAGCCCTTGGCTCATCCATCAGTCAGTGCCTTAGATATCTACCTATATCAACGTACCATGACGCATTTCAGAAATGGATTCAGAGGTTGAAATTATGTATTTCAAACCGCGGAGAATACTTTGAAGGAATGTAATGTTCATTTCACTATTTGAATCGAATGCTTCTGAGATATCGTACAGCACACAACCCTCGTATACATGTATTATTTAATTCGTTGTCCTATTACAATTATATCTAAAAACTTGATCGATCCTAAGAAATCAGATTTGTGGACCCTTTATACATGTATGTTATAATATAAGACATCAGGTTTATTAATATGGAGCAAGTCATAGATAAACTGTAGTATTCAGTGACGTAGAATTACAGAAAAAATATTCTATATAACTGTAATACTACATGTGCAAGGCAGTCTTCTGTATATTGTTCATGGATTTCTGTCTTGTAGCATTATAGTTAAACACAGTATACTGTATATAACTTTCTGATACCACTATAGTTAAACACAGTAATACTGTTATGACTTTCTGTCTTATAGCACTATAGTTAAATAAGCAAGCTCTCTCTCTCTCTCTCTCTCTCTCTCTCTCTCTCTCTCTCTTTAAGTACTATAGTTAAACAAGATATCTTTCTCTTATAGAACCATAGTAAAACAAGATATATTGTACATTACTCTTTCTCTTATAGTACTATAGTGAAAGATGGTATCTTGTATATGACTTTCTATCTTATAGTTAAACACAATACATGGAAGTACATCTCTATTTATTGAAACAAAAATGTAGCTATTTTTATATGCATTTCGCTTATTTTGTGTAAATAAAAATATAAGAAATGAAGTCTGGCATACCATCCAAATATTTACTGTTGTAAATATTTCATATTAGCCATAACGCTAATTCTGGTACAGAATTGCCATTGTGCTTAAACAAATAGAATCCGCAGAGTAATACATCTCAAATAATTATAATGATGAAAACATTACGGATAATTAAAATCTAGTCCTACATCAACTGATCTGCAGGGATTTACTTCAATTTCGGGAGGATGCTTCAAGAAAACATTGAAAACAGCCAATCCTATTCCAACGTCCGCCACCTCATTGACGAGGCTTTTGGTGTGTGTATCTGGAGACAAGGAATAAGAGTAAATCTGACCGTTCCCATTAGTTGATGACTTACTCATCACCGGGGAATGAATTCACTAAAAAAGTTAATTAAGGGAATTGCGAGCTGGAAAATTAAGACAGAGCTAATAAGGCAGACGATTTCTTTTGATACATGGCATTGATTTATAACACAGATGGAATCCAATTATGCATAGGTTCACGTGAGTTTAGACTGGGTATATACATACTTATATAAACAACAAGGAGAAATCAATGTTTCCATGCTTATGTTTTTTTTCCTATTCAGATCACTCACACTTCGTGGACACTGATACCGTAGGTGGAAACTGATTTGTAGTGGGGATCAGAGATACATTTACCTGTCGCAATATCGTCATCTCATAAAGTGATATAATTCGAACACAATTTTTTAATCACGTAACCCGCCAGAATGAACTCATTGGACCATGACCTCGGCCGTGGCAGGATGCGTCACGAACAGGGGAGGTAATCTAGTGCAACTTACGTCATTCTCTCTAGTAGAAGATCGCAGGACGGAGAAAATTGACAACAACCTGAAACAAGAGATTACAAAGGTTGGTCTGAATAATAATCTGTGCTCGACTAACCATAAAACATAACTGAGTTTCTATATATTTTATTCATTAAGATATAATGTGTATTTTTAAAACTTGCAATCGTCTAAACTTAAAAAATTCATACTATATGTCGGTAAGAAAGTACTGTTTTGATAATCAACCGCTGTTATAAATTTTAGCTGGTTAACGATCTGAATCACGAGACAGCGCAATACTGTACTTTGGTCGTTGCCCTAGGCGGAAGTCAGGATACATTGGACCTGCGCGATGAGCTCAAACACATCCGCCAGAGGGCGTTCGAAATAGCGCGCCAAAACAAGCATAAATTGATACCTGCTTTAAGGAAGTAAGTAAAACTCTTACAATCCTTAACAGACATTATTTAGAATAATTGCTTCAGGCATGATAATGGCTGGGGCATTCTATTTAAAACAACATTCTGCTACTTAAAAGAAAATCTTTAATGCATACACGCATAACTTGTTGATACTGAACTATAAATTCTGTTGAATAGATGATGTTCGTTTTCTTTCATGTAACAATAAGTTCCGCCATGACTTTCGATGTCACAATGATATGTTTTTTAACCCTTAGTTATCCAGACCCAAATGATATACACGTTTTGAAATTTGGGTCAAAATCTCTATATATGAAACATTAACTAAACAATGAAAAGTATTGTCTCATTTAGAGACATTACTTTTTGGGTTGATTGATTATATATTGTTTAACGTCCCGCTCGAGAATCTTTCATTCACATGGAGACTTCACCATTGCCGGTGAAGGGCTGCCATATTTAGGCTTATGCTCGGTGCTTACGGCATTTGAGGAGGGAGGGATCTTTAACGTGCCACACTTACTATGTCTCAGGGCCTCGGTTTTTGAGGTCTCAACCGAAGTACCACTCCATTTAATCGCCTTTTACGACAAGCAAGGGGTACTGAGGATTTATTCTAACAACTCGGATCCCCATGGGTTTATTTTTTTGGTTCAATTTGTTTTTCATTGTTTCTTTGTTTACGGGTTATGCGAAAGATTTTGGCCAGAATTTTATGATTTTTCTTACAGATAAGCCTGATTATTAAATTTTATAGGAGATCCAATTTGCATGTATAGTGACGAATTTTATTTTAGATATTGTATGGGTAATGTGATATTTTAATTTTTTTATTCAGACAGAATGAATTTCATTTGCATATTGTATAAGACATGTTATATTTGAACTCTTTCGTTTAAATACTGAACCAGTTTAATACCATCATTTTTTTACTCTGATTGTGAACTATACACAAAAGACCAAATATGATATACACGTACTAATCATTTACAAATTTGGTTCAATCTTTTCACATCATCTCACCAAACAATACTGCCATATACGTACATTTGTATGTGGTTCCTAATGATGCATGTATTCAGTCCACAGTGGTCATGGTTACGAAGAATCAACCGTCGCAATGTTTCACAAGTTATCTGTTTACCAGAACAGTAACGCATCAAATCTGTGGAAAATTAAACGCAATAACAATTTTGGAAAGTTCAATATTTCCCATAATGATAAAGGTCCAATTTCAAAAGTTCGGTGTTGTATTTTCATAACACCTTAGACTGATTTGTCTTGCAAAGACCATTGTTTTTCTCAGTGAAACATGAAAAGGTGATGATAGTCAAACAGTTTCCACTTACAAGTAATTGCTCATCAAATTACGAAGTTAATATATTAACAGTAATAATTATTTTTGGAAAAACAGAGTCTAAAATGACACGGTAACTTGTCATGATCATGGTAGCCTAATCTGGAAGCAGATTTGGCAGATTTCACATTTAAAAAGACTTATCCCGCTGATTGACTGCAAGGAATGTAAAGATTTCCTACAATAGTTTAGTCCGCTACCGGCAGAAAGGGACTATTAGTTTACCCTTGGTCTGTCTACCCGTCTATCAGTCTGTCTGTCATTCTGTTTGAGGTTTTCTGCACAGTTCTCCGCATTGGATGATGATATTCCACTGACATTTTATACATGTGTACATTGTCTTGGATATTTACAGATGACCTATTTTTGACTGAATTATATTACTGGTGGGAGAATTTGTATTGCCTGCAATATACTCAGAATGCTTGTTTTATTTCTTATAGGTTTTCTCTCTCTCTCATATATATATATATATATATATATATATATATATATATATATATAGACAGAGAGAGAGAGAGAGAGAGAGAGAGAGAGAGAGAGAGAGAGAGTATTTTGAAAGTCCTAAATAACTTTCAGTGTTGTTGTAGGAACGAGCCATATTATGGCAAGAGCCTAAATTCGCACCTAACAAATGCGGAAAATCAAACCAAAGCCACATTTCAAAGATTTACGGTCATCATTTTAACGTCAATTCCGGTAATTTGATGTCAGGAATGAAGCAAGTTTCACAGAAAATATTCCTTTTGTTGCTTGTTTTTGATTTAGAGTAAAATGTCCTTTGAGATTACATAACTGAAGGCGAGTATCGCATCGCCAGGTAAACAAAAATCTAAACCAAAGGTAATTTTTCATACTTAGGTGAATGATCTGTTTTATGGATGGATGTTAAAGGCAAACTACCAACTCAATTTCATACAATCAGGATGACAATGAACAGCTTCTCTATCGTCAGCTTCCCATATTCTTAGCAATATTCCATTACACCTGCATATAATGTTTGCATCTTTCAACTGATTAAATACGCAAGTGTTTGTTCTACGTATTATCAGGTGTTTTTTTTAAATCGAGGCAGGCTATTGATAAACAAGAGGCAGGCTATTGATAAACAAGTTGATGTTATGGGGTTTAAGCTGTTTCATTTAAAGTCAGCATTTCGCATACTCTATGGTCGTTATAACAACCTGTCATTGTATCAAATGCAATCTGAAGCGTATCATACCAAATGTTAGCTCGTTCTTGACTACAGATTGCTCCGTTTACCTGATCAAGATAGAGGGCTCACGGCATGTAACCGGTCGACAGAGGATGCTTATTCCACTTAGGCACCTGATCCTACCTCTGGTATGCCCAGGGGCTCGTATTTGCCCAACTCTTATTTTTGTATCCTTATAGGAGTTATGAGATTGATCACTGTTCGTTATCGTCATTTTTTCATGGCATAAATGACAGTTTGGGACTGAACGTATGACAACATGTTATTTCGAAATTGCATACTTATCTGAAACCTTTGGTGATATTCTGATTAATATAATATTTATTACCAAAGATATATCTAAGTAAAAGAAGAGAATTGGTCAAACTATAGATTTACCTGTATTCTTTGTATTTAATTAAGGTTCATTGTCCCTCTGATGTAGATAATTGAATATCTACATTCATCAATGCCTTTCCTGCATTAATTTCTCGATAGGTACCTTTCAACATGGCTTATAAGTCATTACTTGGATGCGAAAATGTGTTTCATCACAAAATATAGAGATCAAGAATAAATGTCTTAAAGGTGGTTGTGAAAACAAGGAATGCACATGTGTGATTAGTTCCTAATCGGATTCGCTGATTATACAAATCTCTCCCGTGCTTCATGTATTTACATACCCTCTTAGAACAACAAATTTATGCCAAGTTGAAAGGTCACTTGCGCGTCACAGTGCCTATATCGATAAATTAACGCAACGCAATGAAACAACAAATTAAGGGTTTGTTACAGAAAAAAAAAGATATGGGCATCACCCGTTCCTATCAGTTTTACATGAATATATGCATGATCTTTTATGTTTAACTGTGTTTACGAATTAAAAAAAAGTTCTGTTCTTTGCCAGGAAGAATGTTTGTGAAGAGGATGCCAAACAATTGGAGCGCTTATACAACATGTACTCGGCCTGTCTAGAGATGCTTGAGGTGGAACTTTTCCAGACGCTCCGACTTCAGAAAATGTTTCCGCTACAGTCGGGTAGTACAAACAATATATACAGGATATCAATATTTAATATCTAGACTGAATACCCGTGTTACATTATTCCAACTAGTCTGTATTTGCCATATCACAATGTCGGTAATTCATACGAATTTGAAAATGTTTCAATGAAACTCTGCAGTTCCTTTCAAATTCCCCTTTCCTTGAAGATTCCTTCAAGAGGAGCGAATTTGTCTGGCAATAAAAACTCTCTCTGATTCTTACCGTCCATAACTACTTAAAGACTTACGATACCTTCCTACATCATGTATTAATTGTACATTAGGTATAACGTCTAATGCATTGAGTGATATCTTTAGGTATCCATGTTCTGATTAATGTGGGGATATCCGAACCATTTCTTGGATTCAAATCCCAAATCAACATCTCTGAAGTTTCCATACAGAAGGAAACAGATGATCTTAATCAGTTAGAACGGTAAGACCATCATAGAAACGCAATGAGCAGGCTAGAGGACGGATTTACTGAATAGTACCATAACGTATCTGTATTTTCTCTGGAATTATAAGCTGTGAAATTACTAGGATTAAAAGATTAAAGGATTAGATCCCTGGCGCATTTCCCTGATGTACTAAATCCGGGTCTTCTAGTTATGTACTATCGAATGGTATTAGAATCAAATGCAATATATATATATATATATATATATATATATATATATATATATATCATTAGTTTGATTGTTTACACCCATCACGCAATGTTAATTCTTAGGGTACCTGGAACAAATCACATCTATAACAAGCCTGTTACTCTGGAAGCAGGGCAATGACTTTCGTATTCTCTGAGAAATAGCATTTACTGAATAGGGCCTTATTAACCTCACGGAAACATTTGCTCTACTAAAAACTGATTGGAAACAGAAGACATCCAGATATTTTTTTTTTTCCTAACAGATAATAATTTCACAAAATGTAATGATGTCTTTATGATGCGCTTTATTAAGTGGAAAATCGCAGTTAGTACACTACAAGTCATACAAACCAAAGCAGTACTCTATTGATGTCGCTATGCGTTGCCTGAGATTTAGCGTTTGTCAGGATATACAAGAGAGGAATAATTAGAAAAGCATAATACTGTGATAATTCGATAGCTATCTTTTTGTCAGGGATTTAGCGGATGTTCGGGAACTGCTGTTCACCATTAATCAGAAAATAGCCGTCCAGCCATGGGCAGCGGACGCGTGCTACAACGAAACCTCTCCACAAGAGGAAGGTAAAATAAGGATCAGCCTGACTCGGTGGCATGTAAATCTGCTTAAACAATATTTCACAGAAATTGAGTGGTACTACATATACAGATGTATGAATAGCACCTTTAGTTATTGGTGTTAGATTTCATTACATATGATATCATGATCTCGATCTCTCTCTCACTCACACAAATATATGTATATCTGTTGTAAATCCCCCGTCATATTACACGAGGAGTGTCCACTAGTTTTAACACCTTTCCTACAAAAACTGTATTTCTGTCACAATATCCTAGCTTTCATCCGTCAAGAAAAACATGCGCAATCCCTGTAGCTGAATATTGTGTCATTTATTAATGACAGAAAAAGTATATTTATATCAAAACGGAGATCTCATGAATCTTTTAATCTTATAAATGATGCTTTAAAACGCAACAAAAAATAAGGTAGTGGTAAAACTTGCAACATTTATCGTATTTATACAGAGTAATGTAATAACAAAGATCGATACTGACATAAAAATTATAAAAGGTACTATTTTTAGAGTGCTATCGAGAGGATTAATAATTCTGCTTGTGAAACGTTATACTCATGTTTCTACTTTATTTCTTGAAATATAAACTGTATAATCATTACGCTATTTACGTCTTTTTGGTCATTAGGAAACAAAATATCCAGGAAAGGAGAGAGGACAGAGAGTGTGAGAGGATGAACAGAGAAAGAGTGATGGTTGGGAGAAAATGATGGGGGGGGGGAGATAAAGAGAATAGGGAGAGAGAAAGGAAAGGGGATAGAGGGAAATGATTATAGGGGATGGGGAGGATGGAGAGATGATACTGGAGGGAGGATAGAGAGAAGGGGATAGGAGGAAGAATGGAGAGAAGGTAGAGAGAACAGGATAGGGAAAGAGATAGAGCGAGGGGAGGATAGAAATGATCACAGGGGAGAAAATGATGGAAGAGGGTAGGAGAGGAAGACTGGAGAAGGAGGGTACAGAGAAGATGATATGGGAGAAAGAAGATAGAAGGGAGCAGGATAGAGAGATAATTATAGGGCATGACAGAGAATAGAGGAAAGGGAATAGGGAAGGGAGAATAGAGAGAAGAGGATAATGGATGGAGAGCGAGGATAGAAAGGGGATGATAAGGAAGGGAAGTATATATATGAAGGATAAAGAGATGAGGATAGAGGAGAGATAAGATAGAGAGAAGAGGATTGGAGGGGGATAGAGAAGGTAATGAAGAGGGAAGATAGAGAGAAGAGTATAGAGGAGGAGAGGATAAAGAGATGTTAAGGAAGAGGGAATATTGATAGAAGGGGATATTTGGTGAATGGGATAGAGAGGATAAGGAAGAGGAGGGAAATTAGAGAGAAGAGGATAGAGGAGGGGGTGATGGAAAGAAGAGTATAATGGAATAGGAAGATAGAGAGAAGGGGATAGAGGTGAGGAAGAGAATAGGTGAGGAAGGATGTGGAGAAAATGGGAGAAAAGGATAAGGAAGAGAGAAGAGAGAGACAGAGAGAGAGAGAGACGAGAGTAAGGGATAAAGAGGATAGAGAGATGGGAGATAGCAGAAGATATGGGAATGAGAATGGAGATGGAAGATAGAAGAGGTAGGGGTGTGGAGGATTGAGAAATGTAGGAGAGGGGAGAGATAGGATATAGAAAATGATGAGAGGAAGGAGATATAGAGAAGAGGATAAGGGGAGGGAAATGATAGAGAAATATGACATGAAGAGGATGAAGGTAAGATAGAGAGAAAGAAAAAATAGGACTTAGGAGTAGTTGGAGAGAGGAGGAAGGAGGTGGAGAATATGGAGATGAGTCCTTCTTTTCGTCTCCTATTGTGTGCTGCAATACTTTAACTTAACTAGGCTTGTGAATTCTGGTATTTACATGAAGCATATCTTTAGCAACATAAACAAAGTGTAATATATATTTTTACGAGCAATAGTGAATGTAGTGAATGTGTAATCCATCATAAACTTGATAAAAAGGAGAAAGGGGTACTAGATTATATACGTTAAAGCGGACATAGGGATTTCTTTGACTCCGCTATCTGTAAGTGTGGGTTTGGTCTGTTCTACAGACATATAACGACCAGCTGTATGGTTAATGGAAACGACTACAAGTTTAACCCCTTAAGACATCAGGCTAGACTGGTTTCCTTTCTGATAACTCGTAGAGAAACGAGAAATATTGGTGCAAACAACACATCTATGGGTCGGAAAGGGTTTGGGAGTCGTCAGAACTAAATATTTTATTTGAGCCTGTCATCTAAATTGAACTTCTTCTTGGGAAAAGATACGTATTCTGAAGAATTCCTCTCTTTAAGAGTGCGCGAAATTTAGTAGTATTTTTCTTGATATACTCTAACTTAGTAATTAAAAAGTATATATACAATTTAAAAGTAAAAAATATAATGACAACTACATTACACTAACTTATACTTTATTTATAAACTCCCATCATAGTGTGAAAATAGTCATATGCATGTATGAGTCGAAAGAAATTGTCATAAGCATGACTTTATCTGAAACATGGAAACTTTGTTTTACAGTGTAATCATATACACTGTCTCAACTCCTTACACTAGTCTTGGTTTATTTATTGAATATTTTATCTTTTTACCGTGTATTGCACTACACAAATTCCAAACATCACTTGCATAAAATAGAGAGGTCATAAAAATCTATAATTTCTTAATAAAAGTTTAAATTATTGTGATAAAGATTTATATCTAATCAATTAAACATTTTTCAGAACCTTTACTTGCATAATAAATAATAAATGTGGCGCTAGTAATTCTAATCTCGTGTAAAAGATTATGACGTTATAGCTATATATAGACTTCGATGTCCTTGATAAATCTCGCGATAGGATGTGGATCACATAAACTGGTAAATTAGTTTGACATATTATATCTTGAATTATTTTGTTTTCTATTACCATCAAAAATAAATAATATATAAACCTTGGTTAAACAAGAAAATAAGACTTAAAAATCCGTAATTTTTTAAGGCATCGAGCTTACTCGAGAGCCTTCTAGGGATCCTGCAGGATTTTGCCGCTACACCGCCATTCAGCCAATCTCAATGGGTAAAATCAAAATAGTGTCTATTTCTTTAGAACTTTTCGCACAATTCAAGACTTTGAAACATTGAATTTAATTGATTGATTGATTGATTATTTATTGCTTTCCGCCACACTCAACAATTTTTCAGTTATCTGGTGGCGTCCAGTTTTTGTTGGTGGAGGAGAGAACCCAGATACAATGTACCTGGGAAGAGACCACCGACCTTCCGCAAGTAAACTGGCAAACTTGCTCACATAACGCCGCGGCCGAGATTCGAACACGAGCCGACAGAGGTGAGAGGCTTTGTGATTTTGAGCCCGATGCTCTAAGCACTCGGCCACGGAGGCCCCTGAATTCAATTGATATTTGAAAGGCAGAATACCATTTCTGTGGTTGGTGTCGTTGATTATCATTATATCATTGTCCAATAGTTAAGTAACGATTGTTTGGCAAGAGAAGTTCATTATTCGTGGATGGATTTACTACGAAACAGCTTTTTCCGCGAAATTTGTGGCGCATGATATCAATAAATACTTGCAAAAGAACCTGGTCAAATTTGGTTTTCATTTATAACTATAGTCTCGTAGTTTCGTCAAGAATCCTTATTTCGGATCAGCAGTAAGAGATATATACTAAAGTGGTGAAATTGCGATGATAAATAAATTCTGCGCAATGTAACGGTTCGGTTGCAATTCCAAAAAAAAACAAGAGACTATTTCCGGTTTTGTTTTCGGTAATCCCGATCCCGATTTTCTATTAAGCAAAACGAAAGTAGCACGTGCATCGCGAAGAAATTAACGGGTTATTTCGCGAAGAAATCCAGGCTAGGTAGCATTCATTAGGAATTGAATATTGTTCAGATTTCCAATAACCTTTCTACATATCACGTTGAACTTTTGAATTGTTAGCCAGTGTTGAAAACAGAGAGTTAATACCGTATAATTGTTACATCATACATGAAAAGAAAACTGGTATAACTTTTATAAACTAGTAGTCTCACTCTGAAGCAGTGATATTCTTTTCAGCATTTTTCGTCTGCAATTTGAAATTATTGATTATAGGCTTTCGAAAGTAACTAGTCTTGAGGGGATACTGTTAGGCAAGAGGAGGATATTAACTTGTTAGGAAAAGCAACTTCAGCCCAAGCTCTCCTCTTTATTTCTGTTCATGCAAATAAAACACAACACATTTTGCTGACATTTTACAAATGACCTTAATGCTTTATTTAAGTATCTAATATAAAGAAATTTCTTCTGCAGCACTCAAATATTTCTTCTACTTTCTCTAATTTTACCTGCTACCCTCTACATTCATTGTCCCCGTGGGATCCGGGTTGTTAGAATAGATCCTCAATACCCCCTTGCTTGTCGTAAGAGGCGACTAAATGGGGCGGTCCTTCGGATGAGACCGCAAAAACCGAGGTCCCGTGTCACAGTAGGTGAGGCATGTAAAAGATCTCTCCCTGCTCAGAGGCTATAAGCGCCGAGCATGGGCCTAAATTTGCAGCCCTTCACCGGCAATGGTGACGTCTCCATATGAGTGAAAGATTCTCGAGCGGGACGTTAAACAATATTTAATCAATCAATCTAAATTCATTGAGAACCCTCATGAATATTGCACTCGACGTCTTTATAGCCCTTCAGGTCTTTGATTATTAGAACACATCCGTAGTAACAGATATCTGTCCCGCAGAAACGCACTGGAACTTCTCAAATCTTATTTCATAGAATGGGCCAGCTCGATCCGGCCCATAATAAGAGACAGGTAGACTTGTTTTCAACGTCAGATTATTAATGGCGATTATCCGGAAACGCGAAAATGAAAATAGAAATCCAACTGGCTATAAAAAGCGCAGTAACTATATTTAGCTCTTTAAAATTCACTTGCATACTAAGTACCAAAATGTGTTATCAGCTATCGGAATACAACTGAAACGAACATTTATGTCAGTCCTTCCTTCTTTATAAAATATGTAATTTTGTTGTCTTCATTCTTCTCAACAGATTGCAAGTCCGAATCTTCGTCAAATGGATCCACGGCGTCATCTATCGACATCACCATGGTAACAAAAGTTCAAATACTTCTAGCTGAAATGCTTGCAGTGATATGTTGAATTTTTTGCTGAATTATATTAATGACGCAACGTGATTCTCTGTATTGCAAAAAAAAAGCCATTTATCTTAAAGTCTTCTGCGTTTACTGTTTTAAATTCCTGTGAAGTCAATTCATTGGTCTCTAATTTTTAGGTAGAACCAAACAGCAAGAAGAAACGTTGGCTGTGTGTGGTCATTATGACATTTATTGCGGTGCTTCTCTCTGCGGCCATTATCGGAGTCTGTCTGGGTCTGCTTAAATGACCATGGTAGATTTTATACCATTTTACAACAGGACTAAATTGGATTCATTACAAATATACGCCACATTAACACATTAAGAATATAAATGATTTCAATGTCGAATTAATTGTCTGTAATATATGTAAATCAACATCTGTCAAAAATCTATAGGTGGCAATAACATTGGTGTGTAGGGATGTTTCAATGACGCCAGAAAATGTGCTATTTCCCGCAATTTCTTCAAAAGATACAGAAAAACGATCCAAATATTTTGTACAATTTACTTTACAATGATACAGCGCGGGCGTAACCTGACATCATATATATTTCATCGGCGATATCATTTTACACATTTTAACGTCAGCGCTCTTTTCCTAACCTACGAATCCCACTTGGAATTCCATATTTTCGCAGATTTTTCAGGACATAATTTTGTTTGTTTGTTTGTTTTACGTCCCGTCAAGAATTTTTCACTCATATTGAGATGTCACCAGCAGTAGGTGAAGTACCACAAATTTAGGCCTGCGGTTAGCGATCAGGGCCGTAGCAGTGAGGGTTCTTTAACGTGGCAACACCTACCGTGACACGTTTTTTAAGGTCATATCCGAAAGACCCCTGATTCTCACTTCTAAATGCCGAGCGCTTGGCGAAGGAGCAATCACTCTCTATTTTTACGTCTTAGGTTTGACGCGGTCATGGCACGAGTGGGGCTCTAACTCACAATCTCTCCGCTACGAAGCAAACGCTCTAACCACTGAGCTACCGCGGCCCGTCAGGACATAATGGAATTCTTGTACTTTCAGTACACTAAAACAATGATTACCGTTTTAACGAGTATTTTCTGTGGGCGGAAATTTTTGTGTTCGAGTCCGAAAAGGTAGTAAATTATAATATTATACTGGGTTTCCAATAAATTTACGGATTTTTCCTATCTGCGAAAAATGGGCAATTTCTAATGCAATTAAGGAACAAAAGATAGTCAAGTAAGTACTACTTATATGCCTTTGAGACTGGAGTCTTTATGTCCAACGTTCAAAATTTATCAACTGCATAAAATAGAATAGGTCTTTGGCTTTCCACTGAAAGTGCACTGGTAATAAAGATGAACACAAATTTCTGCGTTTTTCATTAAACATTTTCAAGATACTTGCAATTATTTTTTTTAATCTTTGACAAATTGGTAAATGGAAGAAACTCGCACTGTTGATTATTCATATTACCGCTGCTATACTGGTTTATGTAGTATGTTATCGAGGCTTGTAGCACTTCAGGGACAATGTATTCACATTTGAAATCCTAGATTGTTTGCTTACTTGCAATTTGATTTTGACGTAACTAAAATGACATGTAGCTTCTGTGATTAACAGATATAGCATAGAGTATTGCTTAAATATTGGCACAGTTTGAATATAGTGCTAAAATTTAAAATTCCTATTTTATTTTTGAGTCAATGCATATATGTACGTACATGCATAGCTCTCCAGGCTATTTACAATTCTACGCGACGTCTGAATTTCGTGAGAAATTGTAAACTGTTGACCGTTACGCAAGTCCAAAGCTTGGTTAGCTTAGAAAAGTGAACTCATTGTATTATTTATACATTTCTTAGTTCAACTTTGGAGATCTCCACAAAAGAAACATTGCTTATTTCATAGCTGGAAAATCATGAAAGGTATTTGTCATTTGATTTAAAGTTCGTTATATTAATTTGGAATTTGTTATCATTAAATTAAAATGCTAATTACGAAAGTTAAAAAGAAAAGAACTAGATTCGTTTCTTATATTTCAAAACATTATGTAATGAAATGACAAATAACTGCAGAAATAACTGTAATAACATGATAAATAATTGTAGAAATAACTGTAACACGCATTATATAATGACATCACAAGCAATTGTACAAATATCTTGGACACACATATGTAATCAAATAACTGTAGAAATAACTGTAACACATATTATGTAATGACATGACAAGTAATTGTACAAATAACTTTAACACAAAATTTGTAATTAAATAATGAATAACTGTACAAATAACTGTACAAATAAATGTACAAATAACTGTACAAATAAATGTACAAATAACTGTAACACGCATTATGTAATAACATGATAAATAACTAGAAACAACTGTAACTTGTGTTATGTAATGACATAATATGTAACGAGAAACAACTGTAACTTGTGTTATGTAATGACATGATAAGTAACAGAAATAACTGTAACACGCATTATATAATGACATGACTAATAAATGTAAGAATAATTGTAATACGCATTCTGTAATGACATAAATAACTAGAACAAGCATAATGGCATGACAAATAAGTGTAGAAATAACTTCACACGCATTCTATAATGATATGATTGCTTGTTTGTTTTACGTCCCTTTGACAATTTTTCATTCATATTGAGACGTCACCATATGTAGATGAAGTACCACAACTTTAGACCTATATTTAGAGCTGAAGGCCGTAGCATTGAGGATCTTTAACGTGCCAACGTCTGCCGCGACACAGGACCTCCTTTCGAAAGACCCGTGATTCTCGCTTCTCAATGTCAAGCGCTTGGCTATGGAGCAATCACTACATGTACCTATGTTTATGTCTTAGGAAGGAAGCGGTCATGGCACGAGTAGGACTCTATAACTTATTATCTTACAAAGCGAACGCTCTACACTTACCTACCTCAACCGGTTGTAATGATGTAAGTAACTGCAGAAATAACTGTAACACGCATCATTTAATGGCATGATGAATAACTCTTGAAATAACTGTAACACGCATCATTTAATGGCATGATGAATAACTCTTGAAATAACTGTAACTCGCATTATGTAATGACATAAAAAACAACTAGAAATACATGCAACTGTAACATGCATTAACTATAAAAATAACTTAAACGCATTATGTGATGACATGACAAATAACTATAAAGATATGTAATGACAAGTAACTATAGAAATAACTCTAAAACGTATACTGTAATGGCATGACAAATAGCTATAAAAATTACCGTGACTAATTAATTGGAAACCGTTTATGTATATATTATACAGAAGGTTTTACATCACTAACAGGGATCTCAATATAACTTTATCATAATAAGAAATATAACTCTTACTTGAAATTACTATTGAAGTATGCCAGGGTTACATTTTGTACTATGTTGAAGGGTTTTATTATATTTTACGTAAAGTGTCATTGTGTGTGATGAAATCTAATTTTTCTACCATTTGTAATCGGTGGTTATTCGTGCATACATGTCTATATGTGTGTATGATTGTCAAGGTAGCAACATATTAAACAATAAGTGATTAAAAACCTTTGCTTGTTTCTTTCTCTCTCCGTGTGTGTGTGTGTGAACTAAAAAGATCACTGAAATTAGAGGACGAAAAAACTATGCAATGTTATTTCAATTATTAGAATTTTTCGTCCTTTAATTAATAAACAATATCATCGTGTTACTTCGATGACATGTGTTGGCATCAAGTCTTTGAATCATGGAACTTGCTGAGGAGATGTGGTAGAGAACCGGTTGAATGATCACACAGAGGAACAGTTTGTTCGACAGAGGGAATAATTCCGAAATTTGTAAAACATTTGATAATTCAGATAAAATAAAATTCCTCGTCTTTAGATCCCGAATTTTCCTGGTCGTCTTCTGGAGAGTGTTACTTGGAGTTCACTGACAATCATGCAATACAGAACAGCGGCGGATCCAGAAAATTTTCAAAAGAAGGCATGGTGGTTGCGACCCAAGTTTGTATCTTTTCCACCCAATTGGGGGACCCCAAAATGACAAAAAATTGCCTGTTGTATAAATACTCAATCAAAACTTGTGGGGGTTGCAACTGCCATAGCATTCCCTAAGATACGCTGCATACCAATATACTTTTGTCGACTAATTTTGTAGATCGAAAAATCAAAACAAAAAATCCCCCCTTTACACATATATGAAAACTCTTTCACAATGCTTACATATTACCATCTACTGACCATCGTCTCGCAATACGGGATAATGCTAACCCAGATTCATAAACTTCAAATGCCAGCAGCAAGGATATATAGATGTTGCTCACAATTCACAATCTTCATCACTATTTCATCAACATTCATAGCTCACCGTTTTCGAACAAGTCCAATTCCACAAAAACATATTGTTGTATAAAACTTTCTGTTGAGCTCTCGTTATCTAAATGATCTGTCTGTGTTTTATTTTCCCGAAAGATATATTTTACGATCTCAGTGAAGAAGATGGTTCAAATTTCTCTTCTGTACTCGGGTGTACAACTCTGGAACAAGTTAGATTATTATCCTCCGTTTCAAGTTTTAAAAACATGCAAGAAATTTATTGTACGCAAACTATGTGCTGTAGATGCCCAGAATTCGGAGGTTCTCTCCCTAGAATGCCCAGAATTCGGAGGTTCTCTCCCTAGAATGCCCAGAATTCGGAGGTTCTCCCCAGAATGCCCAGAATTCGGAGGTTCTCTCCCCAGAATGCCCAGAATTCGGAGGTTCTCTCCCTAGAATGCCCAGAATTCGGAGGTTCTCTCCCAAAATTGCCTAGTAGCGCTTACTACGGGACGATCTGGCTTACCTTCTTCGTATATTTTATGCAGCAGATAAAAATGTCGAAGTCGACTGATAATAGGTGGACAAAGTGTTTCGAATACACTGTAATACCTATCTCATTCGTACATCTGAAGAGTTTTGGTCATTTCAACAGAGAAGTACTCAGTGGATGAAGGTTCAATTTTCCCATAAACGTTTATCTGAAGTCTCTTGGTTTCTGTAATGTATGTCTTTTTGCCCAGAACAACTATCGAGTTTGGGTTTTTTAATGACTGTGTCACTCCGGTTTTTAAAGGACTTTTAGATTATTACGGGTTTTTCTTTTCGCTATGTCAAGATTTTCAACATTCCTGTTGCCATCAGGCATAGTGTCAACTGTAAGACATTTACTTGGAGCGTGATCCTGTCAAAACCGAAATTTCATTGTTCAGAGTGTCGTCCAATATGTCAAATTTGCACAGTGTTATTTAGATTATTATTTTTAAAAACACATTCTGAAGCTTTGGCACCCAAAATGACTTAGTGTTTTGGCTAACACTTGAGTTTCACATGCCCCCCCCCCTTTTCGGAAATCCTGGATCCGCCACTGGCTGGTACGTCTTGCGAACGTTTTACATGATTACACATGAAAGGAATAATAGCTCTCACCAACATGAAGAATGTACAGAGTATGGAATGCACACACAGAAAAGAAACTTATTCTGAACCATGATTAAAAAATGAAGAGAAAGAATCTGGGAGTGAATAAAAGTGGCATCCAATCGAATTTTATGAAAATTGTATTTCTTTTCATTAAATTATTTATTACCATATAATATTAATGTTTCGGCGATTGTTTCTGTATAAACAAAAGAAATTCTAATGTCAGAATTATAGCAAAGGATTACAAGATGTATGAATTATAAAACATCAGAGGTGATTTTTACATAGCGTAAAGCTGTTTTAAACAGTAATTTTTTGTAACGATTATTCGGCAAACATGACTCTGGAGCTAATTTCTTTTTAACAACGAAAAAAAAAAAAATACCCGACATGTTGTCATAAATGACACGGTCCCTCTGAGGAATCAAGGGGCTCTTCCCACTGGAATATGTATATATATATATATATATATATATATATATATATATATATATATATCTTGTTTCCATTGTAAGACCAGTGCTGAAGATGAAAGACGATTTTACTTGATTGTCCTTTACACAAACATATGAAGAAAGTACTAAAAAATATAATATAATAATCCTGTATCTTGTTTAATGAATCTTCTCAATCTTGTATCTATAAAAAAAATTTGTTTATATATCAGAAACTCTTTATATCTTAGAAACAAAGGTTTGTTCAACAATGATACCATGTAACACATTATATATGTATCTTATTTTACATGACTAACAGCCCCCTGCATGTGATTTAGTGCCAATAAAGAATTAAATTTGAATTTTGAAATTTTAAAACAAGTGTGCTAGTATTTTAGGTCTATAGTTTTCACTTCGATCTTAGTTTAGAGCTAAAATGATGATAAAAATGTTTGGTATGCATTTTGAAATAGAAATGATGCGCTTTGTAAACACTTGAAATCAGATGCAACGACATAACGACGCTTTTCACAATTTTCAAAAGAATTTTAAAGTCAAAATATCACACACACAAACACACATATACCTCTCTCTCTCTCTCTCTCTCTCTCTCTCTCTCTCTCTCTCTCTCTCTCTCTCTCTCTCTCTCTCTCTTATGTCATGTCTTATGTACATTAAATCATTATAATATTGTGATAGCAGTAGGTTTCAAAATTCAAGTTCTTTTAATTGTTTGATATTCTTTTTATATTTTATTTTATCACCTCCCCCCCCCCCCCCCCCCCCCCCCCCCCCCCCCCCCCCCAACCATCCTTTCATAGCTGATCTAGGGATTTGACAAATGCGAACTATGAATGTGGGAATCTAAATTTAGCTCAACCGCTGCGTGTTTTAAATATACGTGTACTGATTGGCTAATAAAAATAGAGGTCTGTCCTATCCACAATATAAACAAACATATCCTGCACGCAACCAAACCTTACGCAAAGGACCGGTTATATAGTGATCACGATATAATCAAGAAAATGGCCACCAATTCTGTGGATGTGTACGTAAAACTTCCCACGGGAAGAACGACCACCCTAAATCTCCTCCCTAGCAGCTGGGTTAGTGCAATCAGCAAGCACGTGGGGAAAGAGGAGGGCGTCCCTGACGACAGGGTGGTACTAAAGTATCAGGGAAAGGTCTTAGACAGGAGGAAAACCGTCGGACAATACGGAATAAGGCCCGAGACTATTCTGAAGTCTGAGGTAGGGAAATTGAGATATTCTGTAATATCGGTATTCAAATTTTATTTATTTTATAGCTAAAAATCATAAAATATAAAGCCCTATTAAAGTGTAGAATACATGTAATATTATAATTAATATACTGCATGATAATTATATACATGTATCATGACAACTCTTGGTTTTAAAATTACTACTTAATGTATAACATAACATATATGATGAAGTAGCAGGAAGATCCTGTAGGCCTACGTAAGACTTATCCTCAGGTACAAGATTATTACATGTACATTCTATAAATACAATCCGTTACAATGGTAATGTATGTACATTTATGTCACGCAACTAAAGACAGGGGACATTTTTTTTTACTTTTTTAATTATATACTTATACTTTATATTCATCACGCATTGCGGAGAGAGAGAGAGAGAGAGAGAGAGAGAGAGAGAGAGATGATTCTAGGACTTATTTGATCCGGGTATATTTTAAGGTGGTCGTTCCGCGCACAATCCAGGTGTACGTCAAACTGCCGGATGGGCGCAATGTGTCGGTTAGTGTGCAGACGACAGATTCAGTAGCTTCTATATCGTCTGTTCTGGCGGAAACTGAAGACGTAGAGACATCCTCTTATAAATACCAGGTACAATTTATATATTGTGAACCTCAGGATGATTGAATTAATCAATAAATGACTCTATGTATGTCAATATGTGTTAGAAGTGTCGTTATACGTGTTTAGAACGTCAATAAGCTACTTACACACACACACACACAAACACAAATATATATATATATATATATATATATATATATATATATATATAACTTAATCTTATCTTTTTATGATATGAAATGGCCACGTAAAACTGATTGATTGTTTGTTGTTTTTTCGCCACACTCAGTGATCTGGTGGCGTCCAGTTTTTGTAGGTGGAGGAGAGAACCCAGATACAATGTACCCGGGAAGAGATCACCGACCTTCCGAAAGTAAACTGGCAAACTTTCTCACATATATCGGCGCGACAGAGAATCGAACCCGCGCCAACTAGAGGTGAGAGGCTTCGTGAGTTTGAGCTCAATGCTCTAACCTCTCGACCACGGAGGCCCCTACGTAAAACTGAAATATCTTGCATTTAAAATGCAGCTAAAATGAAGAATATTGTTTGTAACAAAATACTACAAAACCATTTGTATAGCTGAGCGGAGGTCGAGCCTTGACGGAGGACCAACCATTGTTCGCCCAGGGTGTGACTGAAGAGAGCACGATAGAGGTCACGATCAAGGCCAAAAAGACGAGTTACGGTAAGAATCAGCCTCATTCGGAAATATAAACAGTGATGTACCATTAATCCCCCGAGCCTAAGGTTTTTATTCCTACTATACCTTTAAATTTCATTGAGAATAATATACGTTCTTAAACAGCTATTTGAAAGAAAAGAAATCACTCCAGTAAGTTTATAAAAGAAGATAAGGTTGCCTCTGAAGCGTGTTAGACTGAGTAAATGGAAGTGTTACTTTTGATGGATCAGTAGAGGACTTTTTTTAAACCATTTTGGTTACAATATTTAGAAAATGGCACGCATGAAATGTGCCTAAAATATTCGATATCTCTTTCACATTTTAATTATGTTATAAAAATGCACATTTAGCAGGTATGGAATTCTTTGTTTCAGCAATTTTTGTCATAATATTCAACATTTTACAATATGTACTGCAAAATATTTTCAACGAAAGTTTGACAAATATGGTTTCAGTGATATATAAAGGAAAATTTACAAGATTATAGATTGACATTTCACGCGACCGGTACATAGGTACTTGTGAACTGGCCTCAATCCCGGTAACCCCTGATCTTAATTTTTAAAGGGGTTTCTATACGAAATTTGTGCATTCCATTGAAATATAAACACTTTGAAGTTACATATTTTATTGAAATTACAACCGAATCACCCATGGAATTGAACAGTCAAAAATACAAGAAGGAGCGGGAGGGGGGGGGGGGGGGGGGGTACCGAAGTTCTATCCACAAGCACCTATGCAATGGTACATACAAGAACGCTTAAAAAAAAAAATTAGCAGTTTTTACTTGAAGTTTCCATATGCATTGAATGAGATTAGTGTTATTTATGCATTGTTAACAAAATATTTTCCAGACAGATTAGAAAAGACAGAAGAACCAACAGAGGAAATAAAAGATGTGAGTTGATGTATTAAACGTCTGTGGTCTACTGCTTATAAGTAATCCAATAAATGCCATTACTACTCAAAGTGTAGGAGACTGGTCTTCACTTAATGCATTCAAAACCACATATCTAACCATACAGTACTTACTGAAGTCCGCATTTTGCACTTGTAGGCAGTGTTATCGAGTTTTGCCACAGGAGGGAGAAACGTGGAAGTAGTATTTTCATTTGATACCACCGGAAGTATGTCCAGCTATATAGGCAGGGTAAAGTTGTACACGTGTTATCAATTATATTTTACATTTCTTTGAATTATATTTCAAAACAGAAAAACAAGGTCAGAGAGTAATTAGGATAAATTCTACAAAAATAAATAAATGAATAAATAAAAAATAGATAAATAGATAAAATAAAATACTGTAGTAAAAAAGTTGCTGGTATGCTACACTTTGAAAGATCCTGAAAGGTTTTGATTTCATATTTCTATCGAGGTAATGATTAGTGACAGGATTATAAAATATTCTAGGTTCGGGAAAATCTCGAGGGAACATGTCGCAGACTGCTTCAGGACATCCCTAATATTCGTATCGGTCTGATTGCTCATGGAGACTACTGTGACCAAACCGGAAATTACGTCCTCAGACAAATAGATTTAACGTCAGATGTCAATCAACTTGTCGATTTTGCCAGTAATACACCAGGCACCGGGGGAGGGGACACGCCTGAGGTAAGGAATATTTCTAACACCAGAAACCTGTGCCGATGTTTGCCAATTTTTCTCCTCATTTCCTCCCAAGAACAAAAAATTTCATTCTTTAACTTGATCTGCGCAGAAACCTAACCTACACACCGGTACTTTATATTATATTTAGGACATACAAAAAAGATTTAGCGCTAGCCATGCAGAGTTTTGTTGTTGTTTTGTTTTGATGTGTTTTCCCCAATGTATTTTTGATAATGATGGTTGGTATTGCAATGAATTGTTCATGTAGGATATTCTGACTCAATAGTTTGCATATTGTTGGAAAGAAAATCCAATAATTTATCGGCATAACAGTTACGAAGTTACTCTCTCATATCTTGGGTGAAATTTCGGGGATGCAATGGCGGATCTAGAGGGGAGTTACAACCCCCTCCTTCCTGTGGTTGAATTTGTTTTAAATCAAGGTCATATTTGGCCATTTTTGGGTTTTCACACACACACACACACAAACACACACTTCTTGGGCGGGCAAGGTACAAACTTGGGCACCAGTGATATTCCACTGAAAAATGTAAGAATATTTATATCGTTAAACAACTGAAAAACTAACCTTGCATTAAAATACCCAACTTCTCGACATTTTTCTGTAGTGTTATGAGTGGGTGTTACACAGAGCTAAATTCTTGGACTGGTCCGAGGATTCTGCTAAAGCGTTGGTTGTCATTGGAGACGCCCCTCCTCACCCTCCCTCCTATACTGACCAACAGATAAATTGGTGGAACGAAACAGAGTTACTGAAAGGAATGGGGGTCAAGGTACAGTGTAATATTCATTTGTTATAATTAATTATTGGTATATCCAGAAAATAATTATATACATGTAGTGATGAATTAGTTTTAAAACTCTTTTATTATTATTAATTTTATTATTTTAATTGTTTATTTTTTTCTCTCCTTTTATTGTAACATATCCAAGTCAGGTCCTATCACCCATAACATAGTGTGATATTGGTTTAATTCCTCAAATATTTATTCATATTTGATTTCAGATATATGGTGTATTGTGTAACAGATCTGAAGGAACTTCAAAATATTTTTACGAAGAGATCGCAAACCAGACTGGAGGATGTTTTCTCCATTTAAACCATTTCAATCTCATCACAGAAATGTTCTTAGCAGGTATGTGTGACGTATTGTAGATAAATATTTCAAATAATGGGTCACGTAACTAAATTTTGAATTTTTTCACCCCTTATTGTTCACTATAAGTAGTTTATTTGCTTTAGTAAGAAACTGATTCTGGATTATTTTTAAGTTCTTTTCCATTTCAATTGTTAATGGAGTTGGTATGTTAAAGAACCCTCACTGCTACGGTCCTGAGCACTACGTTTTTGGTACTTCACCTACAACTGATATCGATGACGCCTTAGGGTGAATGAAAACCTCTCGAAGGAATGTAAAACAAAGAAGCAAATTTGTCTCCCGGTGTATACATTATTTTTGTCTCCCGGTGTATATATAATGTTTTGTCTCCCGGTGTATATATATAATGTTTTGTCTCCCGGTGTGTATATAATGTTTTGTCTCCCGGTGTATATATATAATGTTTTGTCTCCCGGTGTGTATATAATGTTTTGTCTCCCGGTGTATACATTATTTTCGTCTCCCGGTGTATATATAATGTTTTGTCTCCCGGTGTATACATTATTTTTGTCTCCCGGTGTATATATAATGTTTTGTCTCCCGGTGTATACATTATTTTTGTCTCCCGGTGTATATATAATGTTTTGTCTCCCGGTGTATACATTATTTTTGTCTCCCGGTGTATATATATAATGTTTTGTCTCCCGGTGTATATATAATGTTTTGTCTCCCGGTGTATACATTATGTTTTGTCTCCCTTAACATGAACGTGTTGTTTCCCGGTAAATGTGAGCGTTATGTCTTCTACTCCCCAGTGTGTTACAGCGAGTCCAGTGAGGATCAGTTGGAGGCCTTCACGGAGGAGTTGGAGAAAGAGGGAAAACTTACCGAGGACACAAAGGTCCTGATGAAAGAAATCGGCGAGAAAAAGCCCACCGAGGACATCGCCCGACCCAGCAAAGACAATATCAAGGTAGACCTTGTTGATAAAATATTCAGTGTTCACACTGCAGTATGGTAAAATTAACCCAGTATGGTTTGAAATGGGGTAACTAAACTCGCTTCAAAATAGTACAAATAAATTGCTGAGCACATCAATTTTACTTATTTCAATGTCGTGCCACTACTGTGTATGTAGTAAATTTAAAGATATGTTGGTTATATATATATATATATAGAGAGAGAGAGAGAGAGAGAGAGAAATTATGATTTTTTCTTTACTGTTTCACATCGGAATTATTTCAAAATGCAACTTTCTCAGCTTTATAATGTTTATATTAACAATACTACTTTGAAAGTTGGTTAATCTATATCAGTGTGTACACGTTTTCAATTAACCCACAAATGATTAAGTTAATTCGGATTAACCCTGCAGTGTAAACCTGTCTTAAACCTCTATCTATACTTTGTATTGCTTTATCCAGCTGAAACACCAATTAAATGATTTCTATCGTCTTTCTAAATTACTATGTTTGAATTACAGCATTAATATTGGGATAGTTTCAATTTTGCCAATAGGGATCCATATATTTTTTTTTATACTGCCAGTAATTTCTTTAATACTGCCAGTAGACATCCATTTTTAATGCTACCAGTAAAATCTTACTTTAATACTGCCTGTAAAATCTTTTTTTTTTTTAAATAATGCCAGTAAAATATTTTAATCTTTTTTAATACTGCCAGGAAAATCTTTTCTTAATGCTGCCATATTTAATGCTGCCAGTAGAAATACGTGATTTTTGGAATTTTCTCTTGGTTTCAAAATTCATAGCTAGTTAATGACTTTCTGTACTACAGAAAAAACACGATTTCGATTGGTGGAATGTGGAAGAGAGTGGAAACAGTAAACCACTTTACAAGTACAACGCGGAGACAGATGAGTGGTCAGATATCAGAACCGGTAAGAGAATAGTGTAAACTACTACACATTATACAGTAGTATATTACCGATAGGAAAACATTGTAAACTACTACACATTATAGTATGTCACCGGTACAAGCACAATGTAAACTACTACATATTATAGTATGTCACCGATACAAGCACAATGTAAACTACTACATATTATAGTATATCACCGATACAAGCACAATGTAAACTACTACATATTATAGTATGTCACCGGTACAAGCACAATGTAAACTACTACCTATTATAGTATATCACCGATACAAGCACAATGTAAACTACTACATATTATAGTATGTCACCGGTACAAGCACAATGTAAACTACTACATATTATAGTATATCACCGATACAAGCACAATGTAAACTACTACATATTATAGTATGTCACCGATACAAGCACAATGTAAACTACTACATATTATAGTATATCACCGATACAAGCACAATGTAAACTACTACATATTATAGTATGTCACCGGTACGAACACAGTGTGAACTTCTACATATTATAGTATATCACCGATACAAGCACAATGTAAACTACTACATATTATAGTATATCACCGATACAAGCACAATGTAAACTACTACATATTATAGTATGTCACCGGTACAAGCACAATGTAAACTACTACATATTATAGTATATCACCGATACAAGCACAATGTAAACTACTACATATTATAGTATGTCACCGATACAAGCACAATGTAAACTACTACATATTATAGTATATCACCGATACAAGCACAATGTAAACTACTACATATTATAGTATATCACCGATACAAGCACAATGTAAACTACTACATATTATAGTATGTCACCGGTACAAGCACAATGTAAACTACTACCTATTATAGTATATCACCGATACAAGCACAATGTAAACTACTACCTATTATAGTATGTCACCGATACAAGCACAATGTAAACTACTACATATTATAGTATATCACCGATACAAGCACAATGTAAACTACTACATATTATAGTATGTCACCGGTACAAGCACAATGTAAACTACTACATATTATAGTATATCACCGATACAAGCACAATGTAAAATACTACATATTATAGTACATAACTGATAATAACACAGTGTAAACTATCACATATTATAATATTTCACCGGTACGAACACAGTGTGAACTTCTACATATTATAGTATATCACCGGTAAGAACGCAGTATAAACTATTACACATTATAGTATATCACCGATAAGAACACAGTGTACACTACTACACATAGTATATCACCTGTGCGAACACATCTTGAACTTCTACACATTATAGTTATCACTAGTACGAACATAGTGTAAACTACTTCATATTTATTCATAGTATACCATCGATACGAATACAGTGTGAACGTCTACACATTATAGTATAGCACCGGTACGAACACAGTGTGAACTACTATACGTTATAGTATATCACCGGTACGAACACAGTGTGAACTACTATACGTTATAGTATATCACCGGTACGAACACAGTGTGAACTACTATACGTTATAGTATATCACCGGTACGAACACAGTGTGAACTACTATACGTTATAGTATATCACCGGTACCAACACAGTGTGAACTACTATACGTTATAGTATATCACCGGTACGAACACAGTGTGAACTACTATACGTTATAGTATATCACCGGTACCAACACAGTGTGAACTACTATACATTATAGTATATAACCGGTACGGGCACAGTGTAAACTACTTCATTTTATAGTATATCACCGAAAAGAACAAAGTGTAATCTACTACACATTATAGTATATCACAGGTATGAACATAGTGTAAACTACTTCATATTCTTTAATAGTATACCACCGGTACGAACACAGTGTGAACTACTATACATTATAGTATATCACCGATAAGAACACAGCTTAAACTACTACACAACATTGTATATCGCCGGTAAGAACACAGTGTCAACTACTACACGTCATTGTATATCACCGGTAAGAACACAGTGTAAAATACTACATATTATAGTACATAACTGATAATAACACAGTGTAAACTATCACATATTATAATATTTCACCGGTACGAACACAGTGTGAACTTCTACATATTATAGTATATCACCGGTACGAACACAGTGCAAACTGCTTCATATTATAGTATATCACAGGTAAAAGCATACTGTAAATTACTATATATAGTATATCACCGGTAAGAACAGAGTGTAAATTACTACATGTTTAATTTATAGTATATCACCGGTAAGGAAAATGTAAACTATTGCTTGTTATAGGATATCACCGGTAAGGAAAATGTAAACTATTGCTTGTTATAGGATATCACCGGTAAGAACAGTGTAAATTACTACACATTATAGTTTATCAACGGTAAAATAACAGTGTAAACTACTGCATAGTATAGTGTATACATTTTTGTGAAATAATTGTATTTTAGAATAGAAGCTTTGGTGTACGTACATCAAGGCCTTTCATGTTTTCAAACTAATTATATCTAACTGAGTAATAAAATCTGTGAATACCCAGGCACTAGAAAAATAGTATTAAAATTATCATAAGATGTAACTAATTGTGATTATTATGGAAAATAAATATAAAGTGTATTGAAACATGGTAATTGGTGATATGCACGTTAAAAGTTTGCTTTATGTACTAAGTAGCTATGCATTTCATATATGGTCAATACTTTATTTCAGTCTCTGAGAGTTCTATTGTAACCTCATACAAGTACACACCACCAACCAAGACGGACAAGAGAAAATCTAAGAAGAAAACTGGATGTGAAATCATGTAATACAGATTTAAGTGCATATTAAAACTCTAATGCAATTTTAGCACGTCCATGTCAGGAATTGACGCCTTTTCGAAGAAATCTGATTTCTGGTTTTAAACGATTCCTAACCGAACATGCTACTGAAAGGATAACGTCTCAGCAGACGATATTTCTGTAAGAACCCCGGGAAAGAGTAGACATATAACGTATTCGCTTCACGTATACAGTCTTAGCTGTACTGATAAAGTCTTACTAACTAAACTGTATACAAGGTGGACTGGAAATGCTACTATAAATAGTTCTTCCCACTATATCTATGTGCGTACAAAACGATTCACTCGGAGATCTTTTAATCCTAATGACAGGGTGTGAAGTCGACGAGAAGTAGTAACTGAAATACACGATGGATGAAAAGAATTTATTTTTACTTCAAGATGGATAGAAAGAGTCTAACTTTGTTTTAAGACGGATAGAAATAACTTTATCTCACTATACATATATATAATAATTGAGAGATGTTCAATTGAACAGTTATGTTTTGTGCAAATACTAATATATGATTCATTCGTAGACTTAAAATAAAACACATGAAATCTAAATCGTCTTTGTATTGTTTTGCTTATTTGTTTCACGTTCTTTCGTGGATTTTTACTGAGACGTTGTCAGCCGCAAAAGAAGTGCCAAAAGTTAACACTTTAAAATGGCTAGCGTGTTTGGAGAATGAGCCGTCAATAGCTATTTTGTTACATAACAAGTTTCTAATTCATCTCGTAAACCCGTCATCAGGATGTAGACACCGGTAATTATAAGAGTATGACAGTAATATAACGTTATCATAAACGTTACATTTGTGATTGAATTATGACTAATATAACGTTATCACATACGTTACATTTCCATAAACGTTACATTTGTGATTGAATTATGACTAATATAACGTTATCACATACGTTACATTTCCATAAACGTTACATTTGTGATTGAATTATGACTAATATAACGTTATCACATACGTTACATTTCCATAAACGTTACATTTATGATTGAATTATGACAGTAATACAACGTTATCATAAACGTTACATTTATGATTGAATTATGACTAATATAACGTTATCACAAACATTACATTTGTGATTGAATTATGACTAATATAACGTTATCACATACGTTACATTTGTGATTGAATTATGACTAATATAACGTTATCACATACGTTACATTTGTGATTGAATTATGACAGTAATACAACGTTATCATAAACGTTACATTTGTGATTGAATTATGACTAATATAACGTTATCACATACGTTACTTTGTGTATGAGTTACTTAATTACCATCTGTGTATATACTACATGTATCTGCCAATCAAAACAAGAATACATCGTATTTTCTATAAAACAGAAACCTCTTTAGTACAACGCAATTAAATATTATTTGATAAATAATAATAATAATAATAAACATAATTTTAAAATAAAGGATTGACTTTGAAACCTATTCGTGGACACTGGTATATTGTAGCGCGTTCATCAGCAAATTACACTTTTTTCTCCCATATAAAACAAAGATGGAAAAGGGGAGATATATAGAAAGAAAGATAAATTCAATAGATAAGGATTCCCATTTCCGCCCCAGACTGGTTTTTGAACTCAAAACCGGCGGAATCAAACCTCCTAGTATCACGTGACCAGCGGCCTAGATCTTTTGGCCTAAGAAAGTCAGAGAAAACCAACTTTGATGACAGTAGAATTTTTGCTACGCCGCCATATAGTCACTGAGAATGGAAATAAGATATAGAGGATACGTGCTGTATTTGAACGCGGAGATAGCAGTTTTGAAAATGCACCGCCAGGCGACAAAAGTAGCCACTACTGTTGGACGGGAAATTAAGTTGATATACAAGTTTTTTGTTACAATGGAATTCAGCGAAAATAACAGTTTTAAAGTTTCGTGCTAAAAAAAAAAAAATAGATGTCCTACAGTCTTCAATATCTCAGTCTGTAAGAACGTTGGAGCTACTTTTGTCCATCTGATTTCTCTCAGGTCGTCTATGTACAGTTTGTCTGTTCATTTTGTCGCTCCCTATCGATATACAAACGTTCCCTATTATATACTTCCTGGAAGGCACAGTATATAAATATCTGTAACACAACTGAACAAATATTGAACTATAAACAATGACTTAGTTTTAACTCGCAAAGGAAGTTCGTCTCTCTTTCGAGTTCTTTTTGTGTGAAGGCCCCTTTAGTTCAGTTGTAGGATTGACATGGGTCAAGCGTAAGTTTACATTATATTCGCAGTAACATACCCACAAGTCTATTGTTATGAATCTTCTTCAATTAATTAGTGATATCTTCAAATCTAAATTAGTGCGCGCATTAATTGAATTGATTATTCTGCTGAATTGATTTGCGCAATAATTTAATTGTTGTTCTCTTCAAATGAATTGATGATTTCAACAATTTAATTGATGCGCACTACAATTCAAAAGACGAGAGCAATAATTCGATTAATGTGTGCATCAATTCAATTAATACGAACAATTATTGAGTTATAACCCTCTTCAATTGAATTAATGATATTATTAATTGATTGATTGATTATATATTGTTTTACGTCCCGATTGAGAATTTTTCACTCATGTGGAGACGTCACCATTGCTGGTGAAGAGTTGTAAAACTTTGGCCTATGCTCGGCACTTTTGGCCTTTGAGCAGGAAGGGATCTCATCCGAAGGACCGCCCCATTTAGTTGCCTCTTACGACAAGCAAGGGGTACTGATGGCCTATTCTAACCCGGATTCCCACGCCATTGATGGAAGCATTAATTCTTTCTTTCTAGAGAGAGAAATAGAGAGAGAGTATCATCAATTCAACACATCAGCAAATGAATTGATAATCTTTTTAATAAAACTATCTCTCTCTGTAAAAGAAATAACGCGCGCATTGATTCCTTATATAAAATCTTTGTAAATAATTAAAGATAAGATCTTGAATTGAACTATAGGGATCATCAAATTCAACTTTAAGTGCTGTTCCACGTAAGTGGGTGGTACATCGACCGTCAGGGACTGAGTTGATACTGATATATACTTTACCACTATGCATATGAACTTTATATGTGGTATTATTTTTTTCATCTGACACATCTCTACTGAGATACGCTACTAAAAATAGATTGTCCCCATACTGAACCCAAAATAGCTTTTAAAATAGGCAATACATTGCAAATCAATATAGGAAAACTTAGCAATACATGTTATCCAATAAAGATACACAATAGTAAATAAAGTCTCTTTGTCCTCTACTCGTTGCCATCGTGACAATATCTCACTCAATCGTTTCCATGACAACCATTGAATATATTTGATACCTATAATTCAATGGGAAAAAACATTCAATATTTAAAACCGCTCGCGTCGATGTATGTGAGAAAGTTTGCCAGTTTACTTTCGGAAGGTCGGTAGTCTCTTCCCGGGTACATTGTATCTGGGTTCTCTCCTCCACCTACAAAAACTGAACGCCACCAGATAACTGAAAAATTGTTGAGTGTGGCGGAAAACAATATATAATCAATTATTGAAGAGAGCATTAATGTGGTGGAAAATTGCTTGCAAAAATTCAAACAATCAATCAATATTTAAACCACCCACTTTTCTCAAAACAGCAAACACTAACGATCATATTAGATTTTTAAATAAGAAAAGGGGATTTTGTTTAATTATTGTCCATTTTCAAAAGTGTGAAAAATTCACTTTTTTTCTCTGAAATGCCTCTTTGAATTTATTGAAAAAATCCGGGAAAAATAAAAAAGAATGTATTATTGAATTTATTTTAATATAATAATTGTGCATTGATTTATCAAATTTATAGCCAATATCAATGGTAATATCAATATATGTTCACTTTTTAATAATAAGATATCAAAATATCGTACATAATCATACCAAAAAAGTAATATAAGATTTTTAAAGAAATTTATATCGGAATCGAAGTTCCCATTATAACGAATCCATTCATTTCCACCATGAGTAAACAGACGATTCTTTTGAATCACTTCTCTTTCTGCCAAAGCTTGCAAGATGTAGCGAAGATGTCATGTTCGCTTCATAACCGGGAGGTCGTGAGTTCGAGGTCCACTCATGCCATGGCCGCGTCAAACCTAAGATGTAAACATAGGTAGTGATTGCTCCTTCGCCAAACGCTCGTCATTTAGAATTGAGAATCACGGGTCTTTCGGATGTGACCTTAAAAGCGGAGGTCCCGTGTCGCGGCAGGCGTTGACACGTTAAAGAACTCTCACTGCTACGGCCCTGAGCGCTAAGCATAGGTTTGAATTTGTGGTACTTCACCTACAGCTGGTGACATCTCAACATTAGTGAAAAATTATCGACGACGGGACGTAAAACAAACAAATAAACATTAAATCGTCTTACTCAAACTCCTATTTTATTTTAAGCAGTAACCAAGTATTCTTTTGGAATATGATAGGTAGTGTCCTGTAAATGTGCAATAAGGTTTTGGAACTTTCAATTTTTCCCTGAGGGAAAAATGGGGGGTTTAAAAACCGACGTTTTTCGACAAAGGCCTGGTTCCCAGAACTCCATTTACATGTCATGCATTTACATTCCAAATCATTTTTTGGAAGATGATTGGTGGTGTCTTGTAGATGTGCAATAAGGTCTCAGAATTTTCATTTTCACCATGGGGTCCAAATGTGGGTTGTAAAACGACATTTTCTGCAAAAACCTGTTTCCTAGATTTCCCTTACATTTTACGCAGTAGCGGTAGCCAAATCATGTTTTCGAATATAATTGATGGCGACCTTTATATGTGCAATAAGGTTTCAGAATTTTCATTCTCACCCTTGAAGTCAAATGGAGATCGAAAAACGACATTTTATCGAAACCAGTCGCGGTAGCTCAGTGGTTAGAGCGTTCGCTTCGTAACCGGGAGGTCGTGAGTTCGAGCCCCGCTCGTACCATGACCACGTCAAACCTTAGACGAAAAATAGGTAGTGCTTGCTCCTTCGCCAAACGCTCGGCATTTAGAAGTGAGAATCACGGGTCTTTCGGATTTAACCTTAAAAACGGAGGTCCGGTGTCATGGTAGGCGTTGACACGTTAAAGAACCCTCACTGCTACGGCCCTGAGCGCAAAGAATAGGTCTAAATTTGTGGTACTTCACCTACAGCTGTTGACGTCTCAATATGAGTGAAAAATTCTCGACGGGACGTAAAACAAACAAACAAACAATCAATCGACCCCGGGGCCAAATGGGGATAAAACAATGTTTTTGAACAAAAACCCAGGCTCCCAGACTCCTCTTACACTTTACGCAGTATCCATGCAAATCATCTTTTGGAAAATAGTTGATGGTGTACTATATCTGTGCAATAAGGTTTTAGAATTTTCATTTTCACCCAAGAGGCCGATTGGGAGTTGAAAAACGACATTTTTCTGCAAAAATACTTGGTTCCCAGAACTTCTTCTTCATTTTATGCATCTCCTGGGAGATGATTGGTGGTATCCTTCAGATGTGCAATAAGTTTTCGGAATTTTCTTTTTCACCCTGAGGGCCAAATGGGGTGAAAAAACAACGATCAAAAGCATGGTGCTCATTGCATTGAGTCATGTGCAATAAAATATATTTGCTTTAAGCGTTGGAATGTCAACCATTTTAAATGAAGATACAAGTATTTGGACAATCAGAATATGATGGGAGTTGGGATGACCCTGGGGACACTTGCCCATCAAAACATTGAATGCATCTTAATATGTGCAGCAGGAATGTATATGGTTTAGGGGCCATCACCTCAATTATTTTAAATATATTTCAACAATAATGAAATAGGATTTGAGATGACCCCAGGGCTCTTGCAATTGCCCAACAGAATACTCAATGCATCTTGACATATGCAGGAAGAATGTATGTGGGATAGAGTATGTTATATGGTAACTATTGTGGCTTCTTCATCAGTTACACAAGTCTCGACCGGTCGCGGTAGCTCAGTGGTTAGAGCGTTCGCTTCGTAACCGGGAGGTCATGAGTTCGAGCCCTGTTCGTGCCATGGCCGCGTCAAACCTAAGATGTAAACATAGGCAGTGATTGATCCTTCGCCAAGCATTTAGAAGTGAGAATCACGGATCTCTCGGATATGACCTTAAAAACGGAGGTCCCGTGTCACGGTAGGCGTTGGCACGTTAAAAAACCCTCACTGCTACGGCCCTGAGCGCTAAGCATAGGTCTAAATTTGTGGTACTTCACCTACAGCTGGTGACGTCTCAATTTGAGAGAAAAATTCTCGACGGGACGTAAAACAAACAAACAAACAAACAAAAGTACGATGGAGCGTATATTTCTAGGCAAACACTTACGTGTGGATATTACTGTCATATGACGGTATCTATTTACAATTACTTCATTACTGAAGACACTCATTTCACATGCATATACATGAATTGTATACGGGTATATAGATAGTTACGTGTAATACGAAGCCAATAAGTAACCAACCAACAATCCAGTTGAGATCCAATTTCCCTCTAGTATGATGCACTTAGACCAACGGTGTTCAAGTGTCATCAGCCCAGAACTGAAATAGCCAGGGTTCTTTCCATTGATGAACTCTTCAACTCCCGTCACGACTTCTTCGTCAGACCGGAAAAGACGTCCACAGATATCCTTTTTCAAGTTTGGGAATAAGAAGTCGCTAGGACCTAGGTCAGGCAAATAGACAGGATGTGGCATATTAACTGATACCCGTTTCGCTCAACAGCATCCCCTGCAACTTTGCAAACGTGGACTCTCGCATTGTCCTGTTGCAGCAAAACACCTTTAGAGTGTTTACCTCAGCATTTTTTACGGATGGCGGTTCTCATCTGGTCTAGCAACTTTGATTTGTATACTCCACTTATTGTACATCTCTTGGGTAAAAAGTCCAAGATAATAACGCCTTTTGTGTCTCAAAATACTGTGGCCATCACCTTGCCAGCAGATGATTGCGTCTTGAACTTCTTTGGCTCGGGGATCCCGGCCCTACCCACTGACAACTCTGAGCTTTAGTTTCTGGCTCGTAATAATGAACCCAAGTCTCATCTACAGTCACCAGACGCAAATGAAATTCATCTTAGACCTAATTCGATTCAACAAGGCGCTGCATATTGATGCTCTGGTTACCATTTGCTTATGGCGACGGGCTGTTAGTTTCAGCATACCTAAATGCTCATGTAAGATTGTTGAAATGCTACTAATGCCTGCGCTATCTCGTCCACCTGAATTCGCCTATCAGAGTATACCAGATCCCGAACTTGGTTACACATTTCATTGTCGGTGGCATTCAGACCTGATCTTCAAAAGACCTACCGCGTTTGAATTCCCCTACTCAGAATTTAACCCGAGCAAACGATGGTGTAGAACACCCATAAACATCGACTAACTCGCCGTATATTTCCTTGCCTGTTTTACCTTTTGAATACAGTACCGAATAATAGCACGATACTCAACTTTTGATGAAAAGCATGCCTTTGCATCACTAGCCATGTTTTACATTCAATATCTTATTAAAGAATGACTTGATACGCGTGCAATTCTGTGCCCTGGTATAAAACATGTATTGAAACAAGGCACGAAAATCGCGACCGTCTCGGTCAATTGGAAATGGGATAGGCTGGATACTAATTGACTCGCCCTCGTATGTTCATAATTTTATTTAACATCACAGCATCACAACAGCTTAACATTCAAATTCGTCAAATCTTAATTTAGAAGACAAAACCTTTTTATACCCACACTTTCTTCTTCCTCAAACTCCTCTTTTATTTCATGCAGTAATTTCTTGGAATATATTAGGTATGTCCTGTAGGTATGTAGTAAGGTTACTGAATTTTCAATTTTACCATGGGGACAAAAAGGGGGTGAGAACGATGTTTATGGGGGGGTTTTCCATAACATTTTAGGCAATAGCCATCTTTTAGAAGATGACTGGTGATGTCCCTGTAGATATGCAATAACATTTTCGCCCTAGGGTCAAATGGGATCGAAAAAGATGTTTTTCCTACAAAAGCCTGGTTCCCTGAACTCCTCTTACATTCTATGCAGTACCTAAATCATCTCTTGGAAGGTGATTAGTGGTGTCCTGAAGATGTGCGCTAAGGTTTCATAAATTTCATTTTCACCTTTGGGTCCCAAAGGGGGTCGAGAAACGGGTTTTTTTTTCCTATATAAATATCCTAGTTCCTTGAACTCTTAAATTTTACACAGTAGCCAAATCAACTTTTGTGAGATGATTCTTGGCGTCCTGTAGATGTGCAATAATGTTTCATAATTTTCATTTTCATCCTGGACCAAAGGGGGGGGGGGGGGGGGGGGGGTGGGGGGTGGAGCATGATGTTTTTGAACAAAAACAAAACTTGGTTCCCTAAAATCCCTTACACTTTACGCAGCTGCCAAATTATTTTGGAGGTGTCCTATAGATGTGCAATGAGGTTTCGAAGTTTTCATTTCCACCTTGAGGGCCAAGGGGATCCGGGTTAGAATAGACCCTCAGTACCCCTTGCTTGACATAAGAGGGGACTAATTGGGATGAGATCACAAAAACTGAATCCCCGTGTCACAGCAGGTGTGGCACGATAAAGATCCCTCCCTGTTCAAAGGTCGTAAGCGCCGAGCATAGACCTAAATTTTGCAGCCCTTTTCCGACAATGGTGACGTCTTCAATTCTCGAGCAGGACGTAAAACAATGTACAACAAACCATCCAACACCCTGAGGGTCAATTGGGATGTGTATGAAACATAACGTTTTTCTACAGAAAAACTTGGTTTCCAGAACTTCTCTTACATTTTATGGAGTAACCAAATCATCTTTTTGGGGAAATAATTCGTGGCGTCCTTTAGATATGCAGCAAGTTTACGCTATTTCCTTTTTCACCTTGAGGGATTGGGGAAAAAACCCGACCATTGTTCAATGACTTTGTCATGTGCAACAAGACTATATTTGCTTTAAGGGTTGGAATCTCAACTATTTTAAAGATACGTGTATTTAAACAATGAAAAAAAAAATATTTGCGTGCGTTTTGCAAAGGAGCAGTCACTACCCATTTTTATGTTTGATATAGCAAAGCTGGACCCGAACTCACGACCTTCTGGTCACGAAGCAACCAAGTCAGTGCGACCATATTGATTGATTGTTAATGGTTTTTATGCTGTTTTGGCAATATTTTAGCCATTTTACGGTGTTGACTAAATGAAATTTAGTAAGAAAAGTCTGCTATTTTTCGAAAACCAAAGAAACGATCTTTTGCGTGTCAAGGGTTTGTGATCCTTCCATGCGTTCCGTCCGACTGACATAAAAGTAAAAAATACGTCATCAGGTAGAAAGACATATCTTTCGTGAATACAAGCAGTTGCATTATAAAAGTATTCAGATTTTTCTGTAAAAATCGCATTCTTGCAATTATTGTATAATATGACTGTCAATATTTTTAAAAAGTTCATGCATTGATAGCGCATTATTAAAATGTTTTTCCTATGGGCGAAAAATCCCTACAATCTAAAAGAGTACTACGAAAAGTTAATGGACAGTCACGAGATAAGTTCTCCGTTAAGTAGGTAAGAATGTGTCAATTTTAAATTACCGATACATATTCTTAAAATCATAACTGCATCCTGGGTTTCAGTACGACGTTACATGGTTTGTTTATTTTTACTTTGTTTTGAATAGAATAAAGTTTACTTATGTCATAGAAATCCCAAAAGAATTTACATATAGTTTTAGGAAATATTTCAGACTAGTGTAGTGAATTTTAAGGTGCACAAAATCATATTGAAGTGCATTTTCGCTGCTTTGTCTGAGTTGGTGTTGCCATAGATACCAATATAACTTGGAATCCAGCAGAAATCAGCTATCTTACCTTGTTTAGTTAGAAGATAGTGCAGGTATAAAATATCTAAAATGTATGGATGATCAATATTCATGTTGCTTATTGCCTGCAGAAAAGATAGGTAGTCTGAGAAGACTAAACTGTACAACAGCAATGTGCTTTTTCTCAAAAATAAAAAAACAAACAAACAAAACATTTTTCAAAAGTTCAGTGTTGTCTTCATTTCTACCCTGTTGTTACAAAATATCAGTTCAAAGTGACTAGTCAAAACATTAATTTCATTCAATATGACCAATCTGAAATTTAGTTTTAAATTCAATCATCAAATTTCTTAGATTTGGAGACATTTTTGTCAATGTAGAACTTCTTGCCCTCAGATGGCGGTTTCTCAAACCCAAGGCCCAGTCCTCGACTCTTGTTGAATGACATAGCTTTGCTGTATTGATCCTCCATGTTTCTCATATAGACACCCTCCTGACTCTGGGTCATGGCCACATTGCCACTGTTCTTTTCCAAGGTCAGCAAAGGTGAAATGTCACTCTTGACTGCTTTAAATCCCCCTAAAAGTCTTAAGAATTTATTTTGTCGTTGTTCATCACCAAGTGATGCTGTGGTCCACTGACCAGAATAGGCAGAGTTAGAGTCTTGGGGACCTACTCTATTGGTGCCCTTCTCTGTCTGGTCATCTTTAGGTGGTTCATTTGTGGTGTCTTCATTGCTTCTTTTGTTTTTCTTCTTTTTCTTCACTTTATGGCAACTTGAACCATCTGTAAGTAATCCACCATCCTCCAAAGTTGGACTTTGCCTCATGTCCTTTTCTGAACCTTTTTTGTGTTTCTTTTTCTTTTTTCGTTTCTCTGGATTTGCTGAACTTCCAGTATCTTCACAATCTAATACTAAATTTTCAGATCTCTTTATGTCATGCTCTAAATCTACAATCTCCCTTGTCAAGTTTTCAGTATATTGTGTGTCCTCAACCTTTGCTCTCTTGTGCTTCTTTGGTTTGTTTTTTAAATTGTTCTCTGTATTTCCATCATATTTTTTGTCTTTTTGCTCAGTATTTGTGAATGATTCACTAACTTGCTTTCTTTTCTTTTTCACTGACCCACATTCTCTGCTTTCATGTACATCTGTCTCTGACTTTGCTAAACCACTTGATTCCTCATTTTCAGTCTCCCTCCTTCGTTTCTTTTTCTTTGACTTCCTAACTGGAATTCTGCCATTAGAATTTTTATCCCCATCTGATTCAGATTCTTCTACCGCAATATTTTCCTTTCTACTTTTTCTTGTATTACTGTCTTCCATGACAGAGTTTAAAGAATTGCTTGTGTCTTCTCCTTCTTTGCTTCTGTTAGATTTACCATGTTTCTTTTTCTTGCTGGTGTGTACCTCTTCAGTGTCAATTTCATTTTGTTTTTCTTTACAGGAATCTTTTTCTTATCAAAAAGAAAAGAAAGTCACTAAATTTAAAAAAAAAAGCAACTGCACCCAGTGTTATCAATAATTCCAAATGTTATATTATTCAATTATCACAAACATTGAAGTAGATATACACATAACACTATTACCTCTGTCTCTGTTCTTTTCTTTCTTGCGTTTCTTCCTTTTAAAAATAACAAAACATAATTATGGTTTAAACTCTCTGTACGCATGACATTCAAGTCAGACAAGAAGTCTCCCTTTCACATCAACAGTTTAGCCTGATGGCCTCAAGATTAATCTATGATAACATAATATGTTTTGCCTTAAAGAATTTTTTGCACATTCTCTAAGACTTTCTACATATTTTTCTGTATATTTGATAACTTTACATACAACCAAATGACACATATATATATATACATGTATTCAAATGAAGAAAAAAAAATCTTGTCAGAAAGTAGTACCCTTATGAAATTCTCTAAAATCCTTTCATTCAAACTGCTAACTTTGCTGTATAACTTAATCTATTTGCACAATAAATTGTGCTCATTTTGGGAAAAATACTCCTGTTTTAAATGGCTGTTTTGTTTCCAAATTTGGTATTGTTAAAACATGGAAAAGGAAACAGAATGGAAAATCCTAACCAATAAACTCATAATTGTTGTGGCATATTTTTCCTACATAATAGTAAGATTTATATATCAATACTGTTTTGTATGGTGTGCCAATGCTTGTTTTGATTTATTTTGCAAGATCAATAAAGACACTCCCATTTTACAGTTTCTTGCAAAATGAACCAATCAAAACGTTCTTCAGTACATGAAAAATAGAACGATTCTTTACCATGAAGAATCTATTCTTTGCGAGATTTTGGGGTACTTGATTGGCTAAAAAAGTGGGTTATGTTCTAAATATGTATTGTTATTGGTTGCATTATGTCACAGAGACATTTCAAGAATGCTGCAATTTTGTTTATGAATAACTCGGACCAGTGACATTATTCACCAATGCCCACTCAGATACTTAGGAAGATAGGGTTCCTCCAGGTACTCAAGGTTTCCTAGCTCCTATGCCAAAAGATTTTTTCAAGCTAATATCTGATTCGATGAGAGACACATTTGGGAAAGTGTAGAACTTGTTATTTAATCATCAGAAATAAAGTTAAACCACTACCAGGGCTAGGAATTACATGCTGACCTTTCTATCATTAACATGTTTGAATGTTGTTTTATGACAGTTTGAGATTTTTTCCCTCACCAAATGTACAACTTTAGCAGTGAGGGTAACTGGGTTCTTCATCACACTAATGCCTACCACGACAGACAAAGGACCTCATGATTTAGATCATGTTCGAACGACGTGTAACTTGCACTTTTATGCCCGACTCTTGGCAATGGACCAGTCAGTATTGCTACCAATATTAGATATCTCATGTTTGGCGTGGTACTGGTATTGGGAGTCCATCCAGGATCTCCCTACTGTAAAGGAAGCACCCTCAAACCGCTATTGTGACCGGCTAACATTTTATCTCAAATTAGTTGTTGAACGATATCTAGTGTAATACAATATTAGACCATGTTTAAATAAAAAATCAGAAAACTCGTACTGATCATGCTGATGAAAGAGAAATACAACTATTAATAAATTAAAATGCATGTATTCCTTTTCTTTCCATTCAGCGTTCCGTGTTTTAGCATCACCCTTTTGCAAGTTATATACACTGTGGCTTACCTGCAGATATTAGTATGTTGTGTTTCTGTTACTTCCATTGGTCGATAAACAGAGGATCTACGGGAAATCTGTTAAGACGGAGGAAAATACACAACTTCGTAAACTCAAAGTATTTTTTTGATTACAAAAAATGCTACATCCCAGCTTTAAAAATCTGTCTATTTAAGTATTTACAGGAAACACATGTAAATAAAATTTATATTTACATTTCGGAATTCCTCTACAGCGCCCACGTGGAAAAGAAGTTGGACTGTCGAGCCCGACGCAATTATTGACTTCACGGTAAATTTTTGTTTGCCACTCTATCACAACATGGTGATATTTCAAGAAACCGCCGTGAATCGGATGTAAAGAAAATAATCCGAATTACTTCATCGATTCTGTTTATTCGAACACATCATTTAAAGACCATAGACCTTTGTAACGATCCAGCCCCGTGGGATCCCGGGTTAGAATAGGTCCTCAGTACCCCTTGCTTGTCGTAAGAGGCGACAAAAAGGGGCGGTCCTTCGGATGAGACCGCAAAAACCGAGGCCCCGTGTCACAGTAGGTGTGGCACGTTAAAGATTCTTCCTTGGTCAAAGGCCCTGAGCACCGAGCATAGGCCTAAATTTTGCAGCCATTCACCGGCAATGGTGACATCTCCATATGAGTGAAAAATTCTCAATCAATCAATGTAACGATCCAGATACATTTAGCAAACATTGATCTAGAGAGGGCTGACACCCCCCCCCCCCCCCTTCTTTGACACTGGACAAAACACATACATGTACTTTTGTCTAACTCTAAGTTTTCGTTATAAAATACTAATTAGTAGCTTAGACCTAGACCCCCTTGGGAAAAAAAATTTAAAATTGCCAAGGATGGATCCTTCTCCCTCTAATATTTTCTTCCGATTCGTCCAGTACAGGAGTTTAATTCACAACTATAAAAAGTGAGCAGGTAATAAAATGATGTTTGCATTTAAAAATGGCGAGCTTTGTATGAGACAATAAGCATGTCACACGCAAAGCAAAGTAAAGTAAGCCCCCCCCCCCCCTACCTGTTTGGAGATCAAATCGATGCACATGCACAAAATGAAATTGTTTACGATATTATTACATAGCGGTCAGTTGTTGTACATATTAACTCAAGGAAATCTAACAAACAGAGTAAATATTCGCATATTGAAAAACAATTCAATTGAAGAAATCATTAATACAATTGTGGTTATGCTGTATTAATTGAAGTTCGATTATTGCGCTCATAAATTGAATTGATGCGCGCATTAATTGAATTATTGCTCTTTTCATTGGAATTGTAGCATCAATTCAATTGTTGATATCATCAATTAATTTGAAGGAGGCAACAATTAAGTTATGCGCATCAAGTGAATTTATGATATCTTCAATTAATTATAGATATCTTCATTATTTGAATTTAGATTAATTTAGCGCTCCGTAACAAAGTCCTGTATTAAGCTCCAGTTTACTGCGAAATCCTATTACATATCACTCTGGTATAATTACAATCATATACATGAAATGCTGCTTTTCATCACTGTGATTTATAAATGGCTAAGACACTTATACTATATTTATGATATTTCTATAATGATTATATATACGGACATTATTCATGAATAATAAAATATATCATGAACACCATCATACCATCCTGTACGAATTGGTGATGTAGCACAATAACGATCTGAAATTTTGAAGATTTCATTTCATTTACAACTTGCATTTCAAATTGTTGTGAATTGAGAACAGCTTTATTGTGTGTGTGTGTGTGTGTGTGTGTGTGTGTGTGTGTGTGTGTGTGTGTGCGTTATTTAGTTTTTGTTTGTTTTGTTTTGTTTTTTATCATTATTTTTATATACCTTAAACCATTTCATTCTAGAAGGAACAAATGTAGATAACAAACGTGATCAATCTCATGAATCCTATAAAGAAATGGGCAAACACGAACCCCTGGACATACCAGACGTGGTATTAGGTGCCTAGGAGGATCCCCTGTTGACCGGTTACACCCGTTGTGAGCCCTTTATCTTGATCAGGTAAACGGAGTAATCCGTAGTTAAAATCAGTAACAGATGAAATGAAACACGTCAGATAGCATTCGACCCATTGATAGCTTTTCATCGAAACTTTTTTAAGAGAAAGACGCTTCGCTTTCAGACGGTTACGTGATATAATAATAGTTTTGTGGGCAATAGGTTCATGAATCAATCACCCGTCAGATCAAATCAGAATCCTTCTATTCATTAGTAATAATCACTGTATTAAGAGTTAAGGGTCCTACTCGTAGGGTCTTGAAAATTTGAGTTATTGTATGTGTTTTTATTAGAAGTACGAGATATCATATACGTCTACACCAAATGGTTAAACTGTGCAGTTGCGGGTCGCTGCTTCGGCGAGACTTGCACAAGAGTGATAAAGATATATCAGATTAAGTTTGGCCATTCACAAATGCGTCTTCTAGTCACATTGCACCACACTTCTTGTATACTCATTGTTCTCCGGTTGAGGGAGCTACAGTCCTTCACTTCCTGTTCCGTTTCATTTGTGGTTGTTATAATATCTATTACTGGAGAGCTATTAGGCCACCTCCAATCTCCTTCCATCTCAGCGTCTGATGCACCAGTGTGCCAGAATGTAACGTCAGGGTCTATCAAGGGAAATTAGAATTGTTGACGTGAAAACTAGTCAGCCTTGAAATTAATGTGAAAAACAAGACTTGTTCGTAACGCTATTTGGTGAATAATTTATCTTGCCAATTTTCTTTCGTTTATTTTCTTTTGAATTGTTATTTTAAGAAAAAGTATGAATTTTTTAATAACACAAAAGGCACTTACTGATTTACATTTACAATAGAAAGAAAAACAAAAGAGCAATAAAGGCTGCAATAAACATCTTCATTGTTTGTATTTCTAGATTTTCCCGTATATTGTAGGAAAAGTGAAGGAGATCATAATTTGTCTGCGGTATGATGTAAATGTTGACCCCTCCCCTCACCGTATATCGCTTGTAAACTATAATTTCGCTCGTTATTTATTATTTAGGATTTAGGTAACGACTATATCTATCAGAGATATACTATGATTCATCACACATGTAAATTATACTAGTAGATTTCATTTGCTATAATTATAATTAACAGTAATTAAAATTCATCAACTTTCTTTAACAGTCGAAAAAATACATGGCAAGCGTCCTAGAGTGATCACTGAATGAACTGTCATTTCTTTCACATGATCCAGAATCAACAGTCAGATCTTGTCAGAGTAGCTAATTTTAGATCCAGAATCAACAATCAGATGCTTGTCAGAATAGCTAACTTTAGACAGCACTGAATTTATCCAAAATATCGTCATGCATGGCTGATTGAGAGAGAGAACATTACACAGTTGCAGTATGTTGTACCCAAAGTAAAAATACCATATTGACCGAGGTCAAAATCTGACCTTGATATTGGGACTTTGATTAAAACCTGTCTTCCAACTTTTCAATATATAATTATGAGGGTTTGTTGATATGTTGTGAGCCCCATATGACATATTGCATTATTTTTCAACATAATCCCATTCAGTATCTATACACTTTTGCCAGCGATGTTTAAGGGCCTTCAATACCACTTTTAAAGAAGTCCTTTTCTTGACCGCTCAGAAAGTTCCCCATTGCATGTATGACGTCATCATCTGACTAAAAGTGGGTACCGGAAATATCCATTTTCAATTTTGGAAATAACTGTAAGTCTGATGGAACGAGATCAGGTGGATAAGGCGGATGATCAATCAATTTAAAGCCACTGTCGTTAATGGCACCCATGACAATGACAGACTTGTGAACAACACACCTTTACTGAGTTTTCAGTGGTACTTACGGCAAATTTAATATTTTCCCGTAACTGTCTCAGAAGTGATACATAGTATGTATCATTGATTGTTTGTTCCTTTTGGAGATAATCTATCATCAGAATATCATCAGCATCCCAGAAAACCGAGACCATAACCTTTCCAACCGATGAACAGTCTTTGTCTTCTTTGGCGGAGGTGAACCAGGGTGCTTCCATTGTTAAGGCTATTGTTTGGCCTCTGGCGATGGGATGAAATGATAGACTCTCATTTCATCCATAGAACAAATCTCTGAAGAAAGTTAGCAGAATCTACCTCTGACAGGTTTAGATTAGCACGCTACAAAGTGCGCCTGGTGTGCTTATGATCAGATATCAGAAGTCTTGATACCCAATGGGCTGAAAGCTTTCTCATTGGAAGATTCTAAGTCAGAATGCACTATTTCCTGTGAAATGCTACCTGTACTGGCTATCTATCTTTCTGTAACTCGCCTGTCAGTCAAAACAAAGTCATGGACTTTATTGACCATTTCTGGAGTTGCAACAGTGACAGGCCTTCCAGGACGCAGGCTCTGCCAGTCGCGTTTAAATTCCTTCATCCACCTTTTCACTGTAGCATATAAAGGGGCATCTTTCCCTTGTGTTGCTACCATATCAGTATGGATATCCTTAGGTGCTAAACCTTCCTTATGCAAATATTGGATCACTGTTCTTTCGCTGATTTTGTCCATTTTATAAACTGACCAAATGACACCAGTCTTCGGATCACGGCCTTAAATAGTCAGGGAATAGTAGAGCTGAAAAAGGACATCGATGCTAACCTCCTTCAATACAGGGCTCACAACATATCAATCAGCCCCGTATGTACATACATGTATACACTGAGCGCAAAATCACACGGACACTTACATATGTAACTGATATAATCCGATATGAAGTATATTTTAGAGACTGAGTCCAGAGTAACTAGCTGTCCACCAATTTCCAGACAGGCCTCCCGAGATTGATTCCATGGTAACGTGGTTGTAAATAAATCGAAACATAATCCGTGTTGACGGCTGAAGACATGGCCATGCTTTTCACATTCTGAAGTACAAACAAGAAATATAGTATGTTCTTACATTGTAGAAAATGCCATTTCTAGAATTTGATTTAATTCATATCACAGGTCATATTTTTATATTAAATGTAAAATGATATCCAAATTTGTAGCTCAGTGGTTAGAGCGTTCGCTTCGTAACCGGGAGGTCGTGAGTTCGAGCCCCGCTAGTGCCATGGCCGCGTCAAACCTAAGATGAAAAATAGGTAGTGATTGCTCCTTCGCCAAACGCTCGGCATTTAGAAGTGAGAATCACGTGTCTTTCGGATATGACCTTAAAAACGGAGGTCCCGTGTCACGGTAGGCGTTGGCTCGTTAAAGAACCCTCACTGCCACGGCTCTGAGCGCTAAGCATAGGTCTAAATTTGTGGTGACGTCTCAGTATGAGTGAAAAATTCTCCACGGTTCGTAAAACGAACAAACAAATGAATTGAAATTATTATACATGTATATCGAATCAATGTTGAAATTATGTGCGCACCTGGCAAGATATGAACGAAATTTTCTTTGCCTTCTACATTTAACAACGTATAATTATCAGAGTGATAAGGCTGACACACTGCTGAGGTACTGTCATAAAATACTCCAGTACAATGACGGATCCCTGTACATTTCATGCAGCAAGTAACCACGCTAATATCAGCTATTGACGTGATCACGCCAGATGTCGCCACTGACGGAGAAGTAAATATAGTGCCACCAGTCAGTTGGAAGGAAGCGATCTTCAGTTCAGCCTCTAAAAAGTTGACAATAGGACGTTAATTTTGATTTCTGAAAGAAATGTTTTATCTTCGATATTTCTAATTTTTAGATAATGTCATCTTATTTTCAAATGTTTCATGAAAATTGGAATACTCTTAGGTATTTTTTCAAAATTATAATCCAATTACTTTCCCTTGGTCGATTTTAAAATGCACTCGAGAATACAGTCGAGTTTAGATGTTCGATAATTTGGAAATCTCATGTGTGAAAAAGGCAACATTTTGAAAATGTTTTGAAAACGGATGTTTTAAAAAAAATATCAAATTTATAAATATCTAAATCATGAAAGATTTAATACTTTAAAATAAATTGGTAAAAATAAAAGATAACAGATTCATTCCATTGTCATCTTCAAACGTGCAACAAATTTTTCAAAACGTTTTACAGAAAGAAATTTTATATTTTAGAAGTTAATTTTGGAGGTAGAAATGTATCATGCCAGAGTTTATAAACTTGTAGTATTTTAAATTTTAGATATCTGAATTATCAAATTTCAGATTTCTCTTTTACATATATACAAAATAATAAATATCATATACTAGAACAATTTTGATTGACTTTCAGAGAGAAAAAAAAATATTTGATTATACAAAAAAATTATAAATTCATATACGAACTAAAACTAAAATATGGTTTTTGAGGATTTGAAAAAAAAGAAGAAAATGTATTTACATTAAGTGTTAATGTTGCATCTTATTAATTTAAAAGATTGTTTAACGAGAGAGAGAGAGAGAGAGCATACGCATATAAACAAAACATTACAGTATAGAATTTGCTTTAATTACCTTCAAAATTTGGCTATAGAGTGCAAATTATGGAAGTGTTTTTGCATGATGAATATGTCACCATTATTAGAATTACAAGCATCTCAATTATTATTCTACTTTGTTTTGTTTGGACCAGACAAATTACATCTCATACGTTTACAAAGTACATGGGATAAACTGATCGCAAGTCAGACTAGACCACATAACAATACATTGCACAGATTTGGTTCTATGCATACTGAATATTAGCAATTACCTAATCAATGAAACCTTGTCTCTCCTGGTAGAATCAGTTTCTTTTTTATTTTTTGATTAAAAAATTCCCAATGGTTGTTTACTTGGTAACGTGTCTACAAACTATGTTGATTTAGAGTTAAACGTCACGTTGAAAACGATATGCATCAATCTACGTAATTAACAATTTTAATTTCCCTTAGGTTAAATATTAACAAATGGTCCATTAATTTGAACTCACTTCTAGAAAACAAATTGATGGGAATTCGAATGCCTCTATGCTTCACTGATGCAGGAAGGAAAGTTGACAGGGGGAAGGGGTGGTGTAATAAAAATTATCTAGACGGTATCACTATGTACATGTACATGTTGGTATCACTATATACATGTACATGTTGGTATCACTATATACATGTACATGTTGGTATCACTATATGCATGTACATGTTGGTATCACTATATGCATGTACATGTTGGTATCACTATATGCATGTACATGTTGGTATCACTATATACATATACATGTTGGTATCACTATATACATGTGCATGGATTTATACTCTGAATTTCTGGGTTGTTTTGGGGGTTTTTTTTGACACGTTATCCGAGGACACCCTTTTCATCTATGTCTCCCGAGGAGGCTCTGTTTGTCGTCTATGTCCCCCGAGGAGGCCCTTTTTAAATCATGATTTCCCGAGGAGGTCCTGTTTGTCGTTCGTTTCCAAACGTGATCTCTATTTATCGTCTGCTTTTCCGAAGAGGCCCTGCTTATTGTCTGTTTCCCAGAAGAGGCCCTGTTTGTCGTCTGTTCCTCCAGAGAAGGCACTGTGTGTTGTCTGTTTCGCCCGAGGTTCCATGCCCTGTTTATTGTCTACAGATGTCCCCTGATCGGGGAAGCTCTGTTTGTCGTCGAAATCCCCCAGGAGACCCCGTTTGTCGCCTGTCTGATTCTAATCATGCCTGTTAGCTTGTCTTGTTTGTTTGCTTGCGTGATTACAAGAAATATTTTTTAAAAAGTTTTATGAACATTGTTGAGTGGGATACAAGCCTGGAGATAGGTGATTACGTATCCGGTTGGGGGGAGGGGTACTTATTTTTGTAAAATATCTATTTCTATTATGCCACCTTGAAAAAAGGTTCTATCAAAGGAGTAGATAATTCCGATTGAATTTTGGATCACAAGGTCAAAGGACAAGGGTAAAACTAGTCTGGGCACAGAAAGATATTGTCCGCTCAGTGTCTTGAGAACCCTTTCCTTGACAGACATCAAACTTGATACACTGGTACATACTAAGGAGTACATTACCAAAATTGATTTTGAGGTCACAGGGTCGAAGGTCATGGGTCTAATTACTCTGGACTTAAGAAAATATTGTCCACATATATCTTGCGAACACTTGAATGACAGCCATCAAACTTGGTACATTGGTACTCCATAACGAATGGATGACCCCCATTGGTTTTCAAGTCACAAGGTCATGTCTCAGATAATTGCTTATTTGGAAATGTCTGTTCAGTATTTTTATAGATCAAACTTAATATTTTGGTTGCCCTGACTAGTAGACAAACCATAAATTTCACTTTTATTACAGATATTCTAAATTTAAAGTTGATATTTTTTTTCAAAATTGCCGCAAGGGGAAGGGGGCATATATGTTTCTAAAACATTTCTTGTTTTTATTATTAATTTATTAAAACATTTTGTCTATTCATTCATTATTCATATATCTACACATTGATAATTTATATGGTGTGATTTATCTTTTATGGAACAAAACTAAGAGGTATAACATTTATTATGTTTTGATAAGATAAAAATTTAAGAATTAACTAGTTATCGGGATGACGTTCTATCAAGTGTATGTACATTTTAATCAGCGACGTGAACAAATGAATAATAAAGAGTATACATTTGTCGTTTGGCGATTTAAAAGTTCCCTTTTAATCCAATTATTATGAATGGGGCATTGAATTTGAATTTGTAGAGCACAGACACCTGAAGTATGGATACTACTACACCACCCACCCCTTTTCTGATTTTTTTTGGCGACAATTTCTCCGAAATGTGTGGATGCCCTGTCTATCTCATCCGACTTTCGATTTATTAATCGTTTCATGCTTTTTTGTAAGCTCAAAACCTGTATAAGAAAATCTCCAAAGCTTACAAAATAGCGTAAAACCATTGTACACATTTTGAAATTGGGATGAGATAGACAGATAGAAACATTTCGTAGAAATTATCGTTGAAAAAAAAAATCAGAATGTGGGAAGTGGGGGGGGGGGGGTGTTGGGTGTTAATATCCGTACTTCAGGTACCTGTGGTAGAGCACACCAAATAATCAGCAAAAGTAAATTCGTTATTTTAAAGTTTACTACCGTTTTTGTCATTCATTACAAATTATCGATGGATAGACTCACTTATATATGAAATAAAAAAGAAGTTAAATCAAATTTTTACCGTATGCAGCCAATCCAGTCCCGAGAACAACAACAACAACAACTGAAATCACGCTCTTCTTGTCCAAAAACACCATATTTTTTTGCGTTCATTTGCAAACTTTACCCGACAGTTGAATACACAGCTTTGATGAACACTGTAAATGTTGATTATATTAAGAAATGTAATCAAAGAAGCATGTCTGTGTACAATTTGATTGCCCAATTCTCAGTTTACTTAATTTATTCATTAAATCTACCGATGCAAATTACCTCCGGAAAATCCAATACCAAGCACACCGCTTCAGCTCGTAACGATTGGTCTGGCATTACTATCGTATGGTGTTTTGATCTTCGCGTTTAGGGCGAAGAAACGAAAATGCATGGGCGACGAAAGAACATGCAATGGCGACGGAGAAAAATTGTTTCTTGCACCTTCGTTTTCGCTCTCTAGATATAGTTTTCGCTACTTCGCTCTCTTAAGTTTTCGCGATTTCGCTCTCTCGGTAGTTTTCACTATTCGCTCTCTTATCTTTGCTTCTTCTATCTTTCTAGTCTTCGCAACATTCCAATATATCGCTCCTTCGCCCCTGTGCTTTTGCTTCTTTACAATTGGAAGTTGTCAGTATACATGGGTGAAACTAGAAACTAGATTATTACAGGCCGTGCAACAGCGCGGTCTGTTCTGATATGGGTTTTTAAAATGTACATGCGTTTCTGCAGGATTAACGTTTAATGTATTTTTTCACAATTAAGGTAATAGGGGCCTATAACTACTAAATCGGGAATTGAAGTTATTGTTCATATTAGCATTGCAGTTGTATAATATCTATATATAAATCAAGCGTATGCAATAGATAGTTTTCGATATACGATATTTTGGTGAAAGTTACTTCCCTTTGTCCGCCATTATTGGCGGTCGACTTCCCCAAACTTATTCTCTTAGACATTGGTGTCGCTGCGCTACTCTCCGCATTCACCCTGAAAATGTTTTTTGCCAAGATTCTTGGCAAAGTTTTAAACAATGAATCTATGGACATTTAAAATCCTTCATTGTTGTAATTATTAATAAAGACTATAAATGATAATTTAGTTGATGTAAATAATCTCTTGCCTACATTTCATCCACAAAGTTTTCTGGGAACTATTTCGCGGAGGAAAAATCAAAATGATCTCGTGAGTTCGAGCCCCGCTCGTGCCATGGCCGCGCCAAACCTAAGACGAAAAATAGGTAGTGATTGCTCCTTCGCCAAACGCTCGGCATTTAGAAGTGAGAATCACGGGTCTTTCGGATATGACCTTAAAAACGGAGGTCCCGTGTTACGGTAGGCGTTGGCACGTTAAAGAACCCTCACTGCTACGGCCCTGAGCGCTAAGCATAGGTCTAAATTTGTGGTACTTCACCTACAACTGGTGACGTCTCAATATGAGTGAAAAATTCTCGAAGGGACGTAAAACAAACAAACAAACGTGTTAGTCAAAATGGAGGGAACAGTGAACAGAGTGAACGAAGCGTTGAAGAAGTACGATGAGTCTATTAACATCAAGGATAAGCTTGTTTTAGTTTCCGCCCTTTTAGCTTATGGGTTCGAGTTTGTCTAGCAGAACACACAAAACAATCCACGGCTGTAACTTTTACTGGTGTCGCCATGCTTTCGCCAAGTTTTGATGCTTGTTTGTTTGTTTGTTATATATAATATTAATAATAACGCACTTATACAGAATACATAAAATCACTTTTACACGAAAGAACGCAGAGGAGTCTGGAACCGGGTTTTTGAGGCACCTCAATCCGGGACACTCTGAGGCACTGTGTTGAAATCATGAACGTGGTGTCTCTTTAATTCTAGCAAAGATTGAGCTATGAAGTTTTGGTAAAATCAATTTTCTTAAAGTTCGCTGATGAATGTAATGCAGTATAACCACAAGCAATCGTTTACTTTCGTTTATTGATTTATTTATTTTTTTCATAATTCAGTGAATTCAAATAGTGAGAAAATTTGGCAACACACCCGTTACCTGGACAACTGTATAATCAAATAACACAGTATTCTGAAACACAGTTAATCGTAATTCAAAGAATGAAACATGTACATGTAATTAAAAACTTTGAAAGATTTATTAGCTCTACCCTGCAGTAGTATGGTCACATACAAAGAGAGGTAAGTCTGATTTACTTCGATAAGAACGCCCTATCTTCAGGTATATACTAGATTATATGATATTACATAATATAAATATATTCTATAGACTATACTAATTTTCCCATTGAGAAATGGGAAGAATTATGTATCCTCCATAATTTGTAATAAACACAGCATGCAAGAAATGAGACAAGTTCTCAATCCAGCTGCACCAACTGCTCTCTCTCTCTCTCTCTCTCTCTCTCTCTCTCTCTCTCTCTCTCTCTCTCAGAAATCTTTTTAATCTAATATAAAACTTATGAGAGGAATTTAGGAATTTCTGGATTATAGAAATACGTATATATATATATATATATATGTGTGTGTGTGTGTGTGTGTGTGTGTGTGTGTGTGTGTGTGTGTGAATGTAAAATTATGAACACGTTTCATTTATTACATCCTTGCGAATGAACTTTTCTTTTATTTACTTGTACTACAAGGCATACTTATTTTATTTATTTTAGGTTTTAAGGACACTTTCTACAAACAACAAAAATTATGAAAATGAAAAGTGAATTTACGTTTTTACAGGTAAAATGAATATAATTTAATTAGAGTTATATAGGGAGGTGTAATATATTTCAACTTTCAAACATTATAGAAAATTTACAGTTTATGCCCCCCTTGTCCCAAAGAATTGGAATTTTAGCTATCAAGAAGAAATTGAAAGTTTTCAACTGTTAACACATTTAATTACCGACCATTTTGGCCACACCCTAATACCAAAACCCCTACCCTGGGATCATGAAATTTACAATTTTGGTAAAGGGCTATCTGCTCATTCTAAATATTCGCTTAGTTTTAATTTTGTATCAATAGCATTAAATATGCAACATACCAAAAATCTGAAAAGAATCGGAATGGTAATTGTTAAGAAGTTAAAAATGTTCAATTGTAACGCACTACGGAGACCAATTGTAATTATAAGTCACCTGAGTTTACTCAGGTGACCTAAAAATAATGATACATAGAAATGCATACTTTTAAGTATTTTTGCATCCACGTAATGTAGATCTAATTGTTTGTAAAATTCTGGTATTCATCGTAACACAATACATGATTTGATAGATTTTAGATCCGCCACAGTCTGATTAAGATTAGATCATCTATCCGCTCCGGTAATACAAGATCAGATTGAATCCGCCTTTTCCTCCTTAGTTGAGCTAAAAACAGAACGGAAAAACATACTTATCGGCGCATGCGTACCGGACTTGCCGCCATGTTTCATGGATCACAACATTGGAGGAAAAGAAATCTTTATGGACATTTTGGAAACAATGTTGTGTAGATAACATGTAAAAGAAATCTATTTGACTTTGGTTACTCAAAATCATTTATTTAAAATGGCTTGTTTGGCCAATTTGAAGCAAGACATTAAATTCTTAGAAAGTGTTTTCCCGAAAGACCATAAAGTTTTCCAGATTTTGTCAGCCTCGGTTGACGAGTTAACGTGTCGTTTTATCAGCAGAGATGGTCGGAAGTATGACGTCCATGCTAATATAATGGTAAGCTCAAATAAACAGGCAGTAATTTGGAATGTCTTTTCATTCATGTTCACCTTCTGTAAATGAACAATATTGCGCAAAATGTTAGGAGCACATTTCGTCACCATATCACGATGTTATCGCTGGATATCAAAACTTAGAAGGAAGTCGATTTCCCCATTTATTTATTATTATTCCTTTGTTTTTAAATAGTGCAATCTCAATAGTTGGCATGAAGCAGAATTTAGTTTTAAACGGTTAAGGCAGAGAAAGTATGTAGTGCTAATGTATTTATAATGGAATATTTTTCAAAAACCGTCAAATTTCGTCTTCTCCAAACATTCGGTATTCTTTTAAGTTTCTCTAGTTTATTTTTCCATTCATAACATAACAATTATCCTTATCATGTTAGAAATGTACACCCTATGATTTTATTTGACTTTTTTCTCCTTTTGTTTGTTTTTGTTTTGTTTTTGCAATTTGAACTCGATGAATAAATATTCATTTAAATGTATACATATCAATAAAGTTTCTGTCAATAAGCATTCTATTTTGTCTATGTTCAATTTTGCCATATGCCCATCACTATGAAAATCAAGAGCGATCCCCGTTTTTTTTTTTTTTAAACAGTTTTCTTTCAGAAAACATGAAAGTGCAGCTTGGGACAGACAATTTTTTTTTCTATCACTATGTGGTCTGGAAAAATAGTTTCTTCTAGCCTATGCATGATTTTTTGAGAAGAAAAGAATATATATATATAAAAAATAGGCATTTCATGCCAAAATACTGAAAATGTCAGTTTTATGCCATGTTTATCAGATAAGTTGCTTTAGGGTTTCTTGCACAGAATAAACTATATCCTATCAAGGCAAACTTCTGTTCCGCATTCTTCCTCTTCAGCACTTGCACATCAACTCACTGCCACCAGCAGCAGGACTAGTGAAAAGTATGCAATGACTATGCCCCCCCCCCCCCCAAATATATATGTCTGTTTCCTTTTACTCAACATACATGGACTCAAAGTTTCTGACCTGGAGTTTTTCTTAGCAAATTTTCGGGAGGGGAATCATTTCCAGATCAGGAAAAATCATTTCCGGATCAGAATTTGTTGTCATTCTGATCCAGGTAAACTTATAATTAATTGTGCAAACATGTATGCTGCAACTTCTCCCAGATAAGCTGGGACATTCATGATTGCACCTGCCAAGGGAAAGTAAGGCACATCAGTCTCCCATAAAAGCTTCTCATGTGAAATTGCATGTAGCCCTTGTAACTGTTCAATGTCAAATGTTTGGAAATCAGCTGTAACACCAAAGGTGTCATAATGTTAAGGGCGGAAACTGATTGCCACTTTTCAAGGACCCTGAATTGTGAAGTTCACATCTGGATGGGTTTCCTATAAACTATGACTTTACTGACTACTTCCACCTGGATGGCTGGCTTATATGATACCTTACTTGAGAAACTGTATTTCAATAAATACTCTATGCTACATCCTCCAGACTGCCAAAGTTGAAAGATATAGGTGGAAGTAAGCATCAAATACCTGAGGCAATATTGTTTGACTGATACTATAGCTTCCTCTGGGTCCACCAGAATGTACTCCCCCAAATCTGAAGGTAATTCTGAATCTGACTCATTTTCCACAACCTTTTCTGCTTCACTAGAGTTTTCTGTGGGAATAACATCCGGAAAAACTGTTTTTATGAACTTGACTGCAGCTTTCCAAAATATGCACCTCAAAAACAACAGGACAGATGGAGAGTTGATGGGTCACAAGGTGAAATGATGTGGCCCTGGAATCTGCAATAAGTTGTAAGCTTCAATATAAACTTTGTAATGCAAGGGATTCAGATTAGTATTTTCAGGAATCGGATCTGAATGATTTGCAAACAGAATCCTACAATGAAGTTTCTTGTCCATAAGCTGGGTAGACTAACCATGTCAAAGCTTGGACAGCACCTGTTTAACACAGTTCACTCCCTTAAAAATCACATCACATGTACATCAAGCATATATCAGGTTAGCAGAATGACCTCATGTATTTATGAATTACACAAAAGATGTACACTGTACAGTATTTACATACCAACTTATTGCAAAATGTTGAAATGCACATTGTCACACTAGTTGCAATTCCATTGTCATAATTATTAAAATCTGATCCTTAGTTTACTCTGCATTTAACAAGCATTTATACAACGTTTATAGTTTTAGTCACTGTATTACTTAATGAAAGTCAGTATATTTGGATCACACAAAATGTCTAAATAAAACACACTGTACAATTACACATAAAAACACACAGCAAGTTTAACCTACATTAATATCACTACAACAGTATACAGTTCTTGCAAAGCAAATATACAACACATTGTCAATCAAAATATCAGCCACAGTACATTTGTGTGATATAACACATAAATAATGAACAATATACAAGTTACATTTCGCAAGATTTTTGTTGCTGTAATAATAAACATTCTCATTGTTTTCACATTTACAAAATCTATATTATATTTTAAAAGAAATGGTGAATTAACACATACATTAATTTTAACAGTTACAAATCATAATGCTAGGACATAATATTATTTTTAATTGTTCTTTGGGAAAGTATGAAACACCAATTCCCTATACTATACAAGAAAATGGTGCTAATTCTGTACATGGCACATGCTTAGTAGTCAAGTTTTTAATAGTCGTGTTGTAGAACTGCTGGATGAGTTAAGTGTTCGGTAGAGCCCTGGAGGTCAACACACAACTCTTTCCTGGAAGTTTGTTCTTTCCTTCAAAACAACTTGGACCATACAGATGGGAATAGTTGCATAGCCAACTTCTGGTCTTGTTATCTTGGTGCTTTTGACCATATTCAGAGGGAACTGCTGGTCCATCAGACTCTGTTTTCCAGCTCTTCGAGACAAATGTTAAGGAGAAAGTGCAAATTTCAATCTGTTTCAGAAGTGGTTCTAGGAACAGTGACTTTCTAAGTCTTCAGTTGAGCTACATAATTTGTGTAACTTCTCCAGCAATTTTCAAGTGAGGACCTTCTTAATTTGTAGTGTTTGAATGAATATTGAAGATGTGCATGTGGCAAGGATTTTGATTTTCTTAAATTTTTGAAAAATTACATGTTTTTGAACTTAGTCAGTTTTAAGGAAATATTACATAGAGAGCACATGATTTGTCTGTCTAACAAGTGAGGACTTTCGTAGTATTTTCCACACAGAACCTTTGGTTAATTGATTTTTTTCCTGTCACAGTTTTTAAGCCAGGACATTTTATTCATGTGATCCAAAAGAAAATATGTCACAGTTTTGTTGATGGTTGATACTACCTAAGATCTACAACTCCTGACATATTGGTCATGTTTGCTAATCAGTGTCACAAAATAAACATCTTATAATTAAAACACCCTAAATAACCTTCTCACGGATGTATTATGTACCATTTATGGTACTTTTGTTGATTCACACTGACATTGTGCCATATTTTGTCTTGTTAATGTAATAACAATTTTAGTGCAGTGTTACTTTGTAATGTGTATTGAGAAATATCAGTCATGTTTACTCTCATTCCAATAGGAGACCTACCCCCAGTCTGCACCAATCTGGTTCAGTGAAGATGATGACACTGTTGTGAGCAATGTTATATCAAACCTGAGTGATGCCCCACCAGACAAAAACAATGTGAGTAACACATAAACTAGATTAGTTGAATTACATAATTTGTCTCAATTATTTATCACTACTATAACTTTTTTGTGGGAGGCTTCTAGGATTCAGGTTTTTTTTTAAGGTGTCTAGCTTGTTTGAGAGCCTTCTAGTGATCATGCAGGATTTTGTCGCTACACTGCCCTTCAGAAATGAAAGTATTGCCAGCTACTTTTGAAAGTTTCTTGCGATTCAAGGCTTTGAAACATTAGATTTAATTGAAATTTTAAAAGCAGAATAGCAATTCCGTTGTTGATGTCGTTGTTTGTATCATTGTCCAATAATTAATTAATGACTCTTTGGTAATAGAAGTTCATTATTTGTGGATGAATTTACAACAAAACAGATCAGTGAGTAGTCTGATCCCCTTTCCCACAGTTCCTTTCGCTAATGTAGAGAATGCGCAAACATGATATCATGTGAAGGGGGACCAGAATAATCAATGGGAAATTTCCCCGTGAAATATGTGGCTCATGAATATCATTAAAAGTTACAAAATAACCTGTTCAAATTTCATTTATATCCAACGTCTTGTAGTTTCGTCAAGAATCCTCATTTCGGATTAGCAGAACAGATAAATACTAAGTGGTGAAATGAATTATGCACAAAGTCACAGTTCAGTTGCCATTCATACAAAAACACTAAAACAAAGAGTATTTCCAGTTTGTTTTCGGTGATTCTGATTTCAATTAAACAAAACAAAAGAAGCATGTGTATTGCGAAGAAAATGAACAAATTATTTCAAGAAGAAACCCAGGATAGGTAGCATTCAGTGGGAGTTACATCTTGTTCAGATTTACAGTAACATTTTTTCATATTATTTTAAACTATTGAATTGTTAGATTTATTACTGAAAACAGGAAGTTAATACTGAAATTGTTACATAATAATAAAACAGTAGATATGACTTTTGTAAACTAATAGTCTCACTCTGAAGCAGTGATATTCTTTTCAGCATTTTAATCTGCATTTTGAAGTTACTGATTATAGCCTTTGTAAGGTAACTAGGCTTGAGGGGATACAATCCAGCAAGAGGAGGGTTGTTAGGATAAGCAACCTCAGTCTAAACTCTCCTCTTTATTTCTTTTCATATAAATAAACACATTTTGCTGACATTTTACATTGATTTTAATGCTGTATTTAAGTGCCTATAAACAAGAAAATGTCTACAGTGGGACTCAAATATTTCCCTCCTACTTTCTTGAATTTCGTCTGCTACCCTCTAAATTTATTGAGAACCTTGATGAGTATGATTGCATTCGATGCCTTTGATTTTTTAAAGTCCTGATATATAGGGCCTGGGCCTTTCCAGTTGGGAAAAAATAGTGACAGTTGCTTGAAATCGGGCAAAAACATTTTATAGGAAGAAGTAGGGGGGAAAAAACCAGTGCATTGAGGTATAATTAGACTTCTGGCTTTCATTTTGGTCAAATCTTACCTAAATGAAATAAGCAAAGGCCAAAAAAAAATTAGGTTTACTTAACAATATTGAAGCAAAAATTGTAATCTATGGACCCATGAAGGAGATAATGAATGATAAAGCTACCTTGCTTTGATTTGTTTTCGTTGTTTCGGAATTTGGGAAGAATAACTGCTTTTTAACATTGAGAAAAGGGCCTTATTTTCACCACCTACAGACCCTTAAAAAAACCCTAGAAGCTGAGTTCATTCCCCAGTTTTGTACATCATGTGACAAATGAATATATTCAAACCAACTTTACAAGCAAACAAAAAGTATGAACTTGGAATTTCTCTGATAAGGAAACCAGAGAAAAATTCAATATTACTCTATATCATGTCTTTTTCATTTTGGGAACAGCTTTAGACCCTCACTTGGTGTAAACTATTGATGGTTTTTCTGTTCCCAAGATCAAAGATCTGAAACATTCTGGGTTTGGTCTGTCATTTTATCTCTTTTTCTGCAACATTTTATCCAGAACATGAAATTGGGATCATTTGTCCCTATTTGAACTAACCATCTGTTTCATAAGTTCATCAGAAAGTTTCAAGCTTTGTGCTTATAAATATGGTATATTTATATCTTTAGATTCTTCATCAAGTGCGTATTCTAGTGACTGAGCTGTGCAAGTTGTTTGACATGTCAACATCTGATTCCATAAGTCAACTCGACAAATACCTTCGAGACAGAGTGAGTATAAATCAACTCATCAAATTCCTTCAAGACAGAGTAAATATAAGTGAACTTGATAAGTGCCTCTGAGACAGAGTCGGTAGATGTTTATTTGCTACATTCCTCCAAGACGGAACGAGTATACTGTAAAAGTGGGGTGGGTTTTTTTTACGCGTGGGGAAATTTTACACTAGTTACGTGGTAAGCTGAAATCCGCTTAAAATACCCCCACGTGTAAGGTCACAAAAAGATCAAAACTCTGAAGTCATTCTTAACACCTGTTGGGTGTTAATAACTATCACTTCATTGAACACACCTGAGTAAGTACATTGTCAACAATTATGAAATTGTATTACTTTGTTTCTTTTACATTCACAATGTTATGAAATAAAAATACATCATTTCAGAAAATTTCAAGTATTACAATTATCTTGCAAACTGTTCACATAAGAGTCATGGTGGGGAAATCAGTCTAGCTTTCCATTGCCTTGTGACACTTAATTATTCACTTTGCATAAAGTGGTTTGATAACAGATGTTTTCAAATCAATATGCAAAATCTGGGCTCTGTCTCCAATTTTGTTGTCACTAATTTCTTTCGCTATGTGTGAAAAGTACCAGTTTTGAAATTGTGCTTTAATATTTTCTTTGTATTTTTTGTTGATCATTTGATCAAGGGCTGGAGCTTATCAGTACAGCTGGGGGGCAAAAATATGACACTTATATGGTGTTTTTTAAACATGTTGAGGAGAGTCTCATTCGGTACGCCTGAAACACATCAAAAATAGCCAGAGCTTGTTGGATGACACGAGCAAGTTCCAGTCCCTCTCTTACAGCCTCAACATATGGAATGATGATCTTTTCAGCATATTGAATCATTGTTGTATCATTGCTCCAGTGGGATTCTGAATGGTTAATATTCCATGAATCGGAAAAAGTTTATTTTGGGGTGACATTGTTTGGTTTTACTGGCATATTGAAGTTGTGAGGGTAGAAGAATGCCGTATAGAGTCGAAGCTAGTAGAGCGGTTATTTGCCGCGTATCTCCTCTGTCTACCAACTTGTTTGGTGCCTCTTTCTTTCATTGTCCATTCACTTGCTGGAACCATGTAAACCTAACAAAAAGAGAAATGTAAAGTACAATTACATTTTTACATTATTTGAAAAAACAGTATGAAATGTAACGTCAATTATCTTTACAATCAAATAATATAGCTAGAAATTACCTGTTTGATCCCAGTTAATGACCAGCGAAGCTGGAATTCCATGTTCGGAAAAGTTCTTATTTATTCTATCCAAATACTGTTGTTTTATTGTGTCAAAATTGTCAGGAAGGTGCTTCATACCTTTAGTAGCCTTTCTTTTTTTTGAAGTTCATGTGCTCCATTATAGATCATGCCCATTCCTGAGTAAGGTTGATTGTATCTAATAGGGAGGGATCTTCACTTAGAATCACACCTCCGCCCACACTTTGTACAATGTTAGTGTTAATCACGCCCCCGGCTTCTTGCAAATCTGTGATATATTCACAAACGGTTTTATCCAGTTCATCACCAAGAAGTTTTGGTCACCCTCATTTCTTTGAAATAATTTCACTTCACGGTTCTGTAGAGAGCTTTTGCCTCAAAATATACTATTGACGAATGGTTCTTATTGAACTTTCATTTATTTTCAAGCCCATTTTTTCAGAACAATGTCTTGCAACTTTAGTGGGACCATTATCTATTGTGTACCTTGACATTTTTGCTTTTTATTCCAGAGTGTAATGCTGATATGATCCACTTTTCCTTTTTTTACCTGACTCTGGGGTTTTCTTATATTCTTTGTCAACTATTTCGTACAGATTTTCAACTAAGGTCTGTTTTTCAGGGATTAGATTGGGATTTTGGAGACAATGTTTGTCTTATTTACATGTAGTTGAAACTTTGAAATAATTCAAAATTGACATCTTGACAAATTGCAATGCTTAGATACTTTGAATTGAAAGCAGTAATTTGTCCCAGGTTTTATTCAGGTAACAATACTTGAGATCTTCTCAATATATACTCATAATTTATTCATGCATGAAAACTAACCACTTAACGTATAGACTATTCAAAGGGAAATAACTCGTTCAAGATGTCAGAAACTATTACCGCATAAATTATATGCGGTTGAACACGCGATCGTGTATTTAACACCCACGCGTAATGTTTTACTGTCAAAAACACATACTTAACCACCAGCCTAATTAAGCACTTTTACAGTAAGTTATTTAACAAGTTCCTCCTAGACAGGGTAAATGTACTTGTATCAAAGTCAACTCAATAAGTTTCTCAGAAGCAAAAGTAAGCAATACTTTTGACATTATATTGGCGGTATAAATAATAAGATTATAAAGCGGTAACACACTACTGCCAGTACGAATAATCAGAATATTAAGGCAAAAACAGTGCTGTCTGTTCTGTATCAATTACCATAATTTACTTGTAAATTTTTATGACCTAAAAGTGAAGATATGGAGGCATGTAGTTTTTCGTCTGTGTACAAAAAAATTTAAACTTGCCTTAACTTTGAATGGATGGTGATAGGGCTTCCATATTTCACATGTAATTTCTGTGTGACAAGACCTGTCATTTGGTACCAAAGATTTTGACCTTGTGACCTTCACTTTGGAGTTTGACTTACTTTTGAAATAAGTTAACCTAAGCCATAACTTTTGAATGGTCAGCGATAGGGTTTTCATATTCCTTTTCATGAGACTTTTTTTTTAAAGAATCCCTTTGGGTTAGATTAGGTCCTAAACTATGGCCCTGTGTCACAGCAGGTGTGACCAATAAAAATCCCTCCCTGCTCAAAGGCCATAAGCATCCAGAGTTGTCGACATTTTTAAATCACTGTCAGACATTTGGTCTGACAGAATTAAAGATTCTGTCAGACCAAACAGTTTCATCGGACCAAATACATGTACCTTGTATTGTATGAAAAATAAATAGGAAACTGCACCAAAATGCCTCCAAATAATGCATCTCCCATTTATATCCAGCCTAACACAGTCAATTTTCCAATCTTCTTGGAATTTGTGAACACTACTGGTGCGTTTGTAATTTTTCAAGTGGTCAATATTAAGCAATATTCTTTCTTATCAGATTATTTGTTAGTTTCTTTCAAGTTATATCAAATTAAGATGTCACCAGCTGTAGGTGAAATCAAATGTAGACCTATTATATATATGTTATACTCAGGACACATAGTAGTGTGGGTTCTTTTATGTGTCTATGTGTGCAATGGCACAGGAATTCCTGTTTTACAGTCATATCTGATAGGTCCATGGTTTGACACAATCATGGCACATGCAGAGCTCAAACTCGCAACCTTCCTGCTACGAAGCAAACTTTTCAACATTGAGCTGCTACAAACAGTCTTTTCTTATTGAATAGAGATTTAATCAGCCACTCTTCCATGTTGTTTGAATGACCTTCACCCAGGCATCCCGATCCCAAGCTCTAATATAATTGGATCATGTCCAGTGTTTTCAATAGGTCATTTGGACAGACATTTTCTAGCAAGTTATCGCTCCTGAGAATTTTTACCGGCCTTGCTGACAGGACCAACACCTTTCAACAACTCTGCGCACCAAACATAGGCCTAATTTTGCAGCCCTTCATCAGAAATGGTGACATTTTCATATGAGTGAAAGGTTCTTAAGCAGGACATTAATGAATATACACCAACAACCTTTTTTTTTTATTATTATTTGTTAGGTAACAAATTCATTACCTTGACCTTAGACTTTGACCTACTTTTGACAAATTTTAACCTAGGCCATAACTTTGAATGGTTTGTGATCAGGCTTTCATATTTTGCATGTGTATCCTTATTGTCAATATCTTTCATTTAGTACTAAAATGTTGGACCATGTAGAAACATGTAATGGAATAGACTTCAGATTTTGCTGAAAGTCAGTATCTATCTTAATATTATAATAGTTGCTAGTTTTTCAGAGAAATGGTACTTTTATAATTCTTGTTGTCTACACACATATATGCTATTGTTATAGAACTGTTGTTGTTCTCAGGGTCTGATAATGGAGGTGAATGCAGTTAGCTCTGATGAGGATGAGGATGAGGACCATTATGACATGGAGGAGGACATTTCAACGTATGTAGAGATAAACATAACGTCTACAATTTCCATGTACAAGAATTTGTCTCCCTTTATCATCAGAGTTACAATTTCCATCGTTTGTTCTTGTATAGATTAAAGAGTCTAAATGAATCCAAAATTATGGTTTCTTTAAAGCAACACATATTGGCTGTTTGCATGAAGACTGGTTGATAATTTTGATAACATTGATATTAAATATTATGTTTTGTTTTTTGCTTAATTACACCTCCAAGTGATGCATGATTTGTAAGGAAAGCAAATTATAAAATATCAAAATGATTTCTGGTGTAATCCAACAAAATTAAGTCAAAGTTTGGTATAATATGCATGTACCACTGAATTGCTTTCTTCAAACAAACAATCATGTGCATCTTAATGTTGATTTCATTAGCCCCATTTGCAATTAATCACATGTGTATTAAGATGTTAATATTGACACATATCTGACATTCTGTAGTGAATGTATGTGTATTATAAATTTGTTATATACAATGAAACTTTTGTAATCCAGGTGTTTTGCTATTCTAACTGTTGTGTAACTTTACACATTTTTTGGCACCAAACTTTGTGTTGTATTTTACAGGACTGTCTTATATTCCGGATATTGTCTAATGCCAAAATTTTATTATTATTTTTTTTTTTTTTTTTTGGTAAATAGGAGTTTCTCAATTTTTATTTTTTTTTTAAATACATATGTTAATGACTTTATATTGAGTATGATTGTATCGGTGTGTATATCTTTATCAGGGTCTTATTTAAATTTGATGGAAGTGAATTGATAATAAAATATTTACATTTCATAGAAGTGAACAGAAGATGAAAGATGTGGAGGGAATTGAATCGGAACAGGTCATGGTGCTAGAAAGGTTAAAACAGAACCAGAGACAGGATTATCTCAAGGTAGGTCAAAGGTTAGAATTGATGGAAAATTGTTTCAAGGTCAGATAATACAGGACCACTTGGAGGTATATTCAGCATATGGTAAAACTGAGCAAGAGGCTGACACTATCTGTAGATGGATATATTAAAAATCACTAGGTAGGGAATAAAAAGAGTAGCAGGAGTTGTCTCAAGATAGGATTAAAGAAACCTAGAATGACGGGGATTATCTCTAGGGAGGATAAAATAACTCAGAATGACAGGGACTCTCTTTAGGTAGGATGATCAGGAACAGAATTTTTAAAATATCTGCAATATGTTTTTATGAAACACTATTCCCTGAGAGTGGTTAACTTGATTTACACCTTTGTTAGTCATGATAAAGAAAGACATAGATAAAGAGACCAAAAGCTATAATTCTTCAAAAGTAATTATATGTATCTTGTATAATTCAAAATGTATGGCTTAAGGTTAGGTTGTGGACAGAACAGAAACTATAATTCCCTCTCCTCCTCTTCCTCCTACCTACCCCCCCCCCCCCCCCCCCCCCACACACACACACATACCCTCCCATGATCTGAGATCTTGGGGACATCATAATACTAGAACCAAATGGACACTCAGTATCAATAATAGGTCATAGATAAGTAAGGACAAGCTCAAGAAAGGTTGAATACAAAAAGATGTAAATTGTGTAGAGAAGGGACTATTTCAAAGATGACTGTAAATTGTGGTCAACACTGGAAAACGAACTCTTCTAATAAAGGAACATGAAGTATTGGAAGAAATCAAATAGCAGATGACAGTGACATGAATAGTTTTAACAGTAAACGTGATAAAGTGAGAACATTTTCAATGCATTGCTGTGGTGATTTTTTGTAATGAAAGAAATGATAAGAATCTGCTATTAAGAAGAACTGCTGGCATAAGTGTTACTTTGCTTTTAGTTTCGCGATTATTTTGTAGGGTTCTGTGACAGGTTCAGTCCAGGCCACGGATCGCTTAATGAAGGAGCTGAGAGATGTCTACAGGTCAGACAGTTATAAAATGGGTAAGTTCACAACCACAGGTCAGACATTTATGAAAGGGTTAGTTTTCACACAATTATGTCAGACAGTTGTAAAATGGGTTAGTTTTTACACAGCTACATGTCAGACAATATTGACTTTGGCAAGATCTTACACATTCAGTCTACTTTTATTGAAGGAAATTACTACCCAAGAAACATAAATAAGAAGTTTTTAATATTTAAAAATATTTACATTTGCCAATGTTTTGCCTTATAAGACACTTCTAACAAAATTGACATTCAATTTTCCATAACATGAAGGCAGTCTCGTGATCAGTCTTTTTTTCTTGCATATGAATACAATCACCTTTGGGTGTTATAGGATTTGATCATGTGACCAACTTCATGTCATATCCCAATAACACTCAAAATATGATATCTTATTTCTTAAATGCATGTATATGTACAAACATATGTATATTATGTACAGACCTTGGCAAAAGTATTTGCACAATGATGGCCGATGCAAATATAAGTCTGAAAATTGATATTTTTCTTTCCGAACTTTTGTTGTGTTGCACTTTTTCAGTGTGTACTGTTGAAATTCAGGTAAGTCATAGTCACAACCTATGACATTTAATTTTTTTCATCTGCTAATCAATTGTAAACAAAGATATTTAGAGATTTAACGATGGGTCGCAAATTGTCTGAACTGAGCACTGGTTGTAAAGAAAACATCATCACATCAGTCCAAAAGGGTGCAAGTTATGAAGAAATTGGTAGAATATTGAATATTCCAAAGTGAACAGTTGTCAGTGTGGGGCAAAAATTTAGAAGGCAAGGAGACACAGAAAATACAAAGGTGATCGTCAGAGGTCCAGTGATGTTAGAAGTGCAATGAAGCTAATGCAACAGTTACGAGTCAATTGCAAGTTGGTTTTATCTGATTTAATGAAAATAATCATGTGCGTGTGTCTGGCATTGTGTGGGGCAAAATGGTTACAAAAGATACATTAGTAAGAAAAGAATTCAGGTCTGAAGTGAGAACAGAGTTAAGTGGGTAAGATGGTGCAAGGAGAAAAGAACACAGTTGGTAAACAGGGTTATTTTTTTGATGAAAGCTAGATAGTGGTTGGAACTGATTGTCAAGTATATATTTGGTATGAAAGTGACAAAGGTTGGCTGCCTGAATATATTTCTCCTGGAATAAACAAGAAATCTGTCATGATTTGGGGCTGCATGACTTTATATGGCATTGACACAATTTGCAGAGTGAATGGTAACATCAATGCTCAAAAATACATCAATATTTAAATAATTTATAGCCAATTGATGCAAGACATTTTACTAGTGGTGATTATTTGTTTGTGGATGACAATGCCCATGTCTATTGGTCTCAACTCACAAAAAATGATAAGAATACTAACCAGATACCCACGTTGGATTGGTCAGTTCAGTCCCCATCCAAATTGTATGGCTGACCATTAAAAGAAAATTGCAACCTTGTACACAATACTAGATACTGTGAATCAGCTCGATGACAATATTTTTGACATTTGGACTGCATTTACCATACAAACTTTATACACGTCAGTACTGGATAGAGTTATGTGAGTACAGAGGGCCAGAGGCTATATTGCTATATTAATATTAAGGTAAGAACATTTTTGCATTGTATTTCCAAAATATGAGAGAAACATTTTCTTCAATAATTTACCTTCACTTTGTTCCATCCACGTGTATTTGTTTCCAATTCTATGCGTGATAATTCCATTTCAAATTCGTTAGCCGAAGTCAGTTGAAATTACATTGGCCATTATCGTCAAATACTTCTGTCCAAGGTCTGTATATATTAAGAAGAAAAAGGTCTGGTAATAAAGTAATGAACACTATAAAGCCATAATGGGGATATATTGTGTGTGCACCGTTATTCTATATTTGTAAGGTTTTTAATTTCATAAATCATTTGAAATATTGGTTAATTTTGGTACACAAAAACATTAACATAAAATCATAAAGTTTCTGTTTTGAAATACTTTAGTACTCTATATTTTTAGTTTCCACATTATATGTAATCATTCTATTTCTTTTTTTTCAGGTATATATTCAGTTGATCTAGTCAATGACAGTTTATATGAGTGGAGTGTAAAGTTAAAAAAGTAAGAGGTTTTTTTTTCCCTTTGTACACCCCTGCGTACATGTTATCACACCTTAGTAGCAAATAAATGGTATGGTCAGGTAAATTCACACCTCAGAACTAGCGTCATATAGTATCAGTAATTCAATATCACATTTAGGGTCTAGGGTATGAAAAGTAACATATTCTCCCTATTGTTTAAAAGTAAGGAAAATCTCATTAGGAAACCATCAATTAAGGATAAATTCATTTGACTTAAATATTCTGAGATTAAAGTGACTTTTTGATGAAAGTATTTGTTGGTTAAGCTAGAAAAACAATTGAATACATATTTAAATTTGCAGTTGAACTTTTCATCAATTACTTTGATAATGTTAATTAAGAGACTTGAAGCATTGTCTTTGTTCTCATTGTATGTCATACTTTTCAGGGTTGATTCTGACAGTTCCCTCCATCAAGACCTCCTACAATTTAAAAAAGAACATGGCAAGGACCACATCCTCCTTAACTTCACATTCAAGGTCAGTGTACAAAGTGATACTCAAGTGATTTTAAGGCCCATGTAGACACTGACATTTGGTACCAAGTCTGTATTGAATCAGCAAAATTTTACTAGTACCCTATAAATGAAAACAATCTTCAAAAAGCACAGATTGCTTGTCAAAAATGTACAAGTCATTGGATCTGGATGCTTTGTCTAGAGAGGTAGCACTAATTAAGAAAATTGTATATATGTACTTTCAAACCCTCTTATCTCAAACTTGAAGGGACTAAGAAAAAAACTTTGAGATACAGTGTATCCAAGGGTTCAAGATATTGAGGATAAATGCACAAAGAAAGTATGGTTGGGACTTCCAACTCACTTTGACCTATCCATGGTATTTGAGATATCAATGTTCGAGATACCAAAGTTCAACTGTATCATTAATTAGAAGTGCTACTGAAGATTTTCCAAAGCATTAATGTATAGAATAATAAAGAAATGAATTTATAATTGTACATGTATGCAAGATATCGCATTTCTAACTGAAATTTTCACTTGCCTGATTCGTCAAGTATGTTGAGGGTTTCACTTGCCAGGATCGAGATATCGCTTTCTTTGGGCAATGGTTTATGTTGATCCTCAATATTTTGTAATAGGCTTTTATCTGAAAGAAAACATTATTCCAATTTCAGCACTCAGGAGTACTGCATTGTACTTGTGATTATTTTTCCATTCACTTTAATGAAAAGAAATATATTATGCTATATAGAATATGTAATTACCATATTTTAATCTTGATCAGTGATAAATGACTACAAATGTGGTATCATATTTTGCTGTTTTGCACAACATGCATCTGTCTTATAGTATGATAAATGCAGGTCAGTTGGACAGGCAGGCATTTTCATATAGGGTACCTATTTTGTGTAATCACCTCCTCACTCACCAATAGCTTATATTCCTCAAACGTTACACAGTTGTTATGGACACATTGAAGATAATTCATGTGACTTTTTGAAAGTGCTTGGGCATTTTTTGAAAAATTTACATATAGTCATTTTTTCAGAATCTATTGAATAAACAGTACCTACTTTGAGTAATCAGCTCCTCTGACACCTTTAGATTGACAGTCTACAAACTTTGTACAGTGCTTAGACATTTTTCAAAAAAATTATGTGATGTTGAACTTCGTCATTTTTTTCAGCATCTTCTAAATAGTCAGTACCTACTTTGTGTAAACAACTCCTCTTACAGCTTTGACTTGGCATTCTTCAGACCTTGTGCAGTTATTATAGACATAAGGCTGTCACGTGTACACGTGTAACCGGTAACGTTTCGTGTTTGGGCTGTAAACGTTTACAAAATCTCTAAACGTGTAAACGATGTCTTATATATGTGGCACAAATCTTGCAGGGTTCAAATTACAATCTAAATTATTTGAATAATTATTTCAAGTGAATAAACTTATTAAACAAATTGCGAGGGGAAGTAATAAATTTATAAAAGTTTGACTATAGTCTATAGGAACGGTGAACATTTTTTTTCCCGTCATATTTAAATAGTAAACTGAAAGGGTCTCAGAATCTCTTACTATATGTTTCTGGCTTGTATTGCATTACTGTGCTGCTCTTTGATCATCTTGCAAAATGTGCTTTATTGTTTTTAATAAACATTTATTAACGGTTTTGCCGGCAATTATAGCCCCCCCCCCCCCCTTCCAGAAAATTCCTAATAAGATATCTAAATGTATGGATACAAATCTGGAAAAACATTCAAATTTAAAATCTGTATGAATATTTACGTGTCACTTGCATGGCATCTTTGTTTGGCATGTGTCTTTTTTTTTTCATTGAAGAAAGTTGCTGAATGAAATTAAGTGAATGGATGAGATTCAATACGTCATAAAATTGGCGATTGCTTTCAAACATGTATTCTTAAACTTTATTTGCATTATCATCTGTCGCAAGACTCGCAACTCTCAAAATTAGAATGGCCGAAAAACAGAAACGTTCTGGTGTATGGAATTATTTTACAGAGTTGGAAGTAGCGGGAAAGAAAAAAGTGAAATGCAATTTATGTGCTACGGAACTTACTTATGCCGGAGGGAGTACAGGGACAATGACCAATCACATCAAGTTCAAACACAAGTCTACAAGTATTGATGCATCTGATAAAAGTCACAAGCCGGGGTCTTCCGCAACATTGACGCAAACAGCAATTACAGCTTATAGAACGCCGGTATTTTCAAGAGAAAAATATCAAAAGTGTACCCAGAAATTAGCACTGATGTGCGCACATGATTTACGACCACTAAGTATTGTTAGTGGCGAGGGATTCAAAGATTTTTGTAATGAACTCAACCCGCATTATGAAATCCCTGTAAAAGCAACTATTTCAAACTACGTATCTTTACTATATGACGAGGAGGTACAGAAACTGAAAGAAAATTTTAAAAACGTGTCTGCCGTAGCGCTGACATCAGATCACTGGACAAGCCTTGCCACTGAGGCATACATTACAGAAACTGCCCATTTTATTGATGATGACTGGAACTTTCAAAATACAGTTTTGGCCACCAGAAAAGTCACCGACAGACATACCGGTGAGAACACAGCTAACGAAATAAAAGCAATAACACAGGAATTTGGCATTACTGACGAGAAAGTTATAGGAATCGTTACTGATAACGCGTCCAACATGGTCTCGTGTGTTGAGCACCTGAAATGGAAACACATTCGTTGTTTTGCGCACACTTTACAACTTTCGATTAGAGGTGCGTTTTTGATTCTGTAAATTCTGTTTCGTGAACAATAGGGGCGGCAAAAAAATTAGTTGCACACTTCAGAAAATCAGTGCTAGCTACAAATGAACTACATACAAGACAAAAACAGATGAATCTACCTGAAAAAGGTTCAATATGGAGAAACCAGAAATGTGTCCGAGTATTCCAATGCTCTGCACATTCTTGGATCCGCGTTACTGCTCGCTTCCGTTCCTCAATGACGAGCAACGCAATGTTGTTCGAGATACGATAAATAAAATCTTAAAACAAAAAGACGATGGACAGAAAATTGATGCATGTAGTGTTAATAACGAAAACAAAACACAAGAAGCAGACATCAAGGAAGGCGAGAATGAGCCTGAATGCAAGAGAAGTAAACTTTCTCAGGATGATATATCCTTCCTGTTAGGATCATATTTTGACACCGGAGATTGCAAAATATTACCCCTTCCACTTCAGATGAAGAGATCGAATTATATCTATCTGAAAAAAGTGCGCCGACAAATACCAACCCATGCACTTGGTGGAAAACCAGTCGTATTAATTTTCCAAAATTAGCAAGTCTCGCAAAGGATTTGCTATGCACACCTGGAACGTCCGTTGCCTCTGAGCGCGTCTTTTCCACAGCGGGTGGAACTGTTACAAAACTGCGCTCCTCCCTTGATGCTGAGAACGTGGACAAACTGATCTTTTTGAACAAAAGATTAAAACATAAAGTGAATTGCACTGCTCCGGCTGCACGTGAAGTCCATGTTAAAACCGAACTGACGGAAGAAGCCGCGGCACCAGCTCTGCCCTCTCTAGACAATCTAATGTGAAATCACTGAAATGAAAATTTGAAAAATGAAGTTTATTGTGAATTTGTGATCTGTATTGTGCAAATGTTGTACAGTGTGAATAAAATTGAATTCAATTTAAATGCTATCCGGATATTTATGTTCGTGTATTTTATTCTGTCTTATATTTATACTCCGGAACGTCCGGTGACAAACTCTGCATCGTCCATAGAACGATGAAAACTGAAACACAAACATAATGGTCATTAATGGGTCTTAAAATTCTGTGCGTATTTTATTTTATTAAATTATACAACACTTCGTTTAAACGGTAACGTTTCGTTTACCATGCTTCGTTTAAACGTTTACAAAATTTTGTAAACGTGACAGCCTTATATAGACATATTGAAGATGTGCAAGTAACTTCTTGAATTTGCTCAGACTTTTTAGAAGAAAAATGGAAATAGTTGAACTTTGTCATTTTCTTTGATTACTGTGGATAGATGGGACCTACTTTGAGTATTGAACACCTCTTACAGGTTTCCCAATAGACATTCCTCAAAATTCAACATGGTAGCAAACGAGTGATACTACTGTCTCCAACATTGATAACATATTTTAAAGCAACCCAGCCATTTCTATTCTTGAATCAACTTTCAAGGATTTAAGAATTGAAAATTATTCAGTAAGAGATTTTTCATCAATTATTGTTTCCTCATAAACTATTACTTAATCAATGTAATAGTGAAAGGTTTCACAAAGTTATTAATAAATTTCACAGTGAATGTGAATGTTATAACAAATGTTTTGTAAAATGCAAATAACTCAAAACAACAATAACATATTAATGCAAAATTTAACAATAGTTAACTCTTAACAGTCTATTGAAGCTAGCTCATAATGACTCAGAATTGATTTTGTTAAAATTAGTCTCCTTTTGTAAAAATGTTAAATCAAAATTCCATGAAATATCCTTCATTATTCAAGGATTACTTTAAGACTAATAAGGTCTGTTTTTGAATTTAAAGATATGCCAAATAGCACTTTAAAATTAGCACAAAGAATGTTCATGAAGATGCTAATTTCTATGTGTATGAACCCTGAACTTTGTCATACTGTGTAGAATTTGTGATTGTGCCATGATACACGTGTATTGGTCATTGTGTCACTGTATTTGCACTCTTGATTTCAGGACAATTTCCCCTTTGAGCCACCATTTGTACGGGTTGTCAATCCAGTTCTCAATGGGGGATATGTCCTTCATGGTGGGGCCATATGTATGGAACTACTAACTCGCCAAGTAAGTAGACAAGTGGTAGAGAGAGTCCCAATATAGCCCAGCAACATAATTTTCCATAGAATTTAAACACCAAAGACAATGCATGAACACTCATGCACACCCGAATTTGATGACTGAATTTCTGTTTACACCCTTCAATAGGCATTTGAATCATAAACCCACAAGTAAAATTTCACTTCATTTTAACTTTTAATTCAAAGGTTATGAATATTTTAGTACCCAAATATGAAACACAACTAATGCATGTGTATATACGTGCACTTGAGTAATACACCACATTGATGTTGATGTCATTCGATAGGCATTCGATAGATATACTTACAATATAAATTTGATGTTGTTTGCAACATTTATAAGAAAGTTATGGCGATTTGAATATTAGCCAATCAGAAATTAGCGCACATGCAGGGAAGTGATTTTGCTACTACCATTGAGTAGGGCGTCCCAATACATATCTGCAAAATCAATCTCAAAAGCATTCATTCAAATCTAAAAATGTTATGGAAGGATACTTGAATTTAGATGTCAAAAATGAAATTGCACACGCACTCATGCGCATGCGAATTTGACGATGGAATTTGTAAAATCTCATCTCAATTTAACTTTTAATTCGAAAGTTATGGCCATTTTAGTACCCCCAAAATGACGGAAAATCAATGCATGTACATATATCTGCACATGAGTAATATTCAACATTGATCTTAATGCCATTTGATAGGCATTTGACAGATATACTTCAGTATAAATTTGATAATCAACCAATCACAATTTAGTGCATGTGAGCTAAAGTCATTTGACTATATATTTGCGTTCAGAATACCAACCTACATTCACAATCCAAGTTTCTAAAGATTTTAACAAAAAAGACAAAAGTTATGGTCATTGAAAGAATTGAAAATTCAAAAGACGATGCACGTGCATGCGCATGCACGTTTGCAAATTTTATATCATCAGTTTGTAGATATTAGGAATATCTACCTTTTTTGTGAATATTGTCTTATTACGATTAATAATGAGAGACATATACATTTTTGTATTATCCAATCAAAATGAAGCACACGTGCATGCACATGCAGAATCGTAATTTTGACCATAGAAATCGATAAAGGGGATCAAGATATACATAAGCTATAATTATCAATCGATATCATTGAAAAACATGTGCATGCACATGCAGGCATTTTCAGACAAAATGACATTTGTTCCGCACATCTATATATGGTATACCATCGTCCTATATTGGTTTCATATTGATCCCATGAGTAGTTTCTGAGAACACTCGTGGACAAAAAAGTCCCAAGAAAAAAGAAACAATAATAATAAGAAGAAAGCAATATGTTCCAAACCTTCATTGGGGAACACAATAAATGTAATGTAGTTTACATAATATTATTTAGTTTAAAATTGTACGGTTATAAATAGTTGTCATTGCAAAGTAAGAATGTATGTATTAAGCATGTTACATATTTATGAGGGGAGAGGTTCACCCCCCCCCCTTTTTTTTTTTCTAACAACAACCATTTATTGATCCTTATTATTTGATTTAAGGAAGTATATATTATACCATATTAGTGGTCTCTCCCCACCTTTACTGATTGGAACTTTTCAGTAGAAAAAGATACTGCTAAAATTGATATAGTGTTGAAATTTAAGAAAATTAGGCTTGGCAAAGTAAACATCTTGTATTGTAACACTCCACTCTAGTTTTTGTGAAATCAGTTGTAGGTTAAGTGAACACTTTTTCAAGAAAGAAAACACATATATTATTTAAAGAAATAGTGTTTTCATACAAATCTTTTGGTGAAAAGTTGCATAAACTTTCTCTTTACATAAGTATGAAATAAGAATTAATAATTTACTGCAGATATATTTAGAAAATTAGATTTTCTTATTTTTATCAAGGGTGGATAACTCTTGCAAAATGTTTCAAGCAAAAATATCGGCTCCCAATCATTTATCAGTCATGTGAATTAGGTCCATTTCACTTTCATTGTTATTTAACAATAAACATTTATCTTGAGTTAAATCATTCAAAATTGTTCAGTCTGCTTTCAATTGTACTTTCAATACCTTTTAGAAGAGATGTATGTGTATTTTAGGGATGGAGCAGTGCCTATGGAATGGAGTCTGTGATTTTACAGATCAGTGCCACACTGGTCAAAGGCAAGGCTAGGATCCAATTCAGCGCCTCAAAAGTGAGTCACACTCTTTTAATGTTGGCTAACTTTTTGGGCCAATTTGTTTGACTTGACAGGGAAAATATCCACTCCTGTTTAACCTGACAGAGAAAATGTCCATTCTGACCCAATAAGGAAAATATGCATTCCTATCTTACCCATCAGGGAAAAATATCCATTCCTGTTTGAACTGACAGGGAAGATATCCATTCCTGTTTGACCTGACAGGGAAAATATCCATTCCTGTTTGACCAGACAGGGGGAATATTCATTCCTGTTTGACCATACAAGGAAAATATCCATGTTACATGGTAATCTGAACCAACAGAAAATAGGTCAATTTGATTCAAATTCTTTCAATTATAAACTATTATTGAATTGATAACAAATTTTGTGATTTATCTTGAAAATTGGTTGCATATTACACTGGTGAGATACTTCTAAATTTCATTTTTGTTATTTGCATAACTTGGGATAAGCAAGGATTCTCTCTCTCTCTCTCTCTCTCTCTCTCTCTCTCTCTCTCTCTCTCTCTCTCTCTCTCTCTCTCTCTCTCTTTTTCTGTGGAAAGTCACCACTTATTGAATATCCAATAGATGCAGCATCAGAATATCCATGTGAAATTTGTAATTAATTCTGGTTGAATTATTTATGGCAGAGTTATGCCACTTAGAACTAGAAAGTTTAAAACAGTTCATATTTCTGAGCATTATCTGTCATATATGGACATTTTTGAATTGAAATGCAGTATATACATAGATGACAAGAGTACAAAGTTCAAATCTGTATTTTGGTGAGGTAAAAAAAAGGGGGGGGGGGCATATTTATACCACTTAGACTTAAAAAAAACTTTAAATAAATTCTGTCATTATCTCAGTCATACATGGGAATTTTGAATTGAAATTAAAATAGGACTTAAAAAATATCCAACAATTCAGTTTCCTCTCATCATCTCTGTCTTATATACACGTTTTAGGAATATCATGAGAAAGTGCAGGTCAAATACTTAAATGGGTCCAGTCAAGATAACTATAACTTTTAGTAGGCCCTTAGGTGTGTGTGTGTGGGGGGGGGGGGGGGGGGGGGAGGAGGCATTTGTGTTGCTCCTACACATGTAGTTTAAATATGTTACTAAAATTTTATGAATGATATGTTTTGTTGGAGATTCATTGATTTTTAATTGATTTCAGAATCAGTATAGCTTAGCACGAGCCCAACAGTCTTTCAAATCTTTGGTGCATATACATGAGAAGAATGGTAAGTGTTTGGATCATTTGATATGTTGTACATATATATCAATATATGAAGTTCTGTAGAATATTAAGGGTCTGGAAATATCAAGTATGCTGTATCTTTCCGATGGCCAGAGATGTTGAAGAATGCTCCGTTGAAGGGGGTTGGTAGAAAAAAAACTGTTCCTTGAGAAGTATGAACCACTGTATCAATACACACTCTGCATCAAGGAAAAGCATGTTCAGTACCCTTCAGAATGAGCATTGGAATCAGTCCTCTAGTGTCCAAAGGCCATGGTGCAGGGGTCACTTCAACAAAAAGTTTCCACGAAAGACCTTTTCTTTTTATTTAGCATGTCAATTTTTTTCCCATCTGCCTTTCCCTTTCTTTTGTCACTTTCTTTTTAGTTTTCTGTTTCTTTTGACACTTGGGTTGTGTGCATGCCTATTAAGTGGAACCTCTACCAGTCCAGTTTTGGAGGTATTAAATCCAGAAAAAAAGCTTTCACGAAATTCCTCTGCTTGTTGCATATTTAAGGATCTATAAAATTAGACAGAAGAAAACTTAATTTTAACAAATGATAGGATGCAACTTCCCCTTCCAAACTATACTAAATATTTTACAGTATCCTCCTTTGGGGTCCAGTGCAGGAGGTTACAATCTCTGTTTTTGGCCATTAGACATTTTTATGCAATGGCTTTGGAAAGGATATATCAATGTATAAATTGTCTAGAGCATTAAGTATGCTGTAAATTAATGTATAAAGTTATGTAGAATGTTAAGTGTCTAGAACATTTAAAGTATATATCAATGTAGAAAGTTCTGTGTAGAACAAATCCTATCATTAATGCTATATATACTAAATTGAAACTAAATGGATATTTAAAAGGAGCAGGTAGCCCTTACTAAAATTGCAGATTTCAGGATCCTAGGGTAATGGGTTTTGGTATTTGGTTGGGGGTCAAAATGGTTATTGTGATGAAATGTGTGTGTTAATGCTGATACCATATAAAAACTGAATGTATATTTAGGAAAAGCAAAAAAGAATGTACCAAATTTATGAATTTCACAACCCCAGGGTTCTGACTGTAGGGTGGGTTCAAAATAGTCATAGTGTTAATATAGCATGTATTACATAATGCAAATATTTCATCAGTATGGGCACTTTGGGGGGCATTTGTGTTTTTAGGTCATATGAATAAACTCCTGATCTAAGGGGTAGGGGCTTTGGTATCAGGGTGGGGCTAAAATAGTCAAGTCTAATTAAATGTGTTAACAATTGAACATTTTGATAACTACTATTCCAATTCTTTTCAAATTTGATATGAGCATCTTTTGTACAAGGGAGGCATAAATTGTAAATTTCAGGACTCCTGCACCCCTGAGCCTTAGGGGTGGGGAGAAACTGCCAACAAATTTTTAATTTTCAAAAATCTTTTCTACAATTAAAACTGCTCGTATATATGTATAGTGATGTAGAGCAACATCTTCTTTAAAGCTACTAGTGCTAAATTGAAACTAAATATATATTTAGAAGGAGTAGGTAGCCCTTTACCAAAATTGTAAATTTCATGATCCTAGGTGTTAAGGGTTTGGTTCCAGGGTGGAGCCAAAATTATTATAGTGATTATTGCCGTAATTGTGTGAAAGACTTCTTTCAGTTTGCTGATACAGTATTAAAAATAAATGCATATTTAAGAAAAGCAGAAAGGATTACCATAATTGTGAATTTCACACCTCCAAGGTTTTGACTCTAGGATGGGTCCAAATTATATCATTTAATGTTAAATGTATAATATTATGTGAAACCTTTCATTGATATAGGCTCTTTTGAGTACATTTAAGTTTTAAGAACATGTCTTGTTTTATACTGTTGATGAATATTAGAATTTAGCTTAGATATTCATATATTCAGAACAGGATTTTTTTTTTTTTCATAGACCTTGGGACTAGTATACTCAAAGGCCTGTGGGCCTCTTGCTTTATTTGGTATAAGTAAAGTTAACTTGGGAGTTGGTGAATGTAAAGTCTGAAGGGAACATATTAATGATACCATCAGTTTAGAGCATAACAGTACCTCAGAAAACCACAGTGTGATGATACAAATAACTGTAAAATCAGTAGTATTACAGGGTTAAAAGTAACCTGCCTGGCTACCCAAGACGGTTTATTTCTCGGGCAGGCAGGAAAAAAATATCATTTGATTACCAGCAAGTGTACAGGAACAAATGACTGCCTGCACAAATAAACTTTGTTACCAGAATTATTCATTTAAATTGATAAATATTACAAAAGGCAATTTGAATAAGACGGCCATCCCTGTGACTGTCTCATAATTTCACAGAGTTTGAAGCCCTGACTCTCAGGAATCTCTTTTTAGGTTGGTTTACACCCCCAAAGGAAGATGGATAACCCAGTGCAGACCCCATACATCTTGTAAACATCATCTTCATCCACTTTTCTTTCTGTTCATATCTGGAATACTGGGAGATGTAAAATCTAGGCTGTCATTAGTGTCAACCAGCATGGAGATCCTGTGTAAATGCGAGGTGCTCATCCGTTTGTACAACTGGGTCATCATATATACTGTGCAGTTGGTGTTCCATGTGAATCAGTTATCTTGTATGGGAGAAAAGTGCAGCAAACAGGAATTGCTGCATTGTGGGAAGAAACCTAGAATGACTACAAGTTTTGTTTTTATTGTCTTCAAGATATGCAAGTTTTATGACATGTTTTTGTGTTGAGCTTCAGTATCAACAGTCAAACATCTTACACTATTGTATGAGAATTCTGGTGGTTTCACAAATGAATGTAATTATTATCGTTAAAAGTCATCAACGCATATAATAGAGAACGAATGAATTGCTTCTGTGTGTTGGTTCTGTATGCAATTAACCAACTCTATTAAATAAATAATAGATAAAATTATTCTTTCTTTATATTAGTACTATTGTATGAAAGAGGATCTTGGTATTATTGCAAGAATATGGCATACAATTGTCAATCTTTAATCTGCCTTAGAAGCTTCAATAGTCAAGAAGGATAACTCAGTATTTAACAAAGTGGGGTAACCCAAATGGATATTTAGTAATTGAGTCATTTCCATTGCACAAAAAATTCCAACTCTTTAATGTAATATTATTCATTATCTTTATTGTGCTGGCAGTATTCAAGGCCATCATTGTTCAGAACAAACTAAATCTATGAATGTTCCTTGTGCTTTGTTGATCAAATCGGAGCCAAGAAATGTTTTCAGATTTCCACTCGGGATGTATGAAGTGTCGACTTTCCCGCTCCTTCTCTTTCTGAGAGCGGGGACGGGGAGAGTCACTGGTGTAAAAGAAAGGTTTGCTGTCCACGTTAGAGCTGGCGGACAATTGTCGGACAGGGATAGGAGGAATGTGAACACTACGGCAATAAGACATGCGGTCCTGATAGGTTGCATTTCTGAAAAGAATGCATTTGAGTGAGATGGACAGTTGACATTTTGATTTTTAGGAATTCAGAAATCATCGTGAAAAAGGACATGACAACGTTGTATCATATCATAAATTGTACATTTTATATATAGAAAAAGGACGTGACAATATTTTATCATTTTTAAAAATACAGTCTGTAAAGGAAAAGGACATGACAGTCATGTATCAAATAAATATATACAACGTACAGTCAACATAGAAGAAAAAGTATTTAATGCACAACATTAGTTGTTTCTCTGAATTCCTTTTGTAGTGTTAACTTTTAACATATGCTAGAGTTGATGTGAACGTTTATAATAATGCTCTTGGACGAAAATTTGTCCTAAGTTCTTACCTTTTAACTATCTCATTCTTCCATTTGTTTTCAAAATCTTTCCTCCATTTTTGTTTCTTGCCAATTTCCTCCTCACTCATCCAGTTTTGTAAGGATGCATGTGCACTGCATGTCTCCCTGTTGTGAAGATTCCTCCGGATGACATGTAGTGGGAGGCGATGTGGAGGAATGGTTTTTCCCATGTCGGGACGTGGCACCGAATGGACCCAGCGTTCACGTAATGCTGACGTCACTATAAATGAAATACATTGAAAGTCTATACATGCAGTTCAAAGTCCGGTTTTCAAATAAAGTTAGTTTATGATTTTGTCCATTTGTCAAATAATAAGTAATATATGCTTTCACGTCCAAAATGTGCTAAACAGAAAGTGCGGGAACATTTAATTGTCTTGTTCACTAAACATTAACATGATATCAAGACGTCAATATGTCTCCGACTTCAACAATTGACAAGAAAAATATATCGCTCAGTGCATAATGATGAGGACTTTTTTGAGTTAAAATGTCGTTTGATTGTTAAAATCAGTGACATGACAACTTCTTGATATCGACATGTTTGTGTTTAGAGAACGAGAAGAGGCACTTAAACGTTTCCATACTTTCTAGCACGTGGTCATTTTGTTTTTCTGTTTAATTAAAGTGTAGCTGGCAGAGGAAATGACTGATACTTTCTAAAAATAATAATAACCCTTAATTAAGTCACCATGTCAGATAATTAGTCAATTTGTTAAATATGTCGATTTATTAGATTACTTTAATGATTTATACCAGATAAGTATGCCGATTTATCGAATAATTTCATGTACTTGTAAAAAAGAATTAATACCAGTTTGTCGGATAATTATATTGACTTGTTAGACACTTAAATCTTATGACGGTTAATGGCATTAACACACTTCAATAACAAGATAATAAGCTCCTAGTCATCATTATTATTTTCTAATAAATATATGAAAAGTTGGCATAAACATCTGAGAAATCGACGTAAACATCTGACAAGTTGACAAATATCTGACAGATGAACATATGACATATCGATATAAACACCTCAAAAGTTGACATAGACATCTGACAAGTCTACATAAACATCTGGCAAGTGGTGGCAGACTTTTGAAATGCGACTTCATTTTTTCAAATGGGGAACATAATATACTGACACATTATTGCATGCGAGGTCGAGTCAATAAGTAACCAGCCTAACTTATTTCCGGTTGCCCGTGATAGTCACGATTTTCATGCCTTGATTCAATAAATGTGTTATACCTTAGTACAAAATTGCACGCGTATCGAGTCATTTTTTGATAAGATATTGAATGTCAAACATGGCTTGTGATGCAAAGGCATGCTTTTCATCTAAAGTTGAGTACCGTTCTGTAATTTGGTACTTAAATTTAAAAGACAGGCAAGGAAATACATGGCGAGTAAACCTAGGTTTATGAGTCTTCTGCACCGTATTATGCTCGGGTTAAATTCTGGGTAGGTTAATTCAAACGCGGTAGAACGTCTTTATAAGATGACGCCAGGTCTGGATGCCACCGACGAAGAAATGTGTAGGAAAGTTCGGGATCTGGTATACTCTGATAGGTGAATTCAAGTGGAAGAAGTAGTGCAGGTATTAGGCATTTCACATGGTTTAGGTATGTGGAAGCTAACAGCCCATTTGGTCCCCTAATCCCTTGGCAATGAGCAAATGGCAACCAGAGCATCAGTATGCAGCGCCTCGTTGAAGCGTATTAGGTCAAAAGATGATTTCATTTTGCGTCTGGTGATTGTAGATGAGACTTGGCTTCATTATTATGAGCCAGAGAATAAAGCTCAGAGTCGTCATTGGGTAGTACCGGGGTTCACCGAGGCCAAAGAAGTTCAAGACGCAACCATCTGCTGGCAAGGTGATGGACACAGTATTTTGGGACGCAAAATGCGTTATGTTGGAGATACCCAAGAGAAGTACAATAACTGGAGTGTATTATGCAAACTTTCTAGACCAGTTGAGAACCGCCATCCGTGAAAAACGCCGAGGTAAACTCTCCAAAGGTATTTTGCTGCAACAGGACAATGGGAGAGTCCATACTTTGCAAAGTTGCAATGGATGCTGAAGAGGGAAACGGGTATGAACCAATACCTTATCCTGCCTATTCGCCTGACCTAGCTTCTAGCGACTTCTTCCTATTCCCATACTTGGAAAAGGATATCCGTGGACATCATTTCTAGTCTGACGAAGTCGTGACGGCAGTTGAGGAGTAAGTCAATGAAAGGACCCTGACTTTTTTAGTTCTGTACTGATGGTACTTGAACACCGTTGTTCAAAGTGCATCCCACTAGAGGGCATTACAACGAAAAAGAAGAGGTGGATCTCAAACGGAAATAAGTTAGGCTGGTTACTTATTGAATCGCCCTCGTACATTCTTCCTTTCAATAATTTTGTGTTTATTTTATATCGAAATTTCGAATTCGCACAATTTTATTGATAAAAGCAGCACCCCATGAATTAATCGGGAAATCCGATAATGCAAATGTCACAGTGCCTTCGTCGAGGAGTGAAATCGATCTATTACAGTAAAAATATAACTAGGGTATATTTTGGGAAATGTAAGTGGTTTCGCTCATTGTTTTGCTAGGAAGTACCATGCGCTCCAACTCGTTCTAATGAGATTTATGTGTAGATCCGCTCTCATACTCGCACCAGTGAACCTCGTGAGCATTTCAATAAAATGGATGTAAGATTAAGGACTACCCTAAATGTAGTTTGCGTTTCATGTGCATTGCCTGTGACGATGTTTCAGTGTTTGAGGATGACAATTTAAAGAAGTAGATGGGTTTGACTGATCTTTCCTCGGGGTGTTTTAGTTTACATCAACAAACCAACGTTACTAAATCTATCGTTTGCTTGATAGTGCAGTATTGTAGTTTAACTTATCTTTCCTTTGGGTGTTTTTGTAAACGCATACCATTATTCTGAAGGTTCACTAGTGTGATTGCCTACATGGAACACATTTTACTGGGGTGCGGCGTGGATTGTATCGGCTATATGACTATGTAGCTGAAGGCATCGCTAACTGTCTCGCTACGTAGCCCCCAAACACTGACAATGCTAACTCTTGCTATGTGTTCTGTCGTCTGCCATAGTAACGTAAAATAGTTGATAAATATACATTTATTTATTTTTTGTATTCGTCATACATTTTGTGTACAATCTTCACTTTCACTTCTAGTTCTTTTTTTTTTTTATTATTATTCTGATAAATATTCTTTTAAAATATTTTCCTCTGTGGAATTTTATGTTTCTGAGCTCAAAGTTAGAATTTAACGTTCAAAGTGGCGGTTCCATAGTGGTAAGTGGGGAGGGGGTATTCAACCCAAAGGATCGATGCTAAGCATGTAAAGGGGTGTCCTTCTCGTAAAGGGGGGGGGGGGGGGGGGCAGGACGTTTTCGGGAAAAAATGCTGGAATCTGGAATATATTTCTTTCATTTATTTCGTAGATTTTTACTCTTTTCAAAATCATAATCTTATGAACATCACCTGTGACAAGACCTCGATTTGTACCAAATTATTGATCTTATGACCTTGACCTGGGTATTTGACCTACATCTTAAATACTTTAATATTGGCCATGAAATTTGAATGGCGTGCGATTTCTATCAGAATCAATATTTTTCTACCTTGTGCATTTGTACATATATGTCATCTTTTCAAATCATTCAGGGGTGACCATTCTGTAGTTTTAATGAATTGTTGTCCCCTGCTGGCTTTGCCAGAGGGGACTATTAGTTTATCTTTGGTCTGCTTGTCTGTCCGTCTGTCATTCCGCTTAAGGTTTTCCGGACTTTTCGTCAATGGATGAAGATATTCAACAGACATTTTGTAGATGGCTTTGTCTTGGATAGTTACAGATCTAAGTTTGAGTTTCGTTACGCTTGACCTACTTTTCACTGAATTATCCTACCGGTAGGAACTTTGTTTTGCTTGCAATACTCTCAGAATGCTTGTTTATCAACATTTCTATTTTATGGTATATCTAGCAAGACCATTCTCGGCTTGTTAAAATGGGGGCCTCCGTGGCCGAGCTCAAAATCACAAAGCCTCTCACCTCTGTCGGCGCGTGTTCGAATCTTGACCGCGGCGGTATGTGAGGAAGTTTGCCAGTTTACTTGCGGAAGGTCGGTGGTCTCTTCCCAGGTACATTGTATCTGGGTTCTCTCCTCCACCAACAAAAATTGGACGCCACCAGATAACTGAAAAATTGTTGAGTGTGGCGGAAAACAATAAATAATCAATCAATCGGCTTATCAAAGGTGTGTTCAATGAACCATGACACTTGAGTCACCGGTGAGCGATATAGGCCCATTGCGACCTCTTGTGTTGTGTTAAATTCTATTTTTAAGACCTTCCAACAAGTGGACCTTTGGAGGTGAGGGTGATCATCCTTAAGACAAATATCGTTGGTTATCAACGGATGCTTCTCATCAATTCTCTCCATCATCAGAGGGAGCGTGCGTGAACTCAAATTTGTCCGTAACTATAGACCTTGACACTGTTCTAAATAGAAATTTGTACTTAGTGAAGTCAAAGAATAAGACAAAAACTACAAGAACGTCCAATTTGCCACAGTCCTGGGGGTGAGGGGATGGGGTAGAGAATGTTTCACAAACACATCTGGTATAGTTTTCATTTGTTCTCTCGCAGCTTTAGATAAACAGAATTAATTTTAGCTTGCCTACACATGAACTTTTGTCAATATCAAATCGGCATTCACTTCACTCTCATAAAATCATACAAATCAAAATAACTTGAGTTTGCAGATCAGTGTTGGATCCAGAAATATCAGAATGGAGGCGAAGTAAACCACTGGGGGCTGTCTTGAGGCCAGGGCTTCGCCGTAGATAGGGTCCGGGGGGGGGGGGGGGACAAAATCCCTAATATTACCGAGTTCCGACAAATTAAGATGTATATGTTTTAGTGTTTTTGGACATGCATGCATTTCTGCGAAATTGGATCTGACATATATGTGTTAAGAAGGGGGCATGTGCTCGGTGCGTGCTGGGGCTGGATCCGCCACGACAGACAGCTGCATATGAGCAAAGGGACTATTATACAAATGGTTTAAACATGCGTCGAAAGAAGAGAGTTCAGTTTTCATCATACAATACCGCCAGTCTGCAGTTTTCCTCTTAGGACACGGACCGAAAATCCTCAACAGATACAAACCTGCACTGGTGATCTAGCGGCCGTATACACAGTTACACCGGTACGTCAAATTTTTTTGTTTTTGTTTTTAGATGCAAAATATATTTTGCTTTAATAAAAAGTGAATGATTAGCACTGGTATTATATAATTCTAATAACACTATCGGGGTATACCTACTATTTCTGAGCTGGTCATTTGGTCGATGCCGCTTTGAGAGGATATCGTCGTGATTTGCCAATCTTATCTTCTCCAGTGAATCCTTAAAAAATAAGAATCTATATGATAAAATTTACTCACATTGTTGACGGTACTCCGGTGACATATCCCCAGTCAAAAAGTCCTACGACCATTAAACTATAAAACGGATGGCTATGTTTCGCCCCCAGCTTATCGCTCAGGGTTTCCACAACTCTAAAAAATGTAATCTATGTTTTGATTTATGTTTTTGTTTGGATAAATCAATAGCGGTCTGTCAGTCGGGGGTATTGATAAGTCATGAAAAATTAATTGAGAACCGTCGTGAGAAAAACCAAATACAGGCGGTGCTAACTCCTGCAAAACGCAGGTACTTATGTGGGAAACAATATACTAGACCCAAACCAGAAGGCGCTTCTTTTGAAGGGACTTTTAAATGGCAGTAGAAATACACACTGTGTGTTAGATACCTAGTTTCATGTTTATCAGATTTTAATTAGGTTGATCTATATCATTAAAATGTAAATGATGTTATTAACACCACAGAAATTTGAACCCGGCCTTCGTACTCTGTGACTCCAATGATGTGATGATGTCTAGCACCATGCACAACGTAATGCGCATTTGCATGTCTTATTGAGCGCCTCGCCTGTGCTTTTAATCTCCTTTCGAAATACCAAATCCCAGGAAAACATTATTACGATGTACATACATATAAATGATATATACAAATATAGTCGGGGGAGGGGGGGGGGGGGGGGGCAATGTATATAATTTCGTTGTTTATTATTAGTAAATCACACGACGTTCCATTTATTGGTTGGTTGTCCTCTCTATTTTCTTGCAATAGTAGAAAGTGAATGGTAGTCTAAGTGTCAACTGAAACAGAAGAATTGACATATACTAAAGGACCAACGCTTTTGCCCCCCCCCCCCCTTTTTCCCCAGGATTTTGAGGTTTGGGAAGAGGTATACATATTTGGGGGTGGGGGTCCCACTTTGAAAAGAGATGCTAAGTACATGACGCTGTATTTTGGCAAAAAAAGGAAGTTCCATTAAATTCTTCCTGCAACATAGACACAATAGAACTTAAATAAAATAGCCATTTACTATATACAATGGACACCTGTAAAATGGAACTGGAATTGTAGTCCCGCCATATATGATAAAGCATAAATGTGTTATAGGCATTTTCCAGGGGTTTTATTTATTTTTTGAGGGTGAGGGGTTTCTTTGTACTATGATTCCGGATAAAGGGTGTGGATTTAATAGGAATGATCAGCATTTAGTATATATGAAGATTTGTATCTTTGTTACATACACACACACAGAGAGAGAGAGCACAAGTTGTCCATTGATTGAAGAATCGTTTGTCATGCACCCTCTTGTATCCACGTTTAATTTGAAAATTTCCCTCAAAATTGCATTCAAGACAAAATATTTGTTTCATGTCGGAATAACTTGCTGACGTAGTTATATTTTTTCCAAGATACATACAATTGTCCTTACCTCTACATTCATCCTCTAATCCACAGATTCCAAATAACACAAAAAATAACAGCTGAAGAACTATTTAACCCCCATATTGTTTCCTTCAATAATATTATTCTTACATGAATTCATTTCTTAGTTTGAAAATCAGTGTTGCTTAAATTCATTTCCTCTCTTATTTTTCATTAGCCAGAACTTTAATTATGTTTTGAGGGTGTCAAACTACAAAGAAGGTATAATGCTGAATTGCATGCTTGGATTGGATCCGTTTAAATGTCTGTCTGTACAATGCCTGGATAACGCCGATTCAAAGCATGTCTCCTGCCCTTGGTATTCAATCCAATAGGATTGCCACACGAATATGCAGAGGTAAACCTGGGTGCATTGTCTAATGCAAAATTAATCCAAGCCGATTAGATTAACAGATTAGGATATCAAACGATCACAAATAATTTTATCTCATTTAAAATCTGGGCTGTCAGTCTTAGTTTTTTTCAAGACAGGAAGGGATTTCTCCAAGTTTAAACAATATACATCACACAGATATAGGGATAACATATCACTTAACACACGTAAATTCAAAGCATGTCTCCTGCCCTTGGTATTCCCATACAGATATAGGGTTATCATATCACTTAACACACGTAAATTTCTCTTTATGTCCTGGAAATGTATATATTTTACAACAGGGTGTTACTGAAAAATTCACAAACACATCTGAGACATGATATTTAAAATACAAAATGTAATTCAAATGTTAATTTATATACTGTTCTGAAAATTACTTTCCTTCATAATCAGAAACATAAGTCTAATTGTATAACAATATTTTTTTTTTATTTCATCAACAGGTAATAGTTATCATGGTAACAGGTCACAACCGCAATCACAGATAATTGTTTTCCCCTTAAAATTGACAAGTCTAAAATTGCACTTAATATCAAATCAAATAAAAATGTCCAAAACGTTTTCAACATTTTAAAAATAATAAAACAATTCAATCTCATTAGTACTGAAACTTTTTAAGAAAAACTTGATTTCTTTAAGTTGATCATAAATTTTTTTTTTCCAAAACAAATGCAAGTTCACCACCAGTTAAAATGCTTGGAGATACATGCACATGCTATATAAGGTTATGTTTCACATAAAGATATTAAAAAAAACAAAAAAACAAAACATATATGCTAATACAGGTACATGTTTTTAAAATCAGATCTTTAAATGCAGTACTGTTATTTGTTGCATAGCACTAATAAAATACCTTTTGTCTTTGAAAGGAGACATAATCACTTGCTATGGTGAAAGTGTTTCACATATTTAAAACTCAAAAAGTTTAACTCTAAATAACAGTAACATCAGATCTAAAAAGACTGATCTAGATATGAAAATTTCACAACCACATCTAGCTGCAGAACTGTAGCTCTTCAGGAGAAAAAGCTGAGACCAGACCATAAATAAATGGCACCCTAACATGGCAATATCAACAAAAGAAATTACATGTATTTGAAGCCATTTGGTTTGGTTTGCATAGGGTTTTAATGAATATTTGAAGATATGTTTGGTTAGGAGCAATTTGCTGTGTAAATCATATGATTTATAAGGGTGGAGCTGCAGCTTTCTGGTCTATGCTAATAGTTCTACAGACAAAACAGCTAACATAGGATGGATACACATGGAAATTAATCAGATCTTGTTTCATTAAGAATTAAGTTTTAATTTGCAGGCACAAATCAGGGTTCATATACGTTGGTTGGGATTCAGATAATGAATACTCATTTACTGACTGTTGCCTATCTGCACGAACATACACATGTGACACCATCAACAAACGTAAGGCTGAATACCTTGTTTGTAGAAATGTATAAAAATACACCTATTCAATAATAACAATGGATACAGGTTTATCTGTTAAAGGCTGATAGCAATTCTAGTAAAACGAATCAATTCATTGACACATTTACACAATGTAGACACATTATCAAAATATCACAATTTTCTCTCACCACATAACAGTTACCCTTTATACATGCAAGTAAGTCATCACAATGTCTCTTAAAGTACTTGCCAACACATTTCATAAAAAAAAAAAAATGAAGCTCATAAGATACATCAACAACTACACCAAAAAATAGTCCAAGCACGCACACATATTACATGTATTAACAATATAGAATTTGTGTGACTCTTTATCAAGGACAGTGGATGCTTAAAATTAATATGGTGTAAATTTTTGTGAAATAGTTTGTACTGGTTTGTCATTACTTAACTCTATGTCTGTCATGATTTTCCCACTGTATCCATACTTACTCTTGCATTCTAATAAAAAGCTGGTAAAATTTACATTCCCAAATCTTGTCCATGGGATATGATTTGAATTTATGATTGGTTTACATTGTGAAAAAAAAAATCCCTCCCAAAACATTCATGCTATAGATTTTGTTTGTCCTCATTGTTTGGAGTATCCTCTGACCTTAATTTCTGTAAAGCAGAACATGTTTTGTGCAAGTAACAGAGTTGTTCTTCTTTCTGCATTTTTCCTTGTGTCACTCTTAGATGTGTAACAAATGCTATATCTTTCACTGACTGGTTAATCATGCATATCTCCAGAGTCACGAGTTTCTAGTGTAAACAAGTCTGGATACATTCTGATTGTTGACCCTAATATGTATTTATCCCCAGGGGTCAGCCAGTCTTGTTGAGGTAACGTTCAGCCTCCAGGGCCTCAGGACAGTTCATGATAACCTTAGGCAACAGACGGTCAATATACGACTTCATGTCCTTGTTCTCCTGCTTTAATGCTAAAAACAGAAATTGAAGAAATTACAAAATAAATAGATACAGAATAATGGTTTTGGTATTAATCTTGAGTGCTTTTTACCTATACTGTGAATACTTTATTGCAAGCATGCACTGTTACAATGTTGTAGGTATTTTGAGGCTATCACTCATGGCTTTTTACCTTCCTCATATAGGTACAGTGAACCACCTATACATGTATATAACAATTGTAGATGATTTTTTTTTAATCAATAACAATTCATACCACTGTTTTCTAATCGGAGTTTCTCTATCTGATACAATAAGTGTTCCATTGAAACCCCAGGCTCTGGACTTGGGGGTCCACTTTTTAACTTTGTTGTGGATAAAATGTAGCCTTCACTAGCCCTCCTTCTGTGCTTCATAAAGTTGAGTTTTTTCTTTCCTTCCCCATTGATGTTTTCTGTGCTCTCTGCCCGTGGCAACATAACCTGAAAAGGATATAAATTTTATCAAACACTTTTATGTTCAACATAATTGATTCCTGATAAAACATTTTTGATATTTGATATAAATTTATGCATTAAGTTGTGATAAAACACTTATGTTTAACATGAATGTATTGATTCCCAATAAAACACTTTATGTTTAGTATAAATTTATGTATTGATTCCTGATAAAACACCTTTAAGTTTAACAATGATTCCTGATGAAAATACCCTAATGTTTAACAGAATTCTTTGTATCAATTCCTGATAAAACACCTTTATATTCAACAATGGTTCCTGATAAAAACACATTTATGTTTAAAAGAAAGTTTGATATTAATTTCTGATAAAACACCTTTATGTTTGACATGTATTGATTCCTGATGAAGTTTAAATAAGGTACATGTATTTCTAATGATCAACCAAAATTTTAATGTCAGTTGTTGAGTTATAAATGAGATACTTATATTTGTAAACATGGCTTGTGCCATGTTTTTGTTTATATATAGACTGCTTAATAGAAATATCATGTTTAAAACAAAATGAGATAGTGTTCAGAATTAACTTGTGAATTAAAAAAATCTGTTTTAAATGAAATTTTTGCTAGTATATTCAACATAATTATGTAAACAAAAACATGGCACAAGCCTTGTTTACGTAACAAAGAATTATGAACTCTGTATCTCTCATGTAACCTGACAACTGACATTCAAATTTTTGCTGACCATTAGAAGTACCTTAGTTAAGCATTCTAAACATTAAAAATGGAAAAAATAAAATTTGCAGCTCAAACTTTGTCCTTTCTTTAACATAACAAACCGAGGAACTCAACAAGAGACCCACAGGCCTTATTGGTCACCTGAGTGTTAGTTAAAAGTATCACTAGTCCTGAGGGCTAAGAAATGTAGAAAAAAATTTCATGTTCTAAATATCTACGCTAAATTGTAATAAACAACAAGAGTATAAAACAAAATGTGTTCTTTAAAACTTAAATGCCATCAAAAGTGCCTATACTGATGAAAGGCTTTACATAATATAACATATGCAACATCAACATGTTACTAATTTGGAGCCATCCTACAGTCAAAACCCTGGGGTTGTGAAATTCAACATTTTAGTAAATTTTTTTCTGCTTTTCCTAAATATGCATTTAGTGTTCATACTTTATCAGCAAACTTAAAGTCTTTCAAATGATAAAGACAATAATGACTATAATAATTTTGACTCCACCCTGGAACCAAACCCTTACCCCCTATGATCATGAAATTTACAATTTTGGCAAAGGATTACCTACTCCTTCTAAATATCTATTTAGTTTCAATTTGGTATCAATAGCATTAGAGAAGATATTATGTAAATGTTTTATGCATAAACACTATATACACCCTGGAGTCCAACCTTCTAAGTGGACGCCACCAGATAACTGAAAAATTGTTGAGTGTGGTGTAAAACAACAATCAATCAATCAATCTACCCTGGGATCATGAAATTTATAATTTTGGTAAAGGGCTACATATCCTTTTAGTTTCAATTTAGTATCAATAACATTAAAGATGTTTTTTAAATGTTTAGACATGAATACGATATACCCTGGGGATCATGAAAATTACAATTTTGGTAGATGCATTCCTGCTCTACATCATGAAGCATTTAATTTTTCTTACAGGTGCGGATATAGAAAGATTTTTGAAAATTGGTCAACTTTTGACAGTTTTTGCCCAGCTCCAGGGTTGCAGGAGTCCTGAAATTTACAATTTATATCCCCCTTATCCCAAAGGTACTTCATACCAAATCTGAAAAGAATTGGAGAGGTAGTTATCAAGAAGAAGTTAAAAATATTCAATTGTTAATGCAAGATGGATGACGATGGACATAGATTTTTACCAAAACTGAATCTGCACTATGTCAGAAAGCTGCCATGTAAACTTGAACTTTTCTGGCTCAGTAGTTCTTGAGGTGATTTTTTTCTAATCTTTTCACATGTAAAACTTTGATCCCTTGTTGTGCTCCACCCAACCCCTGGAGTCCACGATTTTAACAAACTTGAATCTACACTATTTCAGGAAGCTTAATTTAAATATGAACTTTACTAGCACAGTGGTTTCTTCAGAAGATTTTTCTGACCCCACCATATTTTTGCATTTTTGTGATTATCTCCCCTTTGAAGGGGAAGAACAAACTTAAATCCCCTTCATCCAAGGATGATTTGTACCAAGTTTGATTGAAATTGACCTGGTGATTCTGGAGAAGATTTTTAAATTTGTCAGTATATTTTTGCTATTTTGCTATTATCTCCCCTTGAAAAAGGATGCTGCCCTTTATTTGAACAAGCTTGAATCCCCTTCATTCACGGATACTTTCTGTCAAATTTTGTTAAAACTGGCCCAGTAGTTCTGGAGAAGAAGTAAAAAATGTGAAAAGTTTACAGACAAACAGCTGGACAATGGGTAATCAGAAAAGCTTACTTGAGCTTTCAGCTAAGGTGAGCTAAAAACTAAAGATAAGTCTTAGCTTAGACAATTTTTGCTAGAGTGTTCATGGCAGGTGTGATCAGTCAACAGGGGATATGCTTACTCCTCCCAGATCTCCTGTGTGTCCAGGGTCTGTGTTTGCCCTACTCTTAAATTTGTATTATTTATGGGATTTATAAGATTGATTACTAATCATTATTTTCACCTTTTCAAAGACAGTATTACAGTAAATAATGTCAACATTAATCTTGTACCTGCACTGTTTTCTTGGGTGTCTGTGGTGATGAAGGATTGCTGCTGCCACCTAATGTGAAACTAGCTGTCCTCCCATCTACCTCATCCTGGTCTTCGAACACTCCTTCCTCCTCAGAAGGCAAGTCCTCCACATAGGTATAAGAATTCCTAAGGCAACCAATACCCCCTGACTCTGTCTCTATGACTACATCGCCCATTCCAGCTAACGATGGCTTGGTGGTACAGTAAATTCTGTTTGCTGATTCCCATATCACAGATTCTACACAATCACATTCACAAATTGTTAGATCTAAGATGTCAGCTTTACTCATGCCAAGGTATTTGCCTTCAATAATAACTTTGGTACCTCCCTCGATCAAACCACATGATGGTGTTACAGATGTAATTGTAGGACACCGTCCAGCTGTATCCATGCCAGTTCCTATGCTCATGTGAGTAAGTCCTGCTGGTTTTAAAGAATTTTCATTTTCTTCGTCATTATGAGATTTTCCAAAACTAAAAATATCTTGAATTGACCTTGAAAACTTTTTGTTTAAAGTGGATAATTTGGATCCACCACTTTGTTTGCTGTCTCTCCTATTCTTCAGATTGATGATTGGTGAATTTGCAATGCTGAATCTCTTCTTGAAGTTCAGGGTGGCTGAGTTTGACTGGAATCTGTTAGGACTGCCCGTTTTGATGACAGGAGCATGAGCCTCCCTATACCGTGAGACATGGCACCGATATGTGAGCTCCCCCTTGGGGTTGGAGCACTTTTTGTGGGGTTGGAGGGATACTATGGTGGTGTGTCCAGGTGGCCCCTGAAGACTGGTGACTGGCACATTCACCTGACCAAGGACATCGTCTTTCTCTGTCACAATGAAGAACACCTGATCCAAGGGGTTCACAACATTTCTACAATGGACAACATTTTAATAACATGTTCAATAAGGCTATATTATATTATCAAAACAAGAATCTTCTAGTTTCCACAAACATACATATATACTATTAGACTTACATTGTGGATTCCTCATTCCACTCTGGATTTCCATCTGGATCTTTGACAACAGCTGTTCTGTATTTCTTTGACCCCACTCCAAAAATGACAGAGAATTTACATTTTCCTGGAAATGTTTAATTTTTAAAAATTGATGCATTTTGAATGTGTAGGTACAAGAATTAGATGAAATTCTTAGAGATGAAAGTGAACAGTAAAGTGACATTACAATAGCCCATTTCCGAGTTACCAAATTCTGACGGTATTCTAACATTTACTTTGTACTTGAGACACGTGATTTTTGTAAAATTGAGGGGCGCATCACTTCCGGTAAACTTGTTTTTGTTAGAAATGAGTTCATCTGCTGTGAAATGTACCTCAGATACGAGGAAGAAGGGGAAATATGGGTTCATGGCTGATGTGGAATTCTTTCCATTTCCCACATTTGAACAGACCAAACTCAGCAGAAATGGCTTAAATTGTTAAGGCACCATGACTACAACCGCTCACATCATGACAGATTATGCTCCAGAAATTTTGTACATTGTGAACCAACACCACATCATCTTTACCCCAAGCCTTTTCAGTATAACACTTTTTTGCAGGGAACCCTGGGAGCATCATCTATCTAGAAAAGATTAATCAATCACCGGAATGATTGGAGACACATTTAAATCTAATTTTGCTGCAAGTTGACATATAACTCCTCGATCCAGTAAAAATAGCTTTAATTATTGTGCTTTAAAACTTTTGAAATTCATGTTGAAAACTGGAAGTTGATGTGCCTGCATCAAGTACACAGTAAATGTTAGAATCATGCTGGAATACGGAAACTCGAAAATGGACTATTACAATGAAATACAATTTAGAGAGACTTAAAATAAATTCCTTCTTTCATCTTCATGCTTTGTCATTAGAAAAACTGAACATTTGAATTCATTTCTATGAGGAGATTAATTACAAGCAGATGTCTGAGTAACATTCCCCACTCACCCTGTCTCCTGCTCTGTAAACCCTTAGCACCAAGAACTGTAATAAAGACAGAAAAACTCGGTATACCAATGGTCTTCATTTCCCCCCTGTGTCATCTACTTAGGATACCTTCCATGTCAACAAACTTCACAAAAAGCAAGATCTTGGCATAAAACCATCACCTTTAAAAGACTGATGAGGTCTGGGGGACAATCAGATAATGACCCCTTTTGGAAGGATAACAAAATTTCACTCATTAGTCAGGATAAAACCTGCTGATTCAGAACTGCCTAGATTTTAATTGTGTGGATTTGTGGATTTGTTTTTGTTATTCAGGAATCTGATACGGTACTTGTAACAATGACATCCTGAAGAAATCGTAAATTCACGTGCAGCATGGTGGGAGTGGTCAATCAATTATTCATGTATTGTTGTGCTGACCACAGACTTGATCAATCAAGTCATTAATGCCATCAAATAATGTACTACCATGTCAATAATTAGTATTGTTATAAATGCATTAAACAAGAATTAGTACATAAAATATATGTGCTGGAAATTATTAACATTTCCCCCTTTTTCTTGAAATGCCCCATTTACAAAAGGACAAGATCTTTTTATTTGTTACTGAAATTAAAATTCTGACCATAGGCATGAAGTGTTTTAAACAAAAATAGTTTTAGATAATTTAACAGATCTATCACTATGATAACTGCAAAGAGAGTTCATATTAGTCATGTGTGCATGCCCCCAGGCTCCAGTTATGAAATGCACTCCGACTTTGACACATCACACCATGTTAATTTATGACATTTTACTTTCAATAAACATACATGTATTCACTGGTCGTTCATTGCCCTTCATACTAGCTTGAGTATGATCTATATACATGTATGTGCAAAGTCTTCCAACATCATTTGTGCTTGCACATCTTAAAATTCTGTTAAGCTAGAACGACAAATCCAAAATTGCAAATACACTGTATTCAATGTATGTAATACGATAATCATCCTAGCCCTATGGGTAACTAAAATGCTGACTAGCACTGTTCAAAAAGATTAAATTTACATGATGACTTGCCTAGTAGTGAAACTTGAGACATATTAACTATGTTACATAATGTCTTTGGTTAAACTTAATACAACACAAAGTCTAGTTTGACAATGAGTGATGGAAATACATAACAGTACAAAACCTTGACACTATACATAATTAAGCTTGTGTTGAATTTAGTAAAATCTTGAAATGGTAACAACATATGATCCCACAATACTGTTATAGTACTTCCTTCTAAGTTCCACACTAGAAACTTTTTATCTAGAGTGGGTAGGTTTGGGATTTAATGGTGACAATACAAGAAGCCATGATAATGTAACAGTGATTATAACCAATTATATAAATTGACCAAATTTGAAGCCCCATTTTCATTATATTGATGGATCAGGGGGGTTGTTACAGGTTCAGCTAGCTTCTCCTCTCATTCCCCCATCTCCCTCTCCCTGGAATTTATTTTCTTACTGAAAAGAAAATCACACACACAAAAGCTCGACGAAGTGTACATTACAGAGGGATGATCTGTGTTTCCACAGAGAAAAATTCTGGATCCGCCCCATTTAGAGGTGTGTGTGATTCCTCATTACTTACCTACAACAGTGACTTCTGCTGCCTCGTTCATTCTCCAACTGATTCACTTCCTTAGTCAATCATAGTGGCCTTCAGATCCTGAAAACCTAAAAAATACAATTGTATAATCCACTAAAAAGTCAAAAGTTTCAAAATATCCAGCACTTATTAAATACTGTCACTACAATGACAAATACATAGAACCTGTAAATCTACTGAAAGGTATGAACATCATAAATCTTCCTTAACATTTACAGTAAATACTTCCACGTTATGATATAGGTTTTCATCAAAAGATACCACAAGAGTCCAATTTTTTAAACTTCCTGAAAAAGATCTATATTCTTACATATATAGGTAGCTGCTGTACATAGAAAACTTCCCCTCAAATTTCATATATGTATATTGTTGAAATTAGAGTCCATGAAAGACCAGGACATAAAATACACACAAGTCACACACCAGTATAGGATACATATAGGAGATATATAAATACAACATTCATAATCTTAGCCAGCAGAAACACATCTTGTAATCATATGGATTCTACACCTACAGACTGTCAGTACTGATGGTTCAAGCAGACTATCTATGATATAAAATCATGTTAGTCTGACAGCCAAGACCAGTCTGTATCAGTACACAACTTTTCTGTCAATAGTCCTCTGTTTGTAGATCTGACAAATCGCCCAAAATGTACGCCCCCTGGACATTTATGGACCAGGCAGAGACTTATAATCATAAACTGATGATGTTTTACTTCAGACCAAATGAACAATAATGCAGTCCAAATATCCCAGTCAAATGCATTTCCTTCTATAATCATCTATTTCCTTGAATTTCACCTGTATCCACCTACTTCTACCTTAGTTTATCTATAGGCAAATTTCACATGTGTACACACTTACCTGGAGAAAAATCATTTGCAGGTAAAATAGTTACCCAACCGTGGTAAGGTTAAAATGCTTGTGTAGGTTCATGAATAATTCACATGGGGCGATACATTCTGTCTTTATTAAGATTGTCTCACATCAATTATTTAATTCACTGCCATTTGGTCATTATTCAAAAAGACAACAGAAAATTTTATAATTATCACCTGTTACAGACTTCTTTCACTGAGCAGAATTTTTCCCCACACATATTGTTTTCTTGTGTTTACATGTGTCAAATACCTAAATTATATTTAAAATGATGGTAATCTTAAATTTTGACAATTGCTAAATTCACTACAAATGTGTAATGACAAAACTTACATACATTTAGAATTATTCATAAATTACAAATATTAGAACTTTTAGAGTAATGACAGATTGAGTGTGAATCTCACATAATTCCCCCAAACACCAGTAAACTTCAATATATGTAATATAAATAATGTTTCATTCAGTTTTGTTGAATACTAATGTTTACTTGTTTGCTATAGCTATCTAATTGATTGGTCAAGGAAATACCATTTCTGCTCATAAAGAAAGTCAACAAACTTATAAAGAAACCTCACATGACCAAATCTTGTTGAATTCAATTAAGACTGATTGTCATATAAACTGCATGTGGAATTATCAATTAATTCTTACACACTGAAATAGATGACTTAATAATGTGAGTAAAACTCTAGATTTGGCACCCAAAATGGCTGAGTATTTTGGCTAGACTTAACATCTGCATGTACCCCCCCTTTTTTTTTCCAAAACTCATGGATCCACCACTACTATATCTAACAATGGTCATGCAGCTCTCATCAATTGACATTTGCATACCTCTGTCTGCAATAACTGACAAACAATGGATTCTATTTTCATCTAGAGAGGTGCAAACTTGTCTTCACACAGAACATGGTGTGTTCCCTCTATAGTCACCATTTGCATAATGACCACAGGCATCATATATTTCTTCATGTAAATACCTGTACATGAAACAGAATGCTGCATTCCTTGGGTGATTGGAGTCTTCATTCCTTGAGAGTGTATACAGAAATGCCCTCCTTGTAAATTAATCACAAGGGAAATCCTGTCTCTAATGATTTAGTTATGCTCAACATTGATTGACATGTTCATTACAAAAATAAAATAATAATAAAAAAAAAAAATTCCGACATATATATCTTAGTAATACATAAAGTTAAGATTTTAAAATTCAATATTCATAGATCTAATATTATATAATGATTCATTTCTTATTCCATAGCCCACATTTTGATTTCATTTTTCTACTCGAATTATAGATACAATGTACATGAAATTTTCACTTTTAAAATTACTATTTCTGTAACTGTTACAGTATGTTTTAAAAATGATCGTGAATATGAATGTCTCATCAATATGAAAACTGATTAAGACAACTTTCTGGAAAACGTAAAAGAAGCTGCTAAATCTTACTTTAATATTTCAGTACACAGTGATCAGGTCATTGCATACAGCATCACTGTATGCCCTCCCCCTGTATTATTGACTTATGTTGAATAAATTCTTAATATATTATTAAAAAAAGTAGGGGATATTGGATTTACAAGGACAATGAAATGCAGATCATTAGGTCAGGAAGGAAGCAAGTGACAGAAAAACATTAAGGAAACATTTGTCAATTTAATCGAAACCCTGTGTACAGTCAGAAAAGGACAGATTCTCTGGAATAAGGGTCAACACCAACAAAAGGGTCACACAGCAAATTTACCACCATTGTGAAACAGAGTTATTAGTGGGTAACCCCAGGAGGCATCACTGTTGCTGGCAGAACAGACTTGCATGTTGTTGCTGGACGTGTTACAGGGCAGTACTACCGGGACAACATTTGGCACCCCATGTTTTGCCGTTTGCATGTTGTTATGGCCGCTGTTTCATTTTTCAAGATGACAATGCCGGATGTCATAGGGCCAGGATCGTTACAGATTATCTCCAACAGCAGAATATCCCATTACCATGGCCCGCACTCAGTCCAGACCTTTCCCCCCTCAAGCATGTCTGGGACATGCTTGGACAGTGGCTATGCCAACATCAACAACCTTCTGCCAATGTCCAAGAACTTGCTGCAGCATTGCAACAGGAATGGAATAACCTTCCCCAAAATGACCTGGGATGTTTCGTTAGGAGTATGACACACTGAATCTGAACTTATCTGACCACTAATAACTCTGTTTCACAATGGTGGTAAATTTACTGTGTGACCCTGTGTTGGTGTCGACCCTTATTATGGAGAATCTGTCCTTTTCTGACTGTACACAGGGTTTCGAATAAATTGACAAATGTTTCCTTAATGTTTTTCTGTCATTTGTTTCCTTTCTGACCTCATGATCTGCATTTCATTATCTCGTAAATCCAATATCCACTACTTTTTTTTAATAGTATATCAAAATTGTGTTCCTGATACACATGATGTATTACTACAAATTTTGTACACTGGACATAAATCAATACATGTAATATCTGTCAGTGTTTTTAGGTTAAGCCAACTTTATAACCAGGGGTTGTGTAACTATGCATGGAAGTGAGGGGTAAAGGGTTGGGATTAAGCCTACTTTGTGACCAGATGTCAGTGTAACTATACATGAGGATGAGGGGTAGGGGATTAAGCCTGCTTTGTAACCAGGGGTCAATGTAACTATATACACATTTTGTCAATATCTTTGACTAGACTACACCCTCATCTCATTTCAGAAAAAAAAATTAGTTTTTTTCTGATTCAAATATACAGATAATGTATATTAACTTTTACTATAACAGGAAAGAGAGTGTGATGCAACGTTCTGGCACTGGGGACAGAACTGGAGTCGCCCAGTCTGACGTAAGAAAGAAACCAAATGCTTGGCAGGTCAGAAAACATATCTATAAACCTAATGCCTTGTCATATTCCCTACTCTTTAGATTTAACCTACCTAGGTGAATCTAAACTCCAAGTTTTTCCCACACCAACCACAATTTTTAGGATGGGTTATACAAGCCCTCAAAATGTAATAGGAAAGAGTATAACAAAATGTGCCTGCACTGGGAATAAAATGGGCTGATTGGTAAACATTCCTATATACCTAATACCCAGCCACACTATCTTGTCAAACAAGCAAACAAAGTAAGCAGAAATTATCCAAATCATTCTACTTTAAAAACTTCACTTACAAGTCTTTTCTTTGTAACTACAATTTGACATGTAATAATTCAATAGTGTATCAATATGTGACTGAATATAATGTCCCTGCTTACAAAAGAGATACATTATCTGTACATTGTATCTGCATTATAGGGATTGATCTTAAATGGCTACACTTACTGACATCCAATTACACTACTGTGACATCTGGTATGTTAGTACCCATCAACTCATTAATTCTATTATATATTCAATAATATCCCAAAAGGAAAAAGAAACGCATACATTTAGTTTTTCTTCTGCAATAATGTTACATCATAAACTGATGATGGTTAAAACAGATTTGAATTTATTTGGACTTTGATTAAATGATCTCAAGAAATTGATATCTGACAGAAAATCATTCAACCATGACTCTAGCATGCTTGATATGAGCACGAGTAGTTTGCCCATGAGCTTTGAGTTGAAAGTGATGGGGCTTGAATTTGAGATAAGCTGGACCAATTTTGCAATCTCCAGTGATGCTTTTAAAAATGTCTAGTGAAAATTCATACAGAATTTTAACCTTGAAAGATGTACCTTACTGAAATTAAAGATATCAGGTAATTGCTTTTCTTATGCAGGGACATTGTCAGAATGAAATTGCTGTACGAAATATGTGGCTAAAACAAAGACTCATGTTCACAGTAAGCCATAAAGAAATTCAAGATGTGGCCAAACTCAGGTGACAATGGACCATCAGGAGAGAGAGATTCAAGGTTTTTTCCACCTACAGAACAGGTTTCTTACTGTAAGTGAAACAGCTATATCTGCTAACACTGATGGATTCCAGAATTAGTGAGAAAACTTTACGGAGTAGACTCAGAGAGTTAGGCCTCAAAGCGTGCAGATCATACAAATGTTTGTCGTCAATGTAGAATCAAAGGGATTGCAGTTGCGCTGGTGTTATAGATATGGTCCAGATTGATTCACAATGTTACAATGGAAAACCATTTTATTCAATGATGAATTGAGATTTACACTCTTTTGAGCAGATGGGAGGAAAAAATGGTATATGCCTACGAGCACAAAATTATTGATGGACCTCTAACAGCATTACAATACTGGGAAACATTATCACAACTACATATTCTTCAGTTTGCAATAAAACAACCTGATGTTTCAGCAAGAAAATGCCAAAATGCAAAAGAAAAGCATTAAGTTGCTAGGATATGCCAGAATTTCCTTGTGACCAACAATGTTCAAATGCTAGAACATGTAGAATGGCCACTACAGTCCTGACTTGTCTCTAAATGAGCCTCTTTGGGATGAAAGAGATTGATGAATTCCATTTCAAACCTGATTCCAAACACCATCAATGAGATAAAGCAAGCATTTAAACAAAAGTAGAATAACATTCCTATTAGAAAAATCCCCCCCCCCCCATCAATTCCATGCGTAAGAAAATACAAGCTGTGATTAATGCAGGAAAAGGATAAACAAAACATTGGACTTTCAAAGTGTTACGATTTTTTAATTCAGACCCCTACTCACTATAGTCAATAACTGTGATAAGATCTTGCTTGATAGAATTTCATGTTTTGATCTACATATCAATATGCTAACCATTTCCTTCCAGTATATGTAATCATACATCCAGTGGGTAATCATTATAACAAACACATGTATCTCATTACAGTAAAAGAGCAGCTGTTTACAACAATATAATCTCTCTTTGCATAGTTTTGAAACCATTTCTCCCTTGTGTATGTACTTTACTGCATATATCTTTATTAAATTATTATAATCAACATCTTTCAAAGACACATTCCACACTCTAACCAGAGCTCACTCAATCTGGACCATTCCAGAAGCATTTTCCCCTTATATAACTGGTACAAATAAATGGTACCATTACCAATGCCAAATACTATTGATTTTCCCAAATTCTGAGGCAAAAAAAAATAAAAATTGACCAATGAGAGCACATATTCCATTTTGGGTGACTGAGGAAAAGTTCCCGGGGTTCAAAAACAATAGTACATTCAATGCTTCTTCATATTTATTGTAGGTGGAAACAGATATTTGGTATTTTTACTAACTATGATATTTCCCCAATCAATTGAGACCAAATTGTAAAAATTAATGTCCATAAAATATAGAAAGGAGACAAATGAAAATGTAAGGTAGCGATTTTCGGGATTCTGGATTCGTCCCTTGTGTAATTATAGATATAGATGGTGATAATTTTAATAAGACAAATGTTCGTGACGAGCCACTGTAGGTCAATTTCCTATATTAAGGAAATACTGCTACATGGAATGCTGTTAAACTTGGGGGAAAAAAAAAAAAAAGAAAAAAAAAAAAGAAACCCACTGTCTCAACACTGACCAGCAAAATCTGAAATAATTTGTGTATCCACAGATCACAAAAAATATATATAAGTTGACTTAATGGATATGTTACATATATGCAGAAATTCCATGCATCAACAAGATCTGGTGAAACATTTTTTACCGCAAGAATCCTCATATTCTGGTGCCAATCAATCGGACACCGGTGTCTTACCTTATAGAATATCAAGTTTTTCTTGGTCTTTGGGTGTTTTCTATTGTTTTGAATCCTCCTTGCAAAATATTTCAGCTGTTTGTTTTGTCTGTGGCCTGACGTGTTTTGATATTGCAAGTGCTAATCGGATGACGAATGACGTTGTGAAACCTTAACCGATTAGCTGAAAGAGCTTTGAAAGAATTGAAAATGAGCCAATCAGTAGTCGTCGCTCATAATGCGATTTACTAACTAAAATTAGACGTCTAAAAATAAAGGACCAATGACGTAAGCGGAAATTAGAGAAATTCCAAAATGGAGGAATCTAACTTGCCACTGAGTGTGTCTGTGTGTATATTTGCATTTTAGCATTATATTTCAGACATGTTTGAATTATGTAAAAAGAAAACCATTTAACAAATGTGTGAAGAGAAGATTGTATTGTTTTTATGTTTCATTCATTTTCTGTCCTCCCAGTTACCTTGCTTTAGTGTCGTTGTTTACATATTAACTAAGCCACGCTAGTGATGAAATAATTTGGCAAGCTTGAGAAATGACTCTACGGACGTAAGATCTGTACAATATGTTTAGTTATGTAGATATATATCAAAGTTTGGTTCTCAAAACAAGTAAAATTGTTGAGAATTGTGTTGTATTTTTTTCTTTTAGGTTCATAAACTAGAGGACTACATTCATTGTTCAATATGTATGAACCAATTAACCATCACCACCATGACGAAGTGTGGGCATCGGTATTGTCAGAAGTGTATCCAGGAGTGGGTGGATAGAAAACACACATGCCCCTGCTGTAATGCCAACCTTACCCAGACGTCCTTGTTCAAGGACCATCAATATGATAGTCTCATTGGTGAGGATGAAATAACTCAGGTCCTTTCACTGTTTATCTATACAGAATAAAAACTTATAGACATTTTAAGAGGACAAAATAATATCTTGATGAGATTAGCATGATAATGGTCTTTTGACTGATGCCTGTGACACCGAATCTGGGGATAGTCTATTCCAGCATGCTAGAGGTTCACAGTGAGATACTTTTGACTTGGCTCTGCTAACCAAGGCTCTAATTTGTTGGAGTAGGGATAGTCCTTTGTAATTCAATTCTGGATATTCTCTTTACACAACAGGGGTTTATAGTTTACACAGGAATATGTAAAAAAAAAAAAAAAAAAAAAAATGTTTTTAAGATGTAAACAAGCTTTAGGGTGCTATTTGTTCAGTCAGTACACAAATATCCTTATGCTGATATTAGAATCAGGTCTATCCATATCTTGATCCCTGGGGGCAATAATAAAACCACAGTAAGAGGCTCAAAGTTTTAAATAAGAATACTTTTATGTAGAAAACATGAACTACAAAGGTAGAAGTTGTTAATGGAAAATGCAGACATTATTATATAGAGAAAGTTCAATATGTACATGTCGTGACCCCTAAGACCAAGGTGGGACCAGAATAGGGGGATCAAAGTTTTACATAGCAGTATATGGAGAAATTCTTTTAAAACTTCTTAAGAACCATGAGGGCACAATATGTTAAACTGATAATGAACTCATTTCACACTTGGGATCCCCTTGGCTGCAATAGAGTTTCTAAGTTTCACATGGCCTTAGGGAAATCCTTTAAAAAAAATCATCTTAGGAACCAAAAAGGTACAATTTGTTTGGTCAAATTACTATGCAAAGTATTTATAAATATTTTCATGTAGTGTAGATTTAGATTTATTCCCCATAACTTTGTGTCCAGGATGAGGCTACAAGACAGGTTTGAAATTAATATTGGAAAATAAATGTACAAGAAACTTTTTTTTTTTTTTTAAATTTTTTTTTCAAGAATGCAGTTTGATATGCAAGTATCTTCATGTACTGTGTAATTTGTGTAGATTCAGATTTATCCAAAAGAGGACCCCATATGGACCAGTCCACAATAGGAGTGTAAGTTTGCATAGTGATGTATAAATTGAAGAGAAACAAAACATTTCCTATCAAGAACAAGGGATGTACAGTTTAATATGCATGCATCTTAATGAAGTTTATATTCAACTTCATTTAAACCATGTTTGCTGGGCAGCAATAAAGGTTAATTATTTTTCTTTGCAGATATGGAAGAATTATAAAAAGTTTATTTCAAAAGATTGCTGCTGGAATATTTTAGAATCTTTCCAAAATCATTAATAATTACAATATATGAAAATATTAAGCAAGTTCTCTGAGATATCTGGTGTATATTGTGCTCCTATGTTTAATAACTGTTAGTGTTACTGTACAAGCAAAATTGATCAGGTGAGTGTTGGGCCCATGGGTCTCTATTTTCTGAAAATCTTTTATATAGGACTTTTAGTAACATACATCATCTTACATGACATTGTTCATGTAGTTCTAACATGTCTAAGGTGAAAAAAACACACTTGAACAGAACTTACTATGAACTGTTTTGTTGTTTATTTTACATGTAAAGAGGGTAGTAGTAATTTAGGCCAAGTTAGTCTGGAATGTAATAGTGCTTGTAACTGAAGTACTGTTGTTATTTTATCAGACACCATCAACTCTGAAAAAGAGAGGGAGGAGGAAAAATACTTTGAAACATTGATAAATTCTGTCAGCCATAACGAGATGTCAGACATCCAGTTGTCTCCTGTGGAGAAAGTCCTGCAGAGTAAGGACAAACATTATTTTCAACTGTGGACTAGCAGTTTTCAATGGAATGAGGGGTGGTGTTCTCACAACTATCATTTCATTAGTTTTGTACAGAATTATTCTTAGTGAATACATATCTATTTTAGATCACCTCAAAAGAAGCCTAGCAGCACATGAGAAATACTTGCAAGTAAGAAAATTGTTATCAATAGTTCCCACTTAACAATGCTAAAAATGATGCTAGGGAATGAGATTTTTCATCTTTTTTTTTATAGTAGAGGCTTCATGTGTAATCCAATTCTTTGTCATGGTGCTATCAATTATTTACAGAATTTAAGGGACCAGTTTCACAAGAAGATTGTCAGTTTAGACAGAGAATGCACCAAAGCTATTTCTGATCTACAGACACACAGCCTCTCTCAACAAGGTATAGCATGTTAAATACTGGGTGATTAATTAGTGTATTCAAGCATGGTTACATGTACATTGTTTAACAGAAACAGGCATTAAATACTGTACATCCTCCTCATTAGTAAAGTTGTATTTCAAGGATGGGGCCTTATTTGGTTTAGCAAGTTTTTAGAATAAAAACTCAAATTGATGATTTTCAGCATAAAAATAACTGGGAGGGCATCAAGTTTATAAAGACATTACTATGATGTAATTTTCAATGTATGTTGTATAATATGATGTCATAAAATATGTAATTATAACCTTTTTTTCAAACATTTTCATTGATTCAGTGTCTGATATATTGTGGACAGTGTAGGACATATTGTGAACAGTATCTAATATATTGTGAACAGTGTAGGATATATTGTGAACAGTGTAGGATATATTGTGGACAGTGTAGGATATATTGTGGACAGTGTAGGATATATTGTGAACAGTGTCTGATATATTGTGGATAGTGTATGATATATTGTGGACAGTGTCTGATATATTGTGAACAGTGTCTGATATATTATGAACAGTGTCTGATATATTGTGGACAGTGTAGAATATATTGTGGACAGGGTAGGATATATTGTGGATAGTGTATGATGGATTGGGAACAGTGTCTGATATATTGTGGATAGTGTATGATATATTGTGGACAGTGTAGAATATATTGTGGACAGGGTAGGATATATTGTGGATAGTGTATGATATATTGTGGATAGTGTATGATATATTGTGGACAGTGTAGAATATATTGTGGACAGTGAAGGGTATATTGTGAACAGTATAGGATAGATTATGAACAGGTCTGATATATTGTGGATAGTGTATGATATATTGTGAAGTGTCTGATTTATTGCAAACATTATAAAATGATTTTATAGCACATCCTGCAATCAAAATTTTAGTGTCCACAAATTTATATTGATAGAAATATCAATATTCCGTTAGTTTATAGATTAACACACATTTTTTGTTGTTGTTTTTTTTAATGTAGGGCTGTATTTATATACACAGTTGTTTTTTTGGATATACTTTGTATTCTCATATTACAACATTTACAGTATATCACCATAAAAACCAAGAACTTGCACAAATTTACATGCACCTGTTCTGTTATTCATTGATAAACTATACTGAAGAAATGCTTTTAGGTATAGTTTAATAGAAATCATTACTTTTTCTTTATGAATGAGTTCAGGTGCAAATAGACATATTCTAGTTCCTTAAAGTTAGAATTGTTTGATGCAGTCATCATATTTATTCAGTATTTTTTTTTTGCTATACCTAGAACTGACACAACAAACAGCAGATCTGAACAACACACTCTCTAGACGGAAGGAAGTGCTGCAAGAAGAACTTAACACATGTGCAAAACTCATTGCAGATGCATTTGACAAGTAAGAAATGTATTCTACCTGCTCTTAAGAACATGATAAAATGTTGATGTTATTGAAATAGACACATATGAAAGAAGTGGAGAAAGAGAAGCTTGTTAGTGTAATTTATGTAATGTAATAGTAGTGTAATTTATGTAATGTAATAGTGTATGTAATTTACATAATGTAATAGTAGTGTATGTAATATAATAGTAGTGTATGTAATTTATGTAATGTAATAGTAGTGTATGTAATGAAGGATGTTTATAACTAATTTGTATTTTATGATTTAGACATCTAGAAAGTCACATTCCACGATTAGATGTCCTCCCTGTAAAAGTATCCATCAACATACTGGACAAGAATATAAACCTGTCAGATCTCATGATGTCTCCTGCTGATGTGTAAGTATGTGATCAGGAGGGACATCATGGTATTATATTGGTGTAGTCAGTTATCTGTACTAAAGAGAAGCAAACCCATCAAACTCTGTCTCTACTCCAATTGTAGTAAAAAATGAAAAGATGACTAATTATTTTAGTTTTTCTTTTCGGTATGTAGAAAATATCATGTACCAGAAGTATATATTTGATAAATGCATGATTATAGCAAACAGTCTGAGTGGCTTGAAAGGCCATATAGCAAGCTTTGAAGAGCCGAGCAGAGAAAGCACAAATCTGATGAATTTCAAATATCAAGTAAAATCTCTCATACTACTTTTTAGCTGGCATTTTCAATCTTGCAAAAAAAAAAAAAAAAAGTCCCACCTCATTGACCGTTTAGGAAATGAGAGCCCCAGTGCATAATGGAAATCAGTATTAATCATGGTAAGGGCAGGATGGTAGTTGTGATGTCATGGTCAGGGCAGGATGGTAGTTGTGATGTCATGGTCAGGGCAGGATGGTAGTTGTGATGTCATGGTCAGGGCAGGATGGTAGTTGTGATGTCACGGTCTTTGTTTCAATGTCATAATGCAAATTATAAAGTGATATACAATTATATAATGTGCATTGTGAGTTTGATAAAGTTTCTCTGCTTTACAACAGCATAGCACAGTATATTTTCCTGGTGTGTTTGATTTTTAGAAGATGTACCTATGTCAGGTGTGGCTCCAGGGTGGGGGACTGAGGGTCGGGACCCTCTTGAGATTGGGAGAAAATATATATATTTGCCCTTTTTTATGCACTTCCAGTTTTAAAATGTTAATCCCTCGTATAAGACATACCCCCTGGGAAAAAAATGTACATGGGTGGATTATTATTCTATATTTATATAGCGCTTTATCTAATCAAAAATTACCCTAAAGCACTTTACATTTAAGACAATAAAACAAAGTACAATAAATCTGTAAAACATGACATAATAATACTATACTGAATTCAAAATAGAAACTAAAAGTAGATAACATAATTTTGGGATTTCTCCCCTTCCTACTCCCACCCCCATGGGAAAAATTTCTGGAACCAGGCATAAATGTGTAACTGTACTGTCAAATCAATGCTTTAGTGTAATGGCGAGTGAAATTCAAGGTGGACAACTCTCGGAACATCACACTGTGCTGGTATACAACAGTTTTGTATAACTGCATTTTTCTTTTAATTTAGAGCTGTGTCCAGAATCAAGGATGCTGTGGAGGAAGCCATGAAGGCCAAAGGTAACCCTCTGGTGGCCTGGGGAGATGATGTCCAGTTTGTTCTGTTTGGGTGAGTGCTTTTAATAACAAAACATTACTTAATTAGTGCATGTTTTATTTATTATGTTTTGTCCCATTGTGAAGTAAGATGTTTTGATTGGTCCATTCAGTGTTTAAATTCCTTTGAGATTTTTTGATTGGTCAGTCCCTTTGTGAAGTGCAGTCCCTGTGAGATGCAGCAGATGATCAGAGAGATTTTGTACAATGGATTAGAATACCCAGACATCCATGTGTTGGCTAATGACTGTCGACCTGTTCTACAGCTAGGAATGGTAGGTGCAATGATATCCAGCTTAAATTTCTTGTCAGTTAAACAGTGGCATATATATGTTAAACATTGATTTGATGTCATTCCTTTGTTCATTCAGTCTAAGAATTTACTTTTGGCTATGTGATATTAGTGAGCAGTCTGATGCTTAATATTATAACCACTGGGTCGATGCCTCTGCTGGCAGACTGTTAGTCCTGAGGGTTTTCACCAGCCCAGTTGCTAAGTACTTCAGTAATATCATGAAATACAGATAAACATTTGCTGTAATAAATTAAGAAATTCATTTCAAAATTAAGGATTATCTTCCTTCATGCGTAGCTCAGATCCTTAGCCAGATTTGGCTCCAGTATTTGACAGTTTTTGGTTCTTTCAGCTCTTCAAAGTTTGTTCTTATTTTCGATTTCCAACATTTTTGACTTGAGCATCACTGAAGAGATATTATTTGTCAAAATATGCATCTGGTGCATAAAAATTGGTACTGTTTATGGCTAATATATTAACTGTAATATCAGACTGAATAAGTATTAGACATTTGCCTTATACAGTTCAGTATGAAAAAAATATCAAACTTTCTGACTGTAACTGGGCTCATAGATGGTCATATCATTCCCCTTTAAGTTTCATTTGTTGATTTACCTGAGACAGTCCTATTTTGAAGGATATCAGTACCAAAACAGGCTTGGAGGGGTTAAGTCATGATACACTGCTCTCTGTTTTAGTATGAGTCTGTGGGTTAATGTTTGTAATAATAATTATGTTTGGCACCGTGTTTTAGGCAAACAAAAAATAAATTAATCTTTAGTTTCTCAGTCACCGTCGCATCATGTCAATATTGAATGGTTGCATTAGCTCAGTAGTAAGAGTGTTCACTTCATAACCAAGAGGTCGTGAGTTTGAGTCCCACTTGTGCCATGGCCACATCAAACTTAAGATGTTAACATAGGTAATGATTGCTCCTTCACCAAACGCACAGTATTTAGAAGTGAGAATCACTGGATTTTTGGATATGACCTTAAAATTGGAGGTCCCGTATCATGGCAAGCATTGGCACATTAAAGAACCCTCATTGTTATGGCCCAGAGTGCTAAGCTTAGGTCTAAATTTGTGGTAATTCACCTACAATTGGTAACATCGTGAGTTCGAGTGAAAAATTGTCAACAGGACATAAAACAAACTAAACAATCGATCAATCAGTGTATATATTGAAAAGGGAAATACATGTAACTCAATTTTATAGTTTTGCTAGTTGAAAAAATTGAGTTATTCCCCTTTTCATACGCTAGCAGATAGACGTTTTTATTAGATATATGATTATATTTCTTGTTAATATGGGTTATTTTATGAATTACATATGAACCTTTTATACTAATAGTTGGAAAAACATTATCTAAAGTTGAGTAAGTATTATAATTAATGCAAGAAATCAAAAAAGCAAGAATCAGTTGATATTTTCAATTTGTCTATTGACTGACAAGAGAGACATTAAAGACCTAATACCTTTACCTTTAAAAAAAAAAGCCTACTTGCTGCATCTAATTTAATTTTGAAATTTTTGGCCTGAGAAAAATAAAGAATTATTATTAATTTTTTTTCCCTTAGATAAATTGAATTGGGTAGAAATTCTGAGATGACCAGATCGTAGAAGTATGATCCACAGTGCAAAACTATTGTTTAAAATATGCTTTGGTATTTATTTTTAGAAACCGAATAGTGTAATTGTGATTTATGGCACACTACAATGTGAGAGTGACCTGCCCAAGAGATGTTTTATTAAGAATTTCAAAAAGGAGGAGGGACAGACTATGGACTACTTTCAGTGTAAACAGTGTTCATTTAAATGTAGGTCATTTTATAATGCAATCAGTACTTACTTGAATGTAGGTCATCTTTCAGTTTAAATGGTGCTTATTTGAATGTAGGTCATCTGAAATTGGTCATATTACAATGTTTGTTTTAAATGTAGCTCCTATTACAGTGTAAACAGTGTATATTTTAATGTAGGTCATATTAAAGTGTAAACAATAATTATTTGAATGTAGATCATATTACATTGTAATCAGTGCCTATTTATATGTAGGTCATATTACAGTGTAATCAGTGCCTATTTATATGTAGGTCATATTACAGTGTAATCAGTGCCTATTTATATGTAGGTCATATTACAGTGTAATCAGTGCCTATTTATATGTAGGTCATATTACAGTGTAATCAGTGCCTATTTATATGTAGGTCATATTACAGTGTAATCAGTGCCTATTTATATGTAGGTCATATTACATTGTAATCAGTGCCTATTTATATGTAGGTCATATTACAGTGTAATCAGTGCCTATTTATATGTAGGTCATATTACAGTGTGAATAATGGTTTTTTAAATGTAGGTCATATTGAAGTGTAAACAGTACTTATTTGAATGTAGGTCATATGACAAGGTAAACTGCCTATTTAAATGTAGGTCATATGACATTGTAAATGCTTATTTAAATGTAGGTCATATTATAAATAATAATTATTTAAATGTAGGTCATATCATTGGCAATGGTGACATCTTCATATGAGTGAAAAATTCTCAAGCGGGACCATATACAATCAATCAATCAATCATATTACAGTGTAAACAATGCTCATGTAAATGTAGGTCATCTACTTTTACTGTGTAGTATTGTAGTAGGGCATTTATAATTTCTGAATGTGTTTTCTTTCATAGGGATTTGTAGATCTTGTATGGAAGTGTGCCACAAAGGTAAGTGGAATTAATTGGATTTATTTCATTGTTAATTTCACACTGTTCTAATGGTTGATGCTATCAAGTTTAATATTTTTTTGGTTAGAGCTGTGAGCTTAAGTTACTTGTACATGTATCAAAGGTAACAAAATATGCCAGAAACATTGTAAGAGAGCATATAACTGTATTTAATTTTGATATAGAAGTACACACCTAGAATACAAATGAAACTGTAGTGTGTCTTTCTCCCTTCAGGACATGACGTAGTTCCCTACATTATGAACCATGTACCAGAATGGTAAGTATTTAGAGCATATTTATATTGTAATAGTTACAATTAGTACATACCTCATTAGTGATTATTACCGGATATTAATGATAAATGTGTCAATAATTGACAGAAATGTTTCCTTCTTCAGGGCTTGCTGTTACTGCCCCAGGAAGAAGAAATGTGTTTTATAGGAAGGAAATCTCCTCATCACTAAAACCAAAATCCATAATTCATCTTATAGAAGAAAAACAATCCTTGTTTTCTTTCCAATATTTCCTCAGTGGATTCTGCGATATGACTGTGATATTATTTTGAAACTCTCCTCAGTATTTGATTGTGGAAATAACATAATGCACTACTGGCATTATTATTGATATCAATACAAGTTTAGAATGAGTTGTCTATTTTCAATGGTAGAATTACCATTCTCTTTGTAACATTGATATTTAAGTGTCTGTTATTAAGGAGTTATAACGGGAGGTAAACGAATACAGGATAAATTACTGAGTATAAGCATTAGCTTCAAATCGGAGAAAATGAAAACATTTAAGAATTCAAATGACACATTGATAGTATAAATGTTTTGATCACTGAACTTTTCAGAATGATGTTTCATCATTGAAAGGGAAAAGAAATATAAGCTGACATTCATTCTTGTTTGTGTCATACACTCCTCTTATAGTGATAATGTGTTATTTATGAATTAAGAATAATAAGATCAAAAGTTAAGAAGTTTAATATCACAATAGTTAGGGGAATTAGCTTAGAGGTGAATCACTTTAAGATCAGTGACCAGGCAATAAAGAGATCCTACATGTGATCATGTGGCATGGTTTAGTGTGAAGTTTTGTATGACTAAGTTAAGGACTGTCTATATTCTAATTAGATGACTAAAATAATACATCCTTTTCACATGTAGCTCACCTGAGCTGAAAGCTCAAGTGAGCTTTTCTGATCATCCGTTTGTCTCTTTGTAAATTTTTCACATTATCGACATCTTCTCCAGAACCACTCTGCCAATTTCAACCAAATTTGGCAGAAAGCATCCTTGGATGAAGAGGATTCAAGTTTATTTAAATGAAGAGCAATGTCTTTTTCCAAGGGAGTAAAATATACTGATAAATTTTAAACATCTTCTTCTCTAGAACCAATGGGCCAATTTCAATCAAATTTGGTACAAATCATCCTTGGGTGAATGGAATAAAGATTTGTTTAAATGAAGGGCCATGCCGTCTTGAAAGGGGAGATAATCACAAAAATAGGATGGATCATTTAAAAATCTTCTTTTCAAGAACCACTGGGCCAATTTCAATCAAACTTGGTACAAATCATCCTTGGATAAAGGGAATTCAAGTTTGTGCAAAATAAGGGTTATGCTCCCTTCAAAGGGGAGATAATCGCAAAAATGGAGTGGGCTCATATAAAAATCTTCTCAAGAACCACTGTACCAGATACGTTCAAATTTATACGGAAGCTTCCTGATGTAGTGCAGATTCAAGTTTAATAAGATCATGGACCCAGGGGAAAGGGTAGCGCCACAATAGGAGATAAAATTTTTACATTTAAAAATATAGGAAAGAATCTTTAAAATCTTCTCCAGATCCATTGAACCAGAAAAGTTCAAGGTTTCATGGGAGCTTTCTGACATAACATAAATTAAATTTTACTAAAATCATGGACCCCGGGGGGGGGGGGGTGTCGGGGGGCACAGTAGGGGATTAAAGTTTTGCATGCATATATAGGGAAAATCTTCAAATATGGCCAAGATGACTCAGGTGAGCGATGTGGCCCATGGGCCTCTTGTATTTAGCTGGGTATAAAAATGCCATTTATAGTATTTACATCATGGTGTAGGCATGACTTTAGTCTTCATTTGCTGGAGTGTATCCACACGTTGGGATGATTTAGACTACATATGATGATATCTCTACTTTATACTTGCGGTAATTTTCACTGAATATTTTTGCGGAAACAATGAATTATAAACAACTAATAATAAGAATTTGCAATCCCCACGACTGCATTTACCGTTTCTGTAGTAATTTTCTTGAGATAGAAGTAGGTAGGTGAACAGCTTGAAAAAACATACAATATCGGGCTGTGACTCGAAGTACAACATTATTTAACACCGAGTTTCACCCAAACATACACACACAAATAATAAAAACAAAAGTAAAAACCCTATTGTGGGATATTATATACCAAAAATTCTTGAAAAAAGTGCGTTTTATATTCGGCAAAATACCATTCTTTTACACATAGGTGTCGCTGCGCTACTCTCCGCATTCACCTCTGTCAACGTTTGAAAATGTTTTTTGCCAAGATTCTTGGCAAAGTTTTAAACAGTGAATCTATGGACATTTAAAATTTGTCATTATTGTGATTATTAATAAAGACTATAAATGATAATTTAGTTGATGTAAATAATCTATTGTACTCATTTTATCCACAAAGTTTTCAGGGAACTATTTCGCGGAGGGAAAAATCAAAATGATCACGTGTTAATCAAAATGGAGGGAACAGTGAACGAAGCGTTGAAGAAGTACGATGAGTCTATTAACATCAAGGATAAGCAGTTGGAGGCGATTTGTAAGATGGTGGAGGGAGAGAATGTCATTATGAATGTACCTGTTGGTTATGGTAAAAGTTTGGTGTATCACCTGTTGCCTTCGCTCTTAAAGTAAAAAAGTCTTCTTGTTTGAGTTTCCGCCTTTTAGCTTATGGGTTCGAGTTTGTCTAGCAGAACACACAAAACAATCCACGGCTGTAACTTTTACTGGTGTCTCCATGTTTTGATCATGTGATCGAATTATAGTCATGTGGTATGGAACTACTTTTCAAGCTTTTGAATGCGGAGAGTAGCGCAGCGATACCTATGTGTAAGAGAATGGGCAAAAAACGGTTAGACTCGTTCGAGGTGGTTCAGCAGTGAAAAGTGTTTGCTTCGTGATCAGAAGATCACAGGCTGATCCCGGTTTGTACCTTGACAATGCCAAACCTAAGATGTAAAACTAAGTAGCAACTGCTCTTTCACTAAACGCTCTGCATTTAAAAATGAGAGTGGAGGGGTTTTCGGACGATACCTTTAAAACTTGGGTCCTGTGTCATAAAGAACGAGACACGATACAGGGAATTCGTAATAATTCACCCCCATTTGGTTGTAACGTCACAGTATGGGTGAAAGATATCAAGTGGGGAAAAAAAAGATTATAGACACAGCAAAACATTGAAATTCATTTATAGTACTGTAGTGGTTAGATGGGTTCAACCTACAGTGGCCAGATAACATAGTGGTGTAATATGTAGTATAATAATAGTTGATGGAGCACCTAATTGGAGATTAAGGGGGCCTGGGTTCGAATCTCGGTCTGATCTGTTGCATTTTCTCCCTTCTTATTACATTCAGTGCCATAGACCAGCCGCCGGGACTGACAGATGAATCTGTCTGCAAGGGGATATAAAGATCGTGGATTGATGTCTTTTTGGTGCGAAGACATTCAAGGAGGGAGTAATGTAGCAGTCAGATGGCCGGAGAATAATTTTGAGTCTGAACACTATCATATATTTTTCAAGATGACTAGAATAAATTTCCAAAATTGTTACCAGATAAAATGAAAAAAAAAAATTAAAAAGGGATTTGTGTTGTTTCTCTATATAAGATGATAGATAGTAGGATTTTTATTACAGATATCAATAGCTAGAGACCTGTTTTCAACGGCGAGAGAGGTTGAATATAATGGAAGAATGATTGCTGTTTGATTCACAAGATTTAGCAAGAAAGATTTGTCAAATCATAAAAGCATTGTTTTAAAACTGTCGGTAAACGTGATCTTGGCAGCTCATCCGCACTGTCACATTATTGGTTGGCGGTAGATTGAGAAGCGTGGTAAAAAAATTATTATTCAAAACAGATAAGAACTAGGTATGTAAATCAATGCCTGGTATCCTTACCAGTGATTTATAAGCATTGTCTTCAGCAGACCTAGATCTGTAAATCATTGCCTGGTATACTTACCAGTGGTTTATAAGCATTGTCTTCAGCAGACCTAGATCTGTAAATCATTGCCTGGTATTCTTGCCAATGGCTTAACATTATTTTCAACAGATTTAGGTATGTATCATTGTCTGGTAGTTTACAACATGGACACTTGTTTTTGTAAATAAGTTATGACGTCTGTATACTAATAATTAGTATTTACAGAAACAAGTGCCTGTGGTTTACAACCATGATCTTCAGCAGACATGGATATGTAAATCATTGCCTGGTTTCCCTGCCAATTGTTTACAAACATGATCTTCAGCAGACATAGATATGTAAATCATTGCCTGGTATCCCTACCAATGGTTTAGCATTATCTTCAACATACCTTTCATTGGGTCAAATGCTGTCTGATGTGTTTCATACGAATTGTTAGGTCGTTCTTGTCAAACTGATTCTGACTATGGGGTACTCCGTTTACCCGATGATTATATAGGACTCACGGCGGGTGTGACCGGTCGACAGGGGGTGCTTCCTCCTCCTGGGCATTTGATGTCACCTTTGGTATATCCAGGAGTTTGCCCAACTCTCTAATTTGTATTCCATAAAGAATTTATGGGATTTATCACTTTTGGTTATCTTCGCTTCTTCATCCTTACCAATGGTTTAACATTATTTTCAACAGACATAAATATGTAAATCATTGCCTGATATCCTTACAAATGTTTTTTTTTAACATTATCTTCAACAGACTTAACCGATCGCGGTAGCTCAGTGCTAGAGCTTCGTAACCGGGAGGTCGTGAGTTCGAGTCTTCCTCGCGCCATGGCCACGTCAAACCTAGGACGTTAACATAGGTAGTGATTGCTCCTTCGCCAAACGCTCGACATTTAGAAATGAGAATCGCTGGTCTTTCGGATATGACCTTAAAAACGGAGGTCCCGTGTCGCCGCAGGCGTTGACATGTTAGAGACCAAAACTGCTACGGCACTGAGCGCTAAGCATAAGTCTAAATTTGTTGTACTTCACCTACAACTAGTGGCGTCTCAATATTAGTGAAAATATCTCAGCTGGACGTAAAACAATCAATCAATCAACAGACCAAAATATATAAATGAATGCTTCGTATTCGTACCAGTGGTGTACAAACATCTTCAGCAGACCATTGCCTGGTATCCTTACCAATGATTTAACATTATTTTTAGCAGACCTAGATATGCAAATCATTTTCTTCAAGCACTGGATACTGGTTACCATGAAACAAAGGTTTGTAAATTGAGAAGATGAACAGAAAAACTGTTTTACAAGTCAAATTGTTATTAAAGGTGCAGCAGTCCCCGTTTTATAAATTGTTTGCATAAATCTTGTATCTGGATTTAATTTCGTGGAAGAAATTTTTATTCACGAATTTCTTTACTTTGCTGTGTAATGTATATATGTTTAAGATGGCGATCTGTATAGTCTTTCATTTAGTTCATGCTTGTCCTAAGTAGGCAGATCTGTACAACAACTTTCTCCTAGCAATTTTTAAGATATGTCCATGTTCTAATAATACAAAAGTATATTTAAACGAAATTTAAATATTGAATTCCATGTCTCGCTATTTGGTTAATGCAATTTGATGTGTGAAACAACAATGTGACATGCGTCTGTTAATATAACGACATCCTTGTCTGAACATGGCAATAAAATCTGGGTAGTAAACGTAATTTAAACGAACTTTAACTAAAAGTTTTAATATCTGATGACACGACTTCAGCTTAACCAGACAGCCCTTGTCGGAATCCAGTCCGGTCATCTTACTGCTCAGTTTGACTGATTGACGACAAGAGAATTCTGACCGCCGAGGACATATCAGTATTAGACTGAGGACAAGCTATCACAAGGTGTAGATCTCTACTTAGCTGTGTGTGAAACAAAAGTACAAAAACAATGTCCTCCCCCGGGACTAGAGTTATTGTCATAGCAATGGACGGAAGTGACCACGCGGATTACGCCTTCAAATGTGAGTAACTGAAAAAACATCAGGCCAGAATGTATTGATATTTGTGTTTGTGATGCAGTACACCTGTTATTATATCAAGTCATTTCCCAAATCTTATATGATGTAAATTATACCGAATGAAATGCACAGTCAGTCAAAATGTGATGTATATTATATCAAATGATATGTACAGTCAATGAATGAGGTATAATACATTAAATGAAATGTACACCCAATCAATGATATGACATGTATATAATTTTATGAAACAGGCGATTGAACACGTAATATCAATATGGTTTATGTATACTAATATGTCTGATTGACCTCTTTCTGTATACTTAATGGATTTAGTATGTACTAAAGTGCAAAATGGCAGATGGCTGTAAAATAATTCAAAATACTATGTGCACAAGACATACCAAATAAACACTGTTGAGAGCGTATTTCGTATTGCTACTTTGCAGTCAGAAAGTCATTTTAAGCCTTTCACTGCGATGGTATCACGGACGGGGGTATTCAACAAATATTTGCATTACAGCTAGCCGTGCAGGAATTAACGAGTTATCAATTCATGTAAATTTAGTATTGTTGAATATCACAGATTTGTATAATAATCAGGTAGAATGTGACGTCACATATCATACCTGACAGGTGAGGGCGATAGGACGGGCCGATAATATTTGGATCGGGTGTACATATACTAACAATAGTGTGTGTTTTATCATTACCGGCACATTAACCAGAGATCGCTCTTCAAATAAATCCTGTTCGACAAGATAGGCCGGGATCAATCTGCACAAATAAAGATGTACACCGTACACCTGTATGACGATGAAAAGAAGAAGAAGAAAAAAACCCATTTGTATTGTACCAGCTGTGTACACCAAGCAAACCAAACCAGCATTGCAGTGGTAACAGAAGACCAGTGGGCTCGTTTTCGTACATGTATCTGTATAACATATACCCAAAGGCTAATGCTCGATTACCAAATACATGTACAATCCCCCACCCCCTGAATTAAAAGTGAATTGTTTGGTCAAATGTACTAAGCTACCTTCAAATATCATTTCTTGAAAGTATGAATATAGGTACATAGTAATATACACGATTTCAAGGACACATTTCTGTGTAGCTATACCAGGTGACCGTGTCAAATGTAGGTTAAATAACATTTCTTTATACATGTTTTATCAGCAATTGACCCGAATTCCTGTTAAGCCAAAAATTGAATAACTTCCCATGAGGGTAGTCCTCAGTTTACATGACGAATATACCTGTATGTACTGGTTCCCGTGGACAAACGACAGTAGTCTTTCTTTGTAAGATTTACCATCACAACTGTATCTCAGAAGAACATGATTTAATTCCACATTTGGTAATCCAACTTATATCCACAGTCCCTTTTCAAAAGACGAAATTCTTCAAAATCACGTGTGGGGCCTCTGTGGCCGAGTGGTTATAGCATTGCACTCAAAATCACAAGGCCTGTCACCTCTAGTCGGCGCGGGTTCGATTCTCTCTTGCGCCGATGTATGTGAGAAAGTTTGCCAGTTTACTTTCGAAAGGTCGGTGGTCTCTTCCCGGGTACATTGTATCTGGGTTCTCTCCTCCACCTACAAAAACTGGACAAGAGGTGAGAGGCCTTGTGATTTTGAGCGCAGTGCTTTAACCACTCGGCCACGGAGGCCCCAGAGCTTGTGTACAAGTCTTTAAACGAAGTCGAATGCTACGCTGTGTGAAGTTCCAGTGCCTGTTAATAATCTTTATCTGTAATTATATATATAACAGTGTAAACTAGAGTACCTCTTCTAACAGGGTATGTCAAACACACGTACAAAGACGGAGACAAGGTCATCATTGTGTTCTGTGCTGAATACAACCAATTAGCCAATCAACGTAAGTAACACGAATATATATATATATCCAATCAACGTACAAGTATTAGACAGATATACTATGTTGATTAAAATCAGTTAGCCAGTCAAGGGAAATATTAATCTATAACGTGACAAATACAAAATATTTTCCAATCAACAAAAGTAAACAGCTATACTATGTTTTGCAGAACCAGGTAACCACTCAGAGTAACTTTAACAGCTACATACTCTCAAATACAACCAGTTAACCACTCAATGAAGCATTAACAGCTACATTCTCTGAAATACAACCACCCCGTGGGGATCCGGGTTGTTAGAATAGATCCTCAGCACCCCTAGCGTGTCGTAAAAGGCGACTAAATGGGGTGGTCCTTCGGATGAGACCGCAAAAACCGAGGCCCCGTGTCACAGCAGGTGTGGCACGTTAAAGATCCCTCCCTGCTCAAAGGCCATAAGCGCCGAGCATAGGCCTAAATTTTGCAGCCCTTCATCGGCAATGGTGACGTCTCCATATGAGTGAAAGATTCTCGAGCGGGACGTTAAACAATTTATAATCAATCAATCAAATACAACCAGCTATCCACTCAGAGTAACGTTAACAGCTACATACTCTCAAATAAAACCAGTGCACCACTCATTGTACTAACAGCTATATATATGTACATGTACTCTCAAATACAATCAGTTAAATACTCATCATAAGCGTTAAAGAGCTATACTATTTCATATGCAACCGATTAGTCACTCAAAATACGTGTTAAACAGTTTTATCATGTTATCCAACTAAGTACATGTAAAATGAATTTTAAATACTATGTCAAATAAAACCATTGTACTATGTCCAATATAAAATAAAAGCAAATTGTATGATGAACATAACCAGCAAGCCATGTTATGCTAAAATGAGTATGATACTGTGTTATATACACAATTAGCAATCTACTCGATGTAAATTACCTGTAACGGTATGCGGGGTGGGTTCATGATGTTTTGAAGGCAACTGACATATAGCAAGCAAGCAAAGCATGAGAGAAAAATCTGCTGTTTGTCTATACACACCTTATACCTTGCCTCAGTGGTATGCGTACTAACATTGGTAAGAGTACGGCCGTTGGTTATACACGTGTAACCATGTACTGTGATGGATCACAGAAACAAGTTTCCACAACCACCAGACTCGTGCTCAACCTTCCGAAACAAATGTAATTATAACGTTTTTATCAAATGCGAGGAAGTAAAGTCTTATATTTATTATAGTTAGGTTTAATTGTGGTCTGACAGGGGGTCAATAAACAATCAAAAGGACTCCGGGTTCGATCTCCGACGGGAGAAAAAAAAAGCACCACAAATTTTTTCCAGTATCATTATACAGCACATTAGCACATTTCCGGGGGGGGGGGGTGCGGACCCTATTCCTCCCCGACTGGATTCACCTATGAGTATGTGTTGAAACAGCATTTATTCACAATCGACTTCACTGCACCTAGTACAACCTAACCGAAGAATTCTCTCTCTCTCTCTCTCTCTCTCTCTCTCTCTCTCTCTCTCTCTCTCTCTCTATATATATATATATATATATCTGCGGTTAATTTTCTTTAATTCAGTCTTCTTCAGAATTTCATACAATTTTCGAATAAGAATGACAATCTTGTATTTGAAACTTATTAAGACAACAGTTGCATGTATCATTAGATCATAGTGAAAACTAATGATCATCAAGTAATATTTTTAATTAATGTTGTTTTCCCCCCACAGCGCTGACCCTGATGTCGGTAGATAAATCTCTGATTACAAACTTGATTGATGGAGAGGAGGATCGAGTTAAGAAATTGGCCGCCAAGTTCGAGGAGCTAGTTCTAAAATTCAAGGTATGGTACCGGTATTCCATTCCAATTTCTCTATACACTTGTGTTAGACCTTTTATAGTATACATCTACAGGGTTGTTCGGAATGTTATGTGTATTTTACGATATCAAAAAAGCATTCGACTCAAATAGTGAAATGAACATTACATCCCTTCAAAGTATTCTCCGCGGTTTGAAATAATTTAATTTCAATCTCTGAATCCATTTCTGAAATGCGTCACGGTACGCTGATTTAGGTAGACCTTTGAGGCACTGACTGATGGCTGAGCCAAGAGCTTGTCGGGACTTGTAACGACGACCAGATAAGATCTTTTTAAGTTTGGGGAAAAGGAAAAAGTCGAATGGGGCTAGACCTGGAGAGTATGGTGGGTGTGGCAAGATGGTAACCTTCTCCGACTTCAAAAATTACTTCACAAGCTCAAATGTATGTGATGTAGCATTATCATGAATTAGACGAACATACCTAAATCCTGATACAGAGCATCGTTTATGATAATATTTCTTGAGCTTTTTTAATATAAAATCTCGGTAATACCGACCTGTAACACTTTTGGCGTTCGGCACCGGAATTTGTGTAGCTAAACCATCACATGAGAAGAATATGCAGTAAAGAACCTTCTTTGTGCTGATGGTTCTTTTAGCAACTACATGCCATCTACCGTGTTTAGTTAGCCATATTTTGTTTCCTATTGTTCTTACCTGTTCGAAATGGTGAACCCATATATTTCGTCACCAGGAACAATGTTTGCAAATTGTCTTTGATTGAATTTGGAAACATTTTGGCAATTGCTTAGCGGTTGTACTCGTATCCGTTTTAGGTCATCTGTCAGTATATGGTATTCATCTGGCAGAAATATTTCGTACTTTCAAAATACACTTCAAAATGAAATGCACCCGCGATAGCGATATGCCATCAGCTTTGGCAATATCTCGTATCGTGTACTTGTCATCACTTTCAACTATTACCCTGACTTTTGAGACATTGGCTTGCCTGTTGCAGTCACAGGTTGGCCAGGTTTTGCTGCATCTTTGATGGACTCTGTGCCAGTCAGAAATTTTTCCTTCATCTACGAACTGTCTCATAAGATATCAGACCTACAAAATTCCCCCCAATTCAGTAAAAATCTGCATTACCGAATGACAGATAACAGAGTTCGATGTGAACTTTTATATAAGCTCTAATTTCTTCAATATTCTCAACCCTTTTCCCAACCATTTTTACAATAGTGGTCAACGACTGACTCTGTTGAAATGACTATAAGTTTTAAACTGTGTGGAGCTGAAGACTCTTGTTTATACAATTGGAAATGTATTGAATAGAGCTATTCAAGAGTATCATCATCCACGAAATAGTGCAAAACGTCATCGTGCTGTGGTACAATACACATTATATATCGAACAGCCCTCGTATACATTCACGAAAAGTGCGGTGACATGCTCGTTCATCTGGAATTCATTAAAACAAATGTCATCTTTGATTTAAGATACATAAACCTGTGGATGGTTATGTGATGGATATCTAATATCGTGTTTTTCATTTTAAAAAAAGCACAATTTTATGGTAAAAATATACCCAACAGTCAACAATCGGGAAATGTACCCTACAGGAAGTTTCCATTGACTATAAAACTAACACAAGAATGTCATGCTAAATATCTGTGATCCCTAGGTTATGCATATTTTTGACAGAGTCCTAAAAAATTAGAGGGGCTATAAAATTCGTATTTTTTTGGGTGGGGGGTGGGGTGGGGTTGGGTTAGAATAAATCTTTAGAAAGCATACAACATGCACATACTTATGTAATGTATGTGGATTTTAAAAAGTTTTAGGCACGAAAATAAATATATCCCATTTCATCTAAGACTGTCATTTCTCTTCTTTCTGATAATAATATACTGATGAAGTATCCATGTATCACTCATTCAGCTGAATCCACAATTGAATTAGTTACATTTTAACTTGACATGCATCTACTGGAATGATGTACACAATGATTATAACTATAAATTTGACAAATATATTTGACGATGTAACATGCATGCGTGTTCTCTCTCTCTCTCTCTCTCTCTCTCTCTCTCTCTCTCTCTCTCTCTCTCTCTCTCTCTCTCTCTCTCTCTCATATATTCCTCTGGTATATCTACAAAAACTGTGGTCGAAAAAGAAGTTGATTTGTTGTAGATTGAAGGAAAAATTGTTCGTGTCAATGGAGATCCAGGACATGCGATAGTGAAGATAGCAACAGAAGAGAAAGCGTCCATGATTGTGACGGGGACACGTGGTTTGGGTAAGATCCGGCGGAAGTTGCTCGGTAGTGTTAGCGAATATGTTCTACACCATTCTCCAGTTCCGGTGATGGTCTGTCGACAAAAAGAATAACAATGATTTGACGCAGTACACTGTGCGTACTATAGACATTTATATAAATAGAGCAAGACAAACACTGTGATTGTTAGTTCTCAGTATAACAAGTTCAAGGAAAATAAATCGTTCTACCGTGCTTCTGCAGATCTATTCTGTTCACGACAAAGACTTCCGGAGACATTCTAACACCGTACAAATATAAGAATTACTGAAAATAAGACCAGGTCACATTGAAATCAAGCCATGTAGGCGAAACTTACGTATTTATTTGTACCTATAAAATCGGTAACCTGACTCAATTATTTAATAAGACTTTTGCCTAGCGTTGTATTTTTAAAATATGTGGTATTTACACTACTTATTCATGAGAGTTAAGTTACAAGTATTTGGTTTAGAGGTTATCGAGTTGATAAACAAGTATTCTGCTATATTCAGTGATTTGTAAATATTATCTGTCTCTGTTCTTCGTTAGGTCAGAAAGAAGATGGCCTTTAAGCATAGGTTGTATACCCAATAGATAATTTAATTCCTTGACATTGTCATTCTGAACTATAGGATAAATACAGAATGATGAAGGTGTTTTAAAGTACATTTGTTTAACAATAAAATGATACCGATTGGTTTTTGTATGGCGATTTATATGACATTCTTTCAAGCAAACAAGTTGCCACTTTTCATACATGCCATCCTTTCATTAAAGTCTCCGCTGAAGTCTGTGATATTGCGTAACTTAATGATCACATTCATTTCTTGTAGTGATATCCATTTTGACACCTTATCTCATTTAAGTCAAAGAACGGTGACGAAAGTTTCACTCGAGCAGGATTTTGTCTTTAAATGTGCTTGGTTTGTTTTACACCCCTTCGAGTTTTTTTCCTCTGTCATATTGAGACGGCAATAGTTGTAGAAGTCCCTAGTTTCTTTCTTTTGGTACTGCATGTGCTACTTTTTGGTAGTGTACGTGTTACCTTTTGGTAGTGTATGTGTTACCTTTTGGTAGTGTATGTGTTACCTTTTGGTAGTGTATGCGTAACCTTTTAGTAATGTATGTGTTACCTTTTGGTAGTGTATGTGTTACAATTTGGTAGTGCATGTGTTACTTTTTGGTAGTGTATGTGTTACCTTTTGGTAGTGTATGCGTAACCTTTTGGTAGTGTACGTGTTACCTTTTGGTAGTGTATGCGTAACCTTTTGGTAGTGTACGTGTTACCTTTTGGTAGTGTATGCGTAACCTTTTGGTAGTGTATGTGTTACCTTTTGGTAGTGTATGTGTTACCTTTTGGTAGTGTATGCGTAACCTTTTGGTAGTGTACGTGTTACCTTTTGGTAGTGTATGCGTAACCTTTTGGTAGTGTATGCGTAACCTTTTGGTAGTGTACGTGTTACCTTTTGGTAGTGTATGTGTTACCTTTTGGTAGTGTATGTGTTACCTTTTGGTAGTGTATGCGTAACCTTTTAGTAATGTATGTGTTACCTTTTGGTAGTGTATGTGTTACCTTTTGGTAGTGTATGTGTTACTTTTTGGTAGTGTATGCGTAACCTTTTGGTAGTGTACGTGTTACCTTTTGGTAGTGTATGCGTAACCTTTTGGTAGTGTACGTGTTACCTTTTGGTAGTGTATGTGTTACCTTTTGGTAGTGTATGTGTTACCTTTTGAAGCCATTATTACAATATATATCCTTGATATTCCATTTGAGTGGCTTTCTCTCATAGGCAACAGAGGAAAATCGGCAGTTACTGTAGGACGTTATCTGGATTTTCACAAGCAACCTGTATAATCACAACTTAGAAATTGGATTTATACATTTATGTTGGAATGGTCTGCTACATATAGCTATCGATCGCCGTAAAATGGCTGAAATATTGCCAACACGGCGTAAAACACCAATCAATCAATCAATCAATATAGCTATCGACAACAATTCAAGGAGGTAGGGTTTTTTAAAAAGTAGTTTTCAGTTTGAACATGACTCGTCCTATGTATGTGTTTGGTTTCCTTTGCCTATGATGCTTTTGCCTACTGACTTTTCCGTATATTGTTTTCTTTACATGTAAGGGACATTCAGGTCGCCACTGCTCTCACGTGACCCGCTCACCTTTAAGGAACAGTGCTGTATCATTATCATTTTATAGCTTTCAATCTTCTAGATGTATCGCCTACTTGTCCTTAAATATCAATGAATTGTTTTCACTCTTAAAGTCACTTGCGGCAAACTATTTTTTAACATGATGAAAGCGAAAACTAGGTTGATTTTTAGAAATAAAATGAATACAATTTACCGTGTGGAATGTTTATTACCATGATTTCTTAATTAAGTTCGAAAGAGTAAGGTAAATTCATATAAAGTTATATAGGGAGGAATACTAGTAATGTATACCAACTTTTGAACATCATAGAAAGAATATGAATATATATATATATATATATATATATATATATATATATATATATATATATATATACATGCATCCATTTGTTTTTTTTGGGGGGGGGCATCCAGTATCCTTAATACCTGCTTGTTAACGAAGGTCTCCATGAACAGTCATATTGAAGACTGGCATTTGTTGAAGAGTCCAGGTAAAATATAAAAGTATGACCTTTGAACTCCCGATCACCCTTATTTTCTGTGATCATGGCTACCTATTGGGATATTCTGATCTTACTAGCTATACTTTAAAAAGCGGAATTCTAAAAAAAAAACAAACCCCCCCCCCCCCCCCCAAAAAACCAAAAAAAAAAAAACAACAAAAAACTGACAATGACAAGTGGACTGGCTTATTTGCCATCCATGGTTTTACGTCAGGTGTGCGATATTTCTGCCATTGAAGTGAGATTGTGGATTTACCATTCCATTTTTATGAACGCCGTAGAATAAATTTGTCGACCAGAAAGGTCCAGAACCTTGAAATACTCTTGTCTGGACACTTTAAGACACCTGTTTATGTATCTGTGTTATTACCAATAAAAATGAGTTATCGTTTCTCTGTTACTTTCTGTTTTCATTATAAGTAGTTAGTAATTCTACCTGGTGTATAATAAAAGCTTTATCGTATGTCATTTTAGTTTATTTCCAGAATGTTGAAGTGAAATGTCCTGATCGCCATTAACGAAACTTACGTTATTTCTTTTCGGGAATTTTATATTTGTACTCTTTACAGCCAAACTATGCCAAAAATATGCATGAACCCATGGATTCATGTTCATTCAATTGGAGGGTAACACTCCCTTTGTGAATACAGTAGATATAATGAATATGGGAACACCTGAAAATCTTATATAGAACTATATTGTGTACAGTATGTTTGTTTGTTTTTTATTTTTTTATTTATAGTCGCCTGAGCAATTTTTCAGCTATCCGGCGACTGTCACTATTACCGGTGACGGGGCTGCAAATTTAGACCTATGCTTAGCACTAATGGCTTTTAGCAGTGAGGGTTCTTTTACGTGCCACACCTGCTGCGACACGGGACCTCCGTTTATAAGGTCCCATCCGAAAGACCCGTGACTCTCACTTCGTAACGCCGAGCTCTTGGCGAAGGAGCAATCACTACCTATTTTAACGTCTTAGGTTTGACGCGGCCGGCCCGAGCGGGGCTCGAACTCACGACCTTCCGTTCACGAGGCGAGAGCTCTACCACTGAGCCACCGTGATCGGTGTACAGTAAAGTTATTTTCTAATTCATTTCATTATTTGAACCCATACAGCTTGCTACCAATTGTTTGACTGTTCTTCACTTGTTTTACTCCCTTTACCTGATCAAATGTAGGGTTCACGGCGGGTGTGACTGGGGTCCGTGTTTGCCTTATTCTCAATTTTGTATTCTTTATAAGATTTACGAGATTGATCACTGTTCGTCATCTTCACCTTTTCATGCGGGATAAGGCGTGGTTGTAGTGGACATTCTTAAATATCAGTGTATGAGAAAAATCTTTCAAAACTTCTTTTCAAGAATAAGACTACCTTATACTGAATAATTTTGGACTAGATTAAAATATGAACTATACAGAACAATCCCTCAAAATATTAGAGCAATATTGATTATCGATATGACCACTAATTGGAGATGAGTGATCGTGACTTCATTCTTCAAGCCTGCGATAAAGTCCTCCTATAGGAAGAAAAATGACGTCGCTTTTCCGTTATAGCATTAAACATTGTTAAATAAGATAAGGGTCTTTTTGGCAAGGAACAGATCAAATGATGTGCAGTCACCCTCATATTGTGGAAATTCGGTGTTATTCACGTTACACACCCATCAGCCAGTACAAGGTCACGGCACAGGTCTATTTTTCACACGGAAAATAATTTCTTAATCTTCTTCTCAAGAACTAGGCTGTAATAAGTGAAATTAATAAATAAAAAAATCTTCATTACTCCATTTATCTGATCAGATAAAGGGCTCACGACAGATATGACCGGTCGACAGGAGATGCTTACTCCTCCATAGCACCACTGATCCCACCTCTGGAATGTCCAGACGCCCGTGTTTGTCCTGCTCTTAATTTGGTATTCTTTATAGGAGTTATGGGATTGATCACTGTTCGTTATCTTCACTTTTTTCATTTTCATATATTGTATAGATCCGGCTTTCGAATAGAATCTTACATTATCCAAATTTCTTTTTACCTTAAAAGAAAAACAACATCAAATTAGCTACGTATTGCAATCTGTAACATTCAATAATCAATAAATAGCGCTGAACTAGTTTTGTTATCATAGTTCATAGTACTCCATCAGATTAAAGCCTCGGTTTACGTCCCTTGATATACCTCAGAACCTCTAGCATACTGGAGTAAATTCAATGCACCATTTTTGGATCCTTGTAAGAATAGAAATTTAACATAATGTGCGGGAATCGATCAGACATTTTGTATTTTGGTAGAAAACTTCTTGAATTTGGTCGGGAACAAAGTCATGAATTCAACAGAGGTGCTTTTTTTGATTGAATGAAAGGAAGGTAAAGAAAACTTCGAATGAAGAATAATATATGAGGACAATAAAGCTGCGCGATTTGTACCTATACTTTTCCGGCATATTTCCCCATACAAAGCTTCTTGTTGTGAATACTGGCAGTTCAATGTACTACAAGAGTGTACGCCGAGTTGAAGGATATTTAGAATCTCCGAACTGCTTCTTGGTAATTAATACTGATGTTACATACAGATTCACCTCTATTCACTGACCACGAGCATCATGATTCCGAATTCTAAATGTTCCAGACACAGTGACGATTATCATTCGTGTTGGTATACTTCCCTGTTGCATGAAAAAAAAAAAAACCAAACATTTATTTATTAATCCTTTCTGACACATTATTGTAAAATCAGTAGAAAAGCTCAACGTATCAGGAGAAAAATCAATGAAGGAATACACTAAGTACTCTGTTTGAAGAATGAAATGATCAGCAGAGTCATGTGATATCAACAACACAGGCCGCATTAACACGGGGTTAAAGGTTAAATGCACCACAGCACGGAAAAGTACAATTAAGAGCTGTTGAGCATTATAATATGCAGCTTGGGACAACTCTAGTCTAACTGGTGAGTATTTATAATTCATGTTTGTTTACAATGTACATTGTCAGCTGTTACCTGAGGTGACCTCATTCTTCACTCATTGAAACCACGTCGATCTGTACTGATTCAATGTTTTCTTCATAGAGAGGAATACAGAGGAAATACTACACACCGTCCTTGTGTGCTCTGTGGGAGGGCAGTTATAATATCCAGGCTGTAGCTGATGTTGACGAATACACAGTTATTTCATATTTCCCTTGAGTGTCTCGTTTCTTTCATTCGCTGGCGGCGATAATTCGCCAAATAACAGTTTACCGAGGAACCAGTCACGCAGTTATCGAGGAAATTCCGGACCCTCAGCAACATGACGACCAGTAAGAGAGTGGTTCTGGTGGCGATTGACGGCAGTGACCACGCGGAATATGCCTTAAACTGTACGTGTTTGTTATTCATAAAGGTAGTGTTTACAACATATTTATTATATTCATGCCATACCAAGATACTTTATCGATTAAGGTAAGTCTACAGTTTATTGGTAATGCTGTATCAAAGTTATAAATGTTTAATTAATACACAACAGATATGCATGGTATTGTTTTCATTAACGAATAACGTTTGCCCGAATTGTTTGGTCAAATCCACACACCCCAGTATAAATGAAAACTGTAAGGTCATCATTTTGAACACGTAAGTCATGTGATGAATTTTGAATTACGTAAATGTGCGAGTAGAAGTAGAACACTATTTTGACTTTTTCATCAATCTTTTTTTCTCACAGGGTACTTGGACAATATTCACAGACCAGACGATGTCGTGATAGGGGTGCACTGTGCAGATTACAGCAAACTTCAAAGTCAACGTAAGTCGTTCTTCTTTACAGTCACATTGCATAGCATTAATATAAGTCATTCCGTCTGCAGTCACAATGCATAGTACATGTATATTAAATGCAGCTCTGATGTGCCAAAATATTAATATTCACTGTGCGCAATGCAAATGAACTGCCAAGTTAATCTAAACAATAAGCCATTCAAACACATTGATTCATTTATATACTTTTCGTAATCATAGTGCTTTATGTCCTTGAGGTGCCAAGAAAAATGATAGTTTTATTACAAAAATGGTTAATTGAGGTGAAAACGAATTTTCTTTTCATACGAGGTTCTAGAATTCACTGCATTCTGCCACATTTCCTGGACTTCAAAATCTGACAAATAGTTGGACTGCAGAAAGGTCTTATTAAATAACCGTCTCAAAAATATTGGCTTATCTATCCTTTTCACCTCCTTCCAGTTTAAGCTTGTCTTTCCCGTCATTTTCTGTAATCCTATTATCCTCAGACTTCTCTAATGTCTGACGATAATGTAGAGTTGCAATTTCCCCTTATTTCTTTATCGATTGCGTATTTTATTCAAATACCCAGAAGTCAAACTGACTCAGAATTTGAAAAGCAGGAAATAAACTTCCCATTCCTCGTTAAAACACAGTTCAGGTTCAGAAACGGATCCAGATTCACTTCTTATAGCTTTGGAGTGCAATTTAAGACTATCAAGTTAAAATTTTGTAATTTTACCAATGTGTAGAAGACATTCCTTTGAACATTAAGAAATCCGACGCCTAAGTAGTAAAAAAGAAAGTCATGCATTAACTCGGGAAATAGGTGTTACTAATGTGTCCACAGACATAGAAAAATGAGATAGCAACTGCACATTGGTAATCGGGTTTTTTTTATTTTGGAACTGGCGATTGATACACATACCAACAGTGTTATTCACATTTACACTGTTTTCTTCTCGAACAAATTGGGCTGGAGTGCTACTGAAAGGAAATATTTTGGTGGTTCATTAACGATATGTACCATTTAAAGCTGTGTTTTTTATCTATGAACTCCAAACTGAACGACAGAGAAATGTTGCCCTACTTTTTGCGTCCACCATCGCAGTCAATAAGGAAATGTTTTCCGTACTGCAATTTTTTCCAGAGTGATTTTCTATTGTTTTTATTATTATTATTATTTATTTTGATATGAAAACTTCGGTCATTGTGATCGTCGTTACTGTTGCAGATCTTTTTTTTTTCATTGTTAAATAAAATACTTCATATATAAATAACAGCACTCCCTCTTGTCATTGTTAATGAGGAATAATGAAAATAAAAGGCATAACATTCAAAGTAATATGTCCATTTGATTATGGATAAATAGAAATCCAAAGGTCAATGACCAGGTAATGTCACGTGTCATAGCAGGACATGGGTCCTTTGACCTATCAAAGTAGTCCCGTTGGAATCCAGGTTAGAATAGGTCCTCGGTACTCCTTGCTTGTCGTAAGTCGACTAAATGGGGCGTTCCTTCGGATGAGACCACAACAGGTGTGGCACGATAAAGATCCCTCCCTACTTAACGGCCATAAGCGCCGAGCATGGGCCTAAATTTTGTAGCCCTTCATCGGCAATAGTGATGTCTCCAGATGAGTGAAAAATTCTCTAGCGGGACGTTAAACAATATATAATCAATCAATCAATCAATTAATAATATCATTAATTCAACTGAAGAGGGTAATAACTCAATAATTGTTCGTATTAATTGAATTGATGCACACATTAATCGAATTATTGCTCTCGTCTTTTGAATTGTAATGCGCATCAATTAAATTGATGAAATCATCAATTCATTTGAAGAGCACAACAATTAAATTATTGCGCAAATCAATCCAGCAGAATAATTAATGCTACCAATAATTCAATTAATGCGCGCACTAATTTAGATTTGAAGATATCACTAATTAATTGAAGAAGGTTCTTAACAATAGACTTGTGGGTATGTTACTGCGAATATAATGTAAACTTACGCTTGACCCAAGTTAATCCTACAACTACCTAAAGGGGCCTTCACACAAAAAGAACTCGAAAGAGAGACGAACTTCCTTTGCGAGTTAAAACTAAGTCAATGTATATAATTCAATATTTGTTCACTTGTGTTACAGATATTTATATACTGTGCCTTCCAGGAAGTATATAATAGGGAACGTTTGTATATCAATAGATGGGGGATGTTAAACAATATACAACAAACAAACCTATCAAAGTAAATTTATGCAGTTGAAATTTACAAATGTTATCTGTAAAAAGAATGCTCATACAACTGTGTAATCTGTATGTAATCGGTGTGTAATCGGTATTTCATCAATATGTAATCTGATGTATTGTGTATAATCAGTACTTAATTTGTATGTAATCTGTTTGTTATCTGTATTTTCATGTAATTGGTGTGTAACTGGTATGTAATTGGTTTTTAATCATTATGTAATTATGTAGTACAGCAGATGTAATTTGTAATCAGTATGTAATCTATGTAGTCAGTATGTAATTGGTATGTAATCTGTAGTGTGTATGTAATCAGTATGTAATAGATATGTAATTTGTATATAATTAGTCTGTATGTAATTGGTAAGCAATCCGTATGTAATTGGTATGTAATGTGGATGAAGTATGTATGTAATTAATATGTAATAATCAATATGTAATTGGGATGCAATCTTTATGTAATTAATGTTTACGGTATGTAATCAGTATGTAATCTATATGTAATTTTTATGTAATCTGTATGTAATCAGTATGTCACTTGTATGTAGTATGTATGTAATCGGTACGTTATTGATATGTAATCCGCATATTATGTTATGTAGTCAGTATGTTATCTTTAGTTTGTATACAATCGGTTTGTAATGTGGATGAAATTGATATGTAATTTGTAAGATTTCTTATATTTGCAGCTTTGACACTTTTATCAAGTGATAAATCTTTGATTACCAATTTTCTGGAGACGGAAGAGGCATCAGTTAAAAAGCTAGCAGCCAACTTTGAATCCAAAGTTCTAAAGAATCAGGTACATATAGATTATACATATTTCACAGTACTAATTTCAACTAAAGAAATATCAGTACTTATCATTGATGTATCGTCTTTAAATCATTAGTTAACTTTAATTGTAAGATTTAATTATTTCATTGCCATGAGACTGTCTGTTTTAAAAGCATTTGTATTCAAATATTTACTCTCACCAATGTTTTGACAATAACAATCATATAGGAATTCATGTTTACGTCACAAAGAGTCGTGTCTTATATGAACAGTTATTTGAGGCATAAAAATCCGTCATTTTTATTGTACAAAATATAGATATAAGGAATATATGTTTAGATTGTTTTTATTATAGGGATGAAAACATTAGGTAAATTTCTGTTTTGCCGATTGTACAATTTACTCTGTTACGTTATTTATATAACCCCTTAATACAATTAACAACTTAGACATTTATTCCTTAAATCAAAGTGGAGGATTTTTCAGTTGTTTGAAAATAATGCTTTCTACGTGAAAATGGCTATATGAGTACATTTTTACAATGATTTCATTGTTAAATTATGACACAAGCAAATAATGAGTCGGTATTTGAAATGGATAGTAGCTCAATTGGTAGAGCGCTTGCTTCGTGGTAGGATAGATCCTAATTTCGACTGGTCGCTCCAGATCTGATACAGTGTACATTAAAGTGGCATGGATACAATTTTTGATCGATTGAAATTGACAATTTTTTGTTATAAGAATAAAGATCTTTTTATAAATAAGTTGATGAAAAAGTACTTTTACAGAGAATATACTTTGTATTCAGGGGTATTTAGGGGTAAATTATATAGGAGGTGGGGGTTTAGGGGCCGCCGATTGAGGCTCCTAAAGACTGGGCAACCCAACCCCCCACCCCCACCCCCGCAGAAAAAATTTGCTTCAAATGGCTTATTTTGGACCATTTTCCTTTATTTTGAGAATGCTTAGCACTTTATAATATTACCGATTAAAAAAAATTGACGAAAATCTAGAGGAGACAGTTGCCTCCGTTGCCTCAATTGCAGTTATTGGTATTTGCATAATATCGCGTCAGGGTATTTTTTTCTTTCCCAAAAGTTAGGTTTCTTGCTGTATATATTACATGGATCAAATACTATCATATTATCAATTAAATATCTATGTAATTGGTAACAAAATTGTGTCCATGCCCTTTTAATTAAGAAAATTAGCGGCAATTTCTTCTCCATGCGCTTGACTTCACTTTAGGATGAGACCTAATATACCGATTGCTGTACGGCCCCAGGTCATTAGCAGAAGTTAAAATCTGTGGTAATTCACATAAAGTTGGTGATGTCTCTACAAGAATAGCGTATACGTAAAAAGAAAAGAAAACTTCCTGTTTTTATATCCAGTTATATACATGTAGTGTGCAAAGTTCCAGCCTGCAGTATGTTACACGTTTACTGCAGACTTTTTTAGTATCGAGAATTTCATATACCATTCTTCTTTGAAACTGTCAATATGGTGAACATTGGATTCTTTTATAAGCCAGTAGCACAACTGTGAACGTAATTTCTGGTGACGTCATGCATGTAATGAACAGAAAAGTAACATTCATAGAAGGATTGTAATCGTTTTGAATATTTTGTACCTTAGATTAAAATATATTTATAGATTGGTGGGAAATTTATTCGAATCAACGGTGATCCTGGTCCTGGGATTGTGGAAGTTTGCAACAGCGAAAAAGCTGCCGTCATTGTAATGGGGTCACGTGGCTTGGGGACAATTCGGCGGACGTTGCTAGGGAGCGTTAGCTCTTACATCATGTATCACGCATCAGTTCCGGTGATTATATGTAGACAGTGACGTCAAGGACACGTAGTGCTTTTTGTTGATTTTAGAAAGTGTAGTAAAAATAGAAATTTTAAAACAACAAATCCAACGGATGTAAACAATAATAGAATGTAAAGGAAAACAATATTATAATAAAATTCCTTGATTGTGCAGCGTGTTCGAACGATTTGAGTCTTTTTCATGTGAATCCCTGCTTGAGGCGCAGAAAAATACCGGTCTCTCTCTGTGACCAGGTCATAAATCACATCCCTCAAATTACGAACAGTTACTGAATGGTGGATTTTGATACTACCAATATTGTCCATTAATAAACCATTGCAGGACCGTCTGTATTCAATTACACATATTGTGGAAATGAAGAAAATTGCAATCCCAACCACAATCTAGCCAATGTAATGCTAGGTTCCGGTGAGATATCACTCTAGTGGAGACGGTTGTAATCCACAGGTAGCGCTGAAATAATAACAATTTACTATAGTAGTAGACGGAAGTAGAAGATCCTTTTATAAGTGGGATTACGATATCCAGCTACCATATGGTTAATGTCAGAGAATGATCTGACAGTGGGTATGAAAAATCAATATCAATTAATGTTACCAAACATAACAACTAATTCTGAAATATGCACTGCCATTCATGAACTGAACCACTGACATTCATGAACAGAACCAAGATGCAGAACCTGATTTTAGCCACCCAGATGACGCTGATACGATTCTTGAATACTATAATACTAATATACGTTTCTACTTATATGCAGTGTAGACTAGAACATTTATTTTTCATGGCTACATATATATTGTCTCAGACTCGTGGAATACAACTTATGACGGGCAATCTTAAAAATAAACACCGTTTTCTCATGGATTCAGTCTTTCCTAAATACATCAAATACACTCGGGCACTAGGAAGTCAATTTGATTTTTGGTTGCCTGCCATTGTCGTAAATATAATGTAATATAAGAACAAAGTTGGTTGATGCATAGTTACAGTTTTCAGGATAATTGTAAACAAATGCTTATAAAACAATATCCTGCACAAATCAAAATATTGTACTATTCTATTCTCTGCTTTACTTTAAGTTGGTTGTTTGGTTGTATATTGTTTAATGTTCCGCTCGAGAATTTGGGAAATTTAACATTAATTATTTATGAATGTTGTAACTGTCTTATCTCTGTATATAAATCCATTTTTATCAAATGGTATTCGAAAAAAGCACTCCTATTCCACTACAAAATGATGTAGGTGCATTGTTTTGGTAATAAATGAAATTCCATATTCGTTTATAAGAGAAAACCATGTATCAAAGGAGTTTAGATCTAATCACATGGAATAAGATTTGATACGTCCAGCAAACAGAAGTACATGTGTATCGACAAATCGTTACAACACTGCACCCCCACCACAACCACCATGACTTATGTAGTAATGCTTTGTTACGAATCCCCAATGACTTCATCGGCAATGTTTTGTTGCGGATTCGCAACTGTCTTTGTCAACTATAAAGTGTGTAAGATATTGATTTCCTCTGAATTTTCTCCATCTATTTCCATTTTGTCATATCAAATTAAATCTTAGCGACTGTATTTCCTAACATTAAAGTTCTAATAATTCAAAATAATCCAAAACTGTATGAAGGGCATTATGACACCCCTTTTGAGATGGGCTCCACATTTAGTTCGGAATTTAATGCATGTCCGTTGATATCAAAAGAAGTTTTATATATATATATATATATATATATATATATATATATATATATATATATATAAAAGCACTAGGAAACCAACAACACTAGAAATCCTAAAGCGTCGGATCTAACGAGTAGATACTTAGTCACGAAATCGAATATAAAAAGCACTAAGGATGACTAAACGACACGAACAATCAAAATTGTCAAATTTTCGGGACACCCAGTCCCTTCTTCAGGACAAACTACAGATATATTACATTAAGAAAACATAAAAGAAAAAATAGCACTAAATCTAAAACTACAAATAAAACGAAACTAAACTTTCAAAAAACTACATTATGGAGTTGATTAGAGAACAGTTTAATGATAAGGTTTATATGTCCGGTCAGTCGGGTGTACTGAGTCATACTCAGTACACCCGACTGACCGGACATATAAACCTTATCATTAAACTGTTCTCTAATCAACTCCATAATGTAGTTTTTTGAAAGTTTAGTTTCGTTTTATTTGTAGTTTTAGATTTAGTGCTATTTTTTCTTTTATGTTTTCTTAATGTAATATATCTGTAGTTTGTCCTGAAGAAGGGACTGGGTGTCCCGAAAATTTGACAATTTTGATTGTTCGTGTCGTTTAGTCATCCTTAGTGCTTTATATATATATATATATATATATATATATATATATATATATATATATTAAGGCAATAATCTGGGTTTTTTTCATTTTAAGTTTTTAAGTAGAATAATGGGTCATATATTGTTTTTAAACTGTTTTGGTCTTTATTTAATGCACATATTTCTTTGAACTTGTACATTCTTGATATACACGAGTGATTATTTCTATTTGGTTAAATACAGGTTTTTGTTATCAAGGGTACTGAATACATGTATTTTAATAAATAATCATCTTTTGATACAACAACGTGATCTCTCATGTGCTCAATCTAATGTCATTTTCTTACATTTATGTAATACTGAAAACACAATTGTGTGGCTTGATAACAGTATTGCATAAAGTACTCGAAAATATATTCTTTCGTGCGTCTTGTTTGTAATTTCTTATTAAAGCATTCTGAGGAAATTCTAGTAAATGGTAAAAAAGCACATAAATTCTGTCTTTATGCAGATTTAATACAAAATGGACAAATTTAGAAGTATATATTCAGCATATGTCGAAAGTGTATATCTAAAGAAAACCAGTAGTTTTATTGCATGACAAAACCAAATCATCGTCATGTGATTAGCGCCTTGGGACCAGAAATTTCTCTAACCAATTTTTCTAGCTTTCAACGCCAAAATACAAATCCTTCGATCGAAGGGCAGGAAACGTCTTTTGATTCTATATTTTCCTGTTCATAGTGAATCCATTATAATTTACGCCCACTGTTACTAGTGTGCTTTATCATATCAGGTTTTATGTGATGTGACAGTGAAAAATCATTGTTACGAGATATATTGGCAGCGAAATTACGTAGAAAATAAGATTTACATCTTTCTCTTTTCTCGTTCATGTCAATTTGTCACTTTGGAGGTTCTGTTAATTTCTTTATTTTCTTGTAGTTTTGTTGTAGGATTCATTTATTTCAATGTGTTGCGTATATTTTAGGTTTGATTCACTTCTATCTGTACTGAAACGACAAAGTCATGTTAAAACACGCTGTAGATATATTATTTAGATACAATGTGAAATATACAATACAATGGAGATTATTTGAATACAGTGTCAAATAATCCAGCTTAATTGATCGAAGTTTCTAGTGTATTTTACTATATAAACATGGTATCACTAGTACAATCCCTAATCAAATCATCCGTGGTACGACTTATCATCAGCCTACCGATGTTCTCTTCCGTTTTCAATTACAAGACAACAGCAGACGCAGCTTTACTCGAGAGCAGACGAAGTTTTAATCTGACGTTATTGAAAAAAAAATCTCGCATCAGCTATGTCACCAGAGAGGAATTTCTTGTCCCCAGCTAGGGGATGAGGGAGACGAAATAAGAACAACGTGGTGAGGTCCATACCCATAACCACGAAAATAGCGATGTCCTTGGCAGTAAATGAAGCGGCCTAGCGATGGGGTCGAGACAGGATAGAACAGACCCAAACTTGCCAGGCGAGTTTTACCCGAACTATCAGTATCTCATGCCTCTGATCGATATTTTCCCGTCAACCGGAGGTTTCTCGGGGCCCTAATTTTTCGGTCGCTGAATTCCAACCTCCAACGATCGCTAGCTCTTTCTATCCAATGTCCCATCGAAATTAATAAAACCAAATTCGGGAGGGAAAGTTCATCCACCTCTGTTTATTGCTTAATTTGGCGCGGGAAATCAACGACCGTTATGAGACATAAGGGCAAATAGAAAATTCGGAACGGTGTAATGTAGCTTTTGAAGCCTTCCTTGTCCTTTTAGAAATGGTCCTCCGCCTTTATTGTCTTTGCGAGCATTATGCTCTCGAGAAAAATATGCAACTCGTGCATACACCCATAAGATAAATACATGCGTGACGTCACTTTTGTACACTCGGCCTTAGACAACCAATTCTTAGAAACATTCGTAAATTTGTTTACATTGTTTTCCTTCATACTACAACTTAAGGTAGGTCACTACACCATATACTCTTTGTGACACAATATAACAATATGCGATTTAAATGTTTTGTGAAATTGTTTGTATCAATCAATTTGGTTATATGATATAGCTCAATGGTTAAAGTATCAGGCTGGTGAACATCAGATCCCGAGTTCAAATCCACCATAGCCTTTTGTTCACATTTTCTGAAATAATTTTTGAAAGTCATATTTTTAGTCGAAAATTGCATATTTACCGCCCTTTTGACACATATACTTATTGTATAACATCATATCTTTCAAGGGACCTCCGTGGCCGAGTGGTTAGAGCACCGGGCTTAAAATCAAAAGGCCTCTCACGTTTAGTTGGCGCGGGTTCGATTCTCGCTTGCGCCGATATATGTGAGAACGTTTACCAGTTTACTTTCGGAAGTTCGGTGGTCTCATCACGGGTACATTGTATCTGGGTTCTCTTCTCCAGCAATAAAAACTAGACGCCACCAGATAACTGAAAAATTGTTGAGTGTGGCGTAAAACAATAAATCAATCATATCTTTCATAATGAAATCATTTCGCTGATTTGAGAAACTCCTTTCAAATTGTATTGAACCACCGTAACAAAGTGAAACCAAGAAATTATTTTGCATGCGATAAAAACCAGGTCACGATTTTCATGCCTTGTTTCAATACATGTTTTATACCTGGGTACAAAATTGCACGTGTATCGAGTCATTCTTCATTCTGGATGCCACCGATTGATTGATTAAATATTGTTTAACGTTCCGCTCGAGAATCTTTCACTCATACGGAGACGTCACCATTGCCGGAGAAGGGCTGCAAATTTAGGCCTATGCTCTGCGCCTATGGCCTTTGAGCAGGGAGGGATCTTTTACGTGCCACACCTGTTGTGACACGGAACCTCGGTTTTTGCGGTCTCATCCGAAGGACCGTCCCATTTACGACAAGCAAGGGGTACTGAAGATCTATTCTAACAACCCGGATCTCCACGGGGATCCACCGACAAAGAAGTGTGTAACAAAGTTCGGGATCTGGTATACTCTGGTAGGCGAATTCAAGTGGACGAAATAGCGCAGGCATTAGGTATTTCACATGATAGCATTTCAACATGATCGTTTAGGTATGCGGAAGCTAAGAGTCCTTTGGGTCCCCAAAGCCCTTAACGATGAGCAAATAGCAATCAGAACATCAGTATGCAGCGCCTTTTTGAAGCGTATTAGGTCAGATATTTAAAACGTCGAACGACTGTGCTTCTAGCGACTTCTTCCAATTCCCAAACTTAAAAAAGGATATCTGTGAATGTCATTTCCGGTCTGACGAAGACGTCGTGACCGCAGTTGAGTGGATCAATGGAAAGGACCCCGACTTTTTCAGTTCTGGGCTGATGGCATTTTAACACCGTTGGTCATCATACTAGAGGGCAATTACATTGAAAAAGAAGAGGTGGATATCAACTGGAAATAAGTTAGGCTGGTTACTTATTGACTCGTCCTCGTAGCCCCAATGGCACATGCTCTTTACAAAGCACTAGTCCAAATCCATAATTTACTAACCCCAGACCATCTGACTATCAATCATTTTAGCCTTGTAGGTGTACTTATCGTCTTTGAAAAATCTATCAATCCAACTAGAAACCTTATTTTCTCGAGGATATAGCTAGATACAGTCAACATGGTTAAGACACTCTCACAGGATTAGCTTTTTTTTGCTCTGACAGCGTATTAAACTCTTCCTTGACAGTAGAAAAGCCACAGTCATTTCAGTCATCCATTGGGCTGTTAAATTTCGCTTGTCAATCCGCAGCACCAGGGAGAGCCGATGGCTAATCGACGCCATCATCGCTATTAACAAACCCCACTTGGCACCGAAAGATCCGAATCAAGTCTTGCATTAAGGTAGACCTTAGGGTATGGTATCAATATCTGGCTAATTTCAATACTGTGCTTATTCGGAGTCGGTATCACTCTATAGCATGCCCTGTGGAAAACATCCACAACTTTCTAGCAATAAGACAACAGACTTCAGGCACGCACCTGTTTAATGCTAATCTGTTGACAAGGTTTCAGTTTAATGCAGTCCTCCAAAAATCAATCGCGACCATTGGAACACCAGGACATTTTGGTACTCGCAGCTTTAGAATCGGCCAATCAACCAACTTGACACTACAAGTTTTTTTCTCGGCCATCAAATTCAAACTTTAGGAAGATGGAGGTTAAGAGCATTCCAGAAATACGTTCATATTTAATAGCATGCCAGTTGCAGATGCTACATTACAAATCTCACACGAAGATATCCTACTCACAGCCGTTATTTCATTAGATAAATAACCTAACCAAATTTTATCAGATTCCTCGATATGGATTCTTGGGCCTCCATTCCACAATGAATGCGTTGCTGCAGAAGAAGATTTTTTCCTATATTTTAGCATATAAAACTTTGATCTCTTATTGTGGCCCCATCCTATCAACGGGGGCCATGATTTCATTAAACTTGAATCTGCACTATGTCAGAAAGCTTCCATATTAATTTAAACTCTACTGGCCTAGTGGTTCTGGAGAAGAAAGTTTTCAAAATTTGTCACTTTTTTGTCTCTCTCACTATTTCACTATTATCTCCCCTTGGACAAGGACGTTGCCCTTCATTTGATTAAATTGGAATCCAATCCCCTTCACCCAAGGATGCTTTTTGTCAAGTTTGATTGAAATCGACCCAGTGGTTATCCTTCACCCAAGGATGCTTTTTGCCAAGTTTGATTGAAATTGGCCCAGTGGTTCTGGTGAAAATTTCACACGACGAGGACAACAACACAGATGACGGACAACGGAAAGTTTTGGTCAGAAAAGCTCACTTGAGCCTTCGGTTCAGGTAAGCTAAAAAGGGTAACCCAAAGTATGACATCATGATATATTATTCCAGGGTAACCTCTAAGAGCACTAAGGCATATTTTCAATGAATCCTTTTGATACAGTGAGAATTATAATTGTAGAAACACACAGGGAAGGCTGGTAATCCTTAAAATGTGAAGACTATAAAAACATCACAGAATACATTTGAACACTTGATCATAAATATTAATTGGAGGGAAAATATGTAAACAATATAAACAAATTTGGATTGAGACATTGCACCAAATTAAAATAATAATAAAAACAAGATGTGTTTATGAAACGCTGATGTCTCCGGATTACAACAAAGTAGAACTTTCAGATTTGTAAAGTCACCAGGTCAAAGATTTGGTGTCAATGGAAAGGTCTTGTCACAAGGAATACACATACCAAATATGAATGGTCTACCTCATATGGTGTAAAAGATACAACCAAGGTTAAAGTGTTTTTGAAAATTTCCAAAACCTAGGTCAAAGGTCAAGGTACAAGATCAACAAATCTGGTATCGTTGGAAAAATCTTACAAGAAATGCACATGCTAAATATAAAAGCAGTACCTCTTGCGATTTAAAAGATGTGGCTTATATTCAGATTTTTTTTAAAAATAAGTAAAGGTCACCATGTCAAAGTTATTGGTGTCAGTGGAAACGTCTTGCCACAAGAAATACACATACTAAATAGAAAAGCTTTACCTCTTATGGCCAAAGTTAAAGTATTTGTCACAAGC